>CM062296.1:78364807-78752566 GCA_031216915.1 Pictodentalium vernedei | reverse complement strand
GAACTTCCATTCCACGGGAATCTCCACACTGAATTTTCTCTCCAGCGGGATATCGGCTTAGGACTTTCAAAATTCGCGCGCTACGCAGGAAAGGACCATACAGAATAACTACCAAAGTCACTCACGACCGTCATACTACAGTTAAAACTAGAAGTCCTGTCCTGGAATGCGCACAAATAGCACGTCGATTTGCGCGTTAATCTACGCGTTATGACGATAGTAAGGCTATCAAATTCTGCAAATACGGACTGTGCACAAGCAAAGTTTCAGCCAATGGACCTCCGGGTAACCCGGAGGTCCATTGGCAGGAACATTGCTTGTGTTTGCTGTGGGTAACAAGGAGAAAATGCCATGCTTTGGCTGCCATTCGATATGGCAATTTCGCGCAATTCTTACGCGCAATTAAGCCTAGATAAGCGCACAGTTCGTGACAAGACTTCTAGTTTTAACTGTAAAACAGCTTGTAATTTGTTGATTGGTACACATTAAAAACAACCAGTGCAGCGCTAAAAGATTGTTGTTAAGGGAAAATGTAATCTTCTTCTATACATTAGAGTTTATTTGTGTGTGTGGTGGGGAGGGGGGGGGGCTATGTGTGTGTGTCTGTGAAAGAGTGTACCTGTCTGTCTGTCTGTAACGAATAGACTAGATCATCTAATAGTTAGGCGGATCGGGGCGAAATTTGGCATGCATATTCAGTTAGACCACGGGAAGATTTTTGACTCGGCAAACTGGGGATGTGGCATCCGGCTTCGCACATGCGCAATAAAGATCTCGGAAACTGCTGGGCCGATCAGGACCAAAGTTGGGATTTATAGTAAATGGCCACCGTGTAGTGGTTTGCCACCGTAGTCTTGGGAGTACGTCTAATGGAAAAAAATGGGGAATCGGCCCCGACCTCAATATGTGGGGGACTTTTTTTTAGGCCCGACCATTTTTCTCAAGGCGAGCCCCGCACTAGTCGCTCCAGAACTATTTTGCCCTAAGTGCATTCTAAGACAGAATGCAATTAGGGCAAAATGATGTTTAGGCGAGGCTGTGTCTGTGGTATTGTCTTGGCATTCGTTAATGTGCGATACTTTTTGCCGGACGTTCAGTATTTTATTCTTTTTTTCCAAATGGTTAATCAATCCCCCCCCCCCCCACCCCCCCGAACAGGCAGTCTCTGCATTCTGGTGAAAACTCGCGGGCTATGTTTTGATAGCTGAACATAAAATTAATGTTTTCTCTTTGGTTTGCAGTCGCTTAGCCACGAGATGGGGTGGGGGTGTGTGTGGGGGGGGGGGGGGGGGGGGGCTACACTACAAAGGGCATGTGCCCCCCCCCCCCCCCCAATTTTCCACACGCTCCCAAAAATTTCTAATTTCTAAGTCATTTTTCACAATGTCCACCCAGTAATGTCAAATCATTACAGATACCTTTTTAGAGAAATTATTTTTTCAAAACTTTTCCCGGGTCGCACCCCATATACACCCACATATAGAAGGGGCAGTCCTCCTTAGTAACCTTATAAACGTAGGTTTGGATATCCCAGTAGGCGGAAGCTCCACTCTGTGAGCCTTCTACGTCCCGAGTCGGGTATCCCCTCAACTCGTGAGCCAAGGGATACCTGGATCGGGGCGTAGAAGGCTCACAGGTTAGCCAACATAGTTCTGACCCTTCCATAATCTTGCTCTGCCCCCTTCCCCTCCCCGCCCTCTCCCCAATTTCACTCGTGCCTCCGATTCCTGGTTCCACTTTCTTTGGCTCCCCAAACAACCCGTGGTTCTTTAGCTTTCTTTTCACAGCGCCTCCCCCCCCCCCCCCCCCCCCCGAAGCTTACACTCCTAGTACACCATGGTATGTCCCAAAGTACCATAGTATTACAATGGTATACCATGGTAATACCACGGTATTTTGGGACATACCATGGTGTACCATGGTTGTACCATGATACATTTTCATGAGGGATGGATCCACCGACCCGCTGCCACATAACACTAAGTTGGCACTTACGGACAATAAATGTTCAATAAATATATTCACTTACCACAATGAAACATGAAGATTTTCTTCTAAAATCGTGAGTGTCTTCGTAAGGGCCAAAAAATCGCGTCTCGCATTTAGGTTATCTTGGGTAATACTGTTTTTGAATAAGTTACAAATTCAAATTGAACGCGGGGAGCATGCGCAGTTTAAATTTATGACGTGTTTCAAATTTTAAAAAAAATTGTCTCACATGCGCAGTTGAAAAATAGCATTTCAAACGCGAAAAACGGCGCTTTGCAAAATCCGGTACGAGGTCTTACATGTTAAAACTTGCGGGAAGCTCCGTTGAGGTTCTTTCTGAGTCTTGTCAATTTTCGACCAAACATGAAATCAAAACTAATTATTTTGAGACCCAAATATGTTATCCACAGCCATGTATGTTTTAACTTTTTTTAACAGTGCAAGATACACAAAAATGCGAATTTTGAATGTCCTGAGCCGATATCTGCGCTAGAGAGAAAATTCAGTGCGGAGATTCCCGTGGAATGGAAGTTCGTCTAGCTGAATTTTGTGTGTGTTTTGTCGAGTTGGAGTGAAAATAAAGGCATTCTCTGCAAGAAAATGCTAAGGGGTGCACTGCAGACTTGAAGTGTATTCATTTATGCATCGATAAACGTGCTATGCGAGCTGTCAACGCGTTTCGTTGATTTGAAACGAGTGGTTTCTAATTTCGTGGTATAAAATTTCGAGCGTTGGAAGTTTCCAGCCTTGTGTATATTTATAATACAGCAGGGGTATTTTGATGTTGGGTGATTTTAGACCTTCTAGGTGCTATTTATCGCTCTAGATCAGGTCCCCAGACGCCTGTGGGTCGCTGAACTAGGCAAAAAAACGTCCAACTGGGTACAAAAAGACCTAGGCACAAAACGTCCAGACACCCTAAAACAGCACCTTGAGACTGGTGAAAATATATGACACAAGAAACCTTGTTCTCCAAATGAACGGTTTTAAGATCTCCGATATATTCGTGCTCTCTTTCCGCACACTGCTCATTCTGTTTTTCGCCACTTGTCTCCCGTTTCTGTCTGGACATTTTCTCAGAGTTCATGGACTCTGTGAGGGAAAGATCGCTTATCTCAAAATGATGCACATATTGTTCATTTCCAGAAAGACATGGTGAAAGGAATGTCAAAAGCATAAAAAGCAACGAAGGTGTTCTTATTGGAGAAACAAATAAACGCAGCAATGTCAACGCCATAGTGTCAGCAGTTGGTGTTTACAATTTAACTTCCGGTTTCGAGGGCAAGGAGAGTTTATTATTGAAGAACGGGACCATTCACCCCAGGCCAACTCGTACCCAGCCTGGCGGGTCAACTCGCCCCCGGGCCAACTCGCCTACAAATGAAACAATGAAGAATGGTTATGAGGGATGGTTAGAGTAATTAACAACACGCGATTTCAAAAATAAATTTGTTTATTTTTAAGATATAACAAGAAAATACAGCAGTGCTGTGCAAAAAAAGGACGATGAAAATATGCCAATGCAGTTTTACTGAAAAGACCATCTTTAAAATAATAAGACTGAGTATCACAAATGTAGTTTCATGTAAAACATTATGTTGAGAAAAAATCTGAGGAATATAATTAATTTAAGCATAAACAGATCAATTTGAAAACAAATCAATATATATTTGATTCTCGGTCAATATATTGTGGAAAACAATGAAGATGAGGGGGTTTTATTTATTTATTTTTCTTACATTTTTTTAGTATCTTTCTTCAGTAAATGTGCAGTTTTCATAAACTTGTGCATGAGTAACATAGAACATTCTAGTGCTCTGGAAACAAAAGTTTTGCTGACAATTGTTAAGCCAAAAATGAAAGGGAATAAACCTTTTTTTTCAAAGAATGCATCTGAAATTATAGAAAAAAACATGACATGAAGAGCAAATATATTTTTTTTATTATTTTGTATGCAAATCACATAGTCTTGATTATTTCTTTAAGCACACACCATATTTTTTTTTCATTCGTTTTTCCAACAGCACTGAACGTTCTGAATAAGAGTGGCATTTTCCGTAAATACGACCAGTTCTATCGGGGTTTTCTACCAAAACCTCAGAGTACACATCGAACGTAAGGAAAGTAACTCGTTATTGGTGTCTGGACGATTCGGACCGTGTACGATTCGGACCAGATTTTTATAAAGGACGTTTCGGCCCAGATCTATTGACGATTTGGACCAGATTATTGGACGATTCGGACCATGTTTGTGGACGATTCGGATCAAGTTTCTGGGCGATTTGCCCAACGGACACACAAACTACACAAGCCAGCACAAATATACACACTTTGATCACAAGGCAGCACAGACTTGTTTTTTTAATTAAATAGGCCCAGAGCTTTATGCGCCAATTTCAGTGAGCCATTTTCTTTAATTTCACTGAAAAAATACCGACGTACCTGTACTGTTTGTAGTTAGCACAACAGATAATTCTGTGAGTAATTATGAAACAACTAATTCTGTGCGTCTGGGTCATGTCAGGGAAGAGGAAAAAAGACGTGACGTCAACATTGACCTGTCTGTTTTCATTTGCAATGCATTTTGGGTCCATATACCGAATTTGGTGAAAATCGGCCCAGTAGTTGGCCCGTTGCTAAGGGGCGCTCTCGTTGCTGGGGAAGTCACGTGACATCAACATTATCATCTGTTTTCATTTGCAATGTATTTTAGGCCCGTATAACGAATTTGGCCAAAATCGGCCCAGTAGTTAGCCCGTTGCTAAAGGGGAGCTCTGGTTGCTAGGGAAGTCACGTGACGTCAACATTGACCTGTATGTTTTCATTTGCAATGCATTTTGGGTCCGTATACCGAATTTTGTCAAAATCGACACAGTAGTTAGCCCGTTTCTAAGGGGGCGCTCTGGTTACTAGGGATGTCACGTGACGACAACATTGATCTGTCTGTTTTCATTTGCTAAGCATTTTGGGTCCGTGTATCGAATTTGGTCAAAATCGGCCCAGTAGTTAGCCCGTTGCTAAAGGGGCACTCCGGTTGCTATGGAAGTCACGTGACGTCATGATTGATCTGTCTGTTTTCATTTGCAATGCATTTTGGGTCCGTATACAGAATTTGGTCAAAATCGGCACAGTAGTTAGCCCGTTGCTAAGGTGGCGCTCTGGTTGCTAGGGAAGTCACGTGACGTCAACATTGACCTATATATTTTCATTTGCAATGCATTTTGGGTCCGTATACCGAATTCTGTCAAAATCGGCCTAGTAGTTAGCCCGTTGCTAAGGGGGCGCTCTGGTTGCTAGAGAAGTCATGTGACGTCAACATTGATCTGTATGTTTTCATTTGCAAAGCATTTTGGGTCCGTATACCGAATTTGGTCAGAATCGGCCCAGTAGTTAGCCCGTTGCTAAGGGGGCGTTCTGGTTGCTAGGGAAGTCACGTGACGTCAACATTGATCTGTCTGTTTTCATTTGCAATGCATTTTGGGTCCGTATACCGAATTTGGTCAAAATCGGCCCCGTAGTTAGCCCATTGCTAAGGGGGCGCCCTGGTTGCTATGGAAGTCACGTGACGTCATGATTGATCTGTCTGTTTTCATTTGCAATGCATTTTGGGTCCGTATAACGAATTTGGTCAAAATCGGCCCAGTAGTTAGCCCGTTGCTAAGGGGGAGCTCTGGTTGCTAGGGAAGTCACGTGACGTCAACATTGACCTGTATGATTTCATTTGCAATGCATTTTGGGTCCGTATACCGAATTTTGTCAAAATCGGAACAGTAGTTAGCCCGTTGATAAGGGGGCGCTCTGGTTGCTAGAGGAGTCACGTGACGTCAATATTGATCTGTCTGTTTTCATTTGCAAAGCATTTTGGGTCTGTTTACCGATTTTGGTCAAAATTGCCCCAGAAGTTAGCCCGTTGCTAAGGGGGCGCTGTGGTTGCTGTGGAAGTCACGTCACGTCATGATTGATCTGTCTGTTTTCATTTGCAACGAATTTTGGGTCCGTATACCGAATTTGGTCCAAATCAGCCCAGTAGTTAGCCCGTTGCTAAGGGTGCACTCTGGTTGCTAGGGAAGTCACGAGACATCAACATTGAACTGTCTATTTTTATTTGCAATGCATTTTGGGTCCATATACCGTATTTGGTCAAAATCGGCCCAGTAGTTAGCCCGTTGCTAAGTGGACGCTCTGGTTGCTAGGGAAGTCACGTGGCGACACCATTGACCTGTCTGTTTTCGTTTGCAACGCATGTTGGGTCCATGTGTAAAAATTGGTCAAAATTGGCCCAGTAGTTTGCCCGTTGCTAGGGGCGTGCTTTACTTGCTATGAACATCACGTGACATATTCACTGACCCATTAACCTCATCTCCCCCACCCCCCACCCAATATATTAAGGGTCCTTTGACCCAGTGAGGGTGAAAGTAATGGTGGAGAGCCATCACTTGTTGTAGCGTCCGAGTAACCTTGAGAAAATGTAACCTCATTTGTCTCCGGTTCCTTTGGGAAAAATCCCTAAAAGTTTAATCAGCCAGAGTCATTCTCGTGAAGTCTCATCTCGTTAACTACTTCCCACGTTAAAAAAAGTGTAAAATTAGTATAAAGGACTCAAGAGTTTTGACGTCGGCTTCGCCTCAGTCTCAACTCGGGCGCCTTCGGCGCCTTCGTCCTTTATAATAAATATATAAAGACCGTACATAAATAACGTATTTTTGACAAATATTTGTTAACATTAACATTACAAAACATACATAAAATAATATGAAATAGGTGCTACCTAAAGTGCGAACGTAGTTACAACTTACAGCACGTATAGAGTGTATTATCACTAAATCACCCGCAGAGTGGAGATTCCACCCAAGCAGTAATTGCAAATTTGTTGCAAAGCATAACAAGCACAAGCAAAGTTCCAGCCAATGAATCCATGGGTTACACTCGGAGGGCCATTGGCTGAAGCATTGCTTGCGTTTTTTTGCCCATGTGTGCAGAATTTGAAAGTAATACTTTGGGTGATAACGCCACCCCACGGGTCATTTTGTTACAATCCACTCTCCACGTACTGTATTTTGTAAATTTGAATAAAAAATATACAGAGGATGTCATTGGGTGTGTGTAATTCCATACCCATCACCAAAATCATTTCGTACCAAAGTGATTTCGTACCCAAAACCATTTTGAACACTTTAGAAAAAAGTAAATTTGTGCCCAAAAAATAATAATAGAATGTCCAAGGCAATATTCATAGCAGTTTATTTGCCAGGGGTATAATTTGAAAAAAATAGGTATTAAATTTAACATTTATAAGCAAAACTGATCACAACATAGCATTAAGTAATGAATCCACTGCCTTTAGAATTAATTATTTATCTATTGTTTTTTAATGTCACATACTTATGCACAATAGGTAATCGTGACCGTGACAGTTTTACGGGGTCTAAGTCGGTCAGAGCGGGAAAATAAAATCTAAACTCTTTTATATTGAACTGATGGGTCTCCAATTTCATGAGGTGACAAAATATAATTCAATTATTTTTTTTATTTAATAAATGTGCACATTCATTCATTTTGTACTATTATTCATTGTTCAAACCAAAAACTATTTGTTTTGTTATATCATGCACAACTCAGGCTGCACAGTGGGGAAAATAATGTTAAATACTTGTGACTGATACTTCCAAAAGGCCACTCTCTCAAAGCTGGCAACCTTTCTTTCAGCTGGCTGGACTGTCCATGCGTACCAGAGCAGTGTGCTCACTGTGCTGCTTGGAACATGTAACACCCATTGCATGAGAAAGTTTGATAGCTTTGAGAAGCAGTACAAAATCCGAAAGAGGCTGCTGACTGGGATTGACAATAAATCCTTGAGTGAAAAAGACAACAGAAGAATGAAAAGGCGCATCAGTC
Source organism: Pictodentalium vernedei (assembly GCA_031216915.1). Taxonomy (NCBI): domain Eukaryota; kingdom Metazoa; phylum Mollusca; class Scaphopoda; order Dentaliida; family Dentaliidae; genus Pictodentalium; species Pictodentalium vernedei. The sequence continues at coordinate 78,744,682 of CM062296.1, read as the reverse complement.
GGGAAAGTACTTGATTCCTACTCCTATGTTCTAAATTATCATACCTGTAGTACTGATATTTTTTGTATTTTCTACTCCATATTATTCTGATTTGATCCCCTATTTTTTATTCATTTCACCAGGCTGGACTGCAGTCTAATTCTCATAATGCACTGTTTTGGACTAAATTCTTAACATCTTCCATAGCTGTAGATAGTTGGAGTTATGTTGGAAAGTTGAGGTTATTTATCCAAGATATGGCACTTTGAAATATTATGATGTCAGTTTGTAACTTCAGTATAATATTCCACCCTGTACTATTAGTCCTCACCATACTATTATATGGATGACAGTCACAGGAGTATACCCCCCCCCCCCCCCCCTATCATATTCCCAATAAAGTTGACACAAGAAACATGATGACATTGGTCAATGGATGAATATGCATATAGAATTAGAATAGAGGTGGGAATTGGAGAAGCATGGAGTTGGAGAAGAGATACATCCTGGAGAGAGCAGATCACCATTAAATCACAAACCTTTACAATAATTATTGTGCACACTTTTTGAGAACAGAACTCACAAAACAATAAAAGTTACAACACAAATCCCTGGGGTGCAATCCGTCTATGAGTTGAACAGGTTCTTATACAGTAGTTGGGGGTGCGGTGGCGTTGCGGTAACCGGTTTTCGTCAAGATCATCGAAGTTAAGCAACGTCGAGCCCGGTTTGTCCTCGGATGGGTGACCGTCTGAGCGATCAATTCGGACTCCCGCGTTGTGTCCTTGGGAAAGGCACTTAACCCCGATTGTCCACATGGGGGCAAGATGACGCCGTGTACTAAGGCGTACTGCACGTTGATGGTGCGCATGTCTTCAACCAGTCTAACTCTGCCTGTGTTGCATTGCGGGGTTACGATGTTGGGGAGATGGCAGCTGCTCATCGTTGCTCGGTGGTTCTCTCCAGATACTCCAGCTTCCTCCACCCGTAAAACTGTCACGGTCATGATTATCCATTATGCATAAGTATGTGACCTTAAACAACAATAAATAAATAATTATACAGTAGTTTCTAAAATGAAAGTGTCAATGACACTGTAGCTCAACTTGTCAAGACAAAGACATGTACATGTATAGTATGTGACACAGCAATGACAAACATCTAGGTAATGACCTGATAACAAAGGTACATATAAAGAGGTATTGTAACGGTCTGTACATAAATACTGACCGTTGCCTGTAACAAATGTATAAGTAAAGTAATGTAAAGGTGGGTGACAGTCAGATGCTAAACTAGAAAAAAATCTTTGAGTCCCAGAGTGGGTCTGAACTGAACCCCAAAATATTTGTTCTCATAGCACAGTGATAACAAAGGCACCCCAAAACACACTCGTTCCTGTCCCAAGGTGAAAACAAAGGTACCCAAGAAGTTTTGTGAAGATCAGCTCATAAATACGAGTTGTATAGAACTTGTGACAAAAAACTGATTGGACCTAATTTCGGTACAAAATGGCCACTGGCAGCCATCTTGAATTTTGGACCGTTCCCAGAAACACCCCATTCTCGTCCCAAGGTGATAACAAAGGTAACCCAAGAAGTTTTGTGAAGATCGGTTCATAAATACAGCCTCTACCCTGGGCTGTATTGACATGTGTGCTTACATTGTGTAAGTAGCACTGAATAAATCAAAGTTCATATAATTTGCATAATTTATGCACGAAAAAAAAACCCTTACAATATGTGATGTATTCCATGTTACTAAACATTCATACAAAAAATTTATTCAAATCAGAACTTTCATACAGAAATTCTGTACAAAAGACTGATTGCACTAATTTTGGTACAAAATGGCTGCTGGTGGCCATCTTGAATATCGGACCACACCCCAAAACACTCGCTCTCATCCCACGGTGATAACAAAGGCACCCAAGAAGTTTCGTAAAGATTGGTTCATAAATATCGCCTCTTGTCTGAGCTGTATAGTTGTGTACAAAAAACTGATTAGACCTAATTTCGGTACAAAATGGCCACTGGCAGTCATCTTGAACTTTAGACCGCACCCAGAAACACTCGTTCTCGTCCCAAGGTGATAACAAAGGTACCCAAGACATTTCGTGAAGATCAGTTCAGAAATAGAGACTCTAGTCTGAGCCGTATTGACATGTGTACTTACTGTGTGTAAGTCGCACTGAAAAAATCAAAGTTCATCTAATTTGCATAATTTCTGCACGAGAAAAAAAACCCATATTATATGTGATGTATCCCATGGTACTAAACATTCACACAAAAAATTATTCAAATCAGCGCTTTCATATGGGTGTTCTGTGCAAAAATCTGATTGCACCTAATTTTGTACAAAATGACTGCCATCGGCCATCTTGAATTTCGGACCGGACCCAAAAACATTTGTTCTCGTCCCACGGTGATACCAAAGGTACCCAAGAAGTTTTGTAAAGATCGGTTCATAAATACGGCCTCTAGCCCGAGCCGTATTGGCAATGGCACTTACAGTGTTGAAGAGTAACGCCAAAAAGCATCAAAAATTAGTCTAATTTGCACAATTTACGCACGAGAAAAAAACCCGTATTATATGTGATGTATTCCATGGTACTAAACATTCATACAAAAAATTATTCAAATCAGAGCTTTCACATGGAAGTTCTTTACAAAAAACAGATTTCTGCATCGTCGGTACAAAATGGCGGCTGGCAGCCATCTTGAATTTCGGACCGCACCCCCAAAACACTCGTTCTCGTCCCACAGTCATAACAAAGGTACCCAAGAAGTTTCGTAAAGATCGGTTCATAAATACGGCCTCTAGCCCGAGCCGTATCCAATTGTTGACGTACGGACAGACGGACAGACGGACGACGGGCCATGACAAAAGCTCAAATTTGGCTTCGCCAAAGTTGAGCTAAAAAATATAGTAACCTGCAAAAAACTTAATAAATTCAGAGTGGAATGCTGTGATTTCACCCCCTGAAGGGACTTGCTTAGAGGATTCAAGTCATAAGAAAATAATCCAGCAGCATCACAGCCCTGTGATTTTCTACTTCCGACATCAATAAATACAATTTGGCAAAAGTTTTGTTGCCCATCATGACATTCTTTTCAAATAAATTTGTTATGGTCCTTCAAAATTACAATTTCTCACCCCCCCCCCCCCCCCCCCCCCCCCCCCCCCCCCCCCCCCCCCCAGCCATCACCACGGCCAATATGTTCTAACTAGTGTTCACAGTAATTACTATTCACCAAAAAATCTAGTTACTTGCCACGACTCTGTATATTTTTATGGTCTTGTTGTGAAATTCTAGTTTATTCTCTGTGCCCCTCCCCCCACCATCCACACAGGTTTTCTAGCAGTACCCTAATTATGTACAATTAACAATTTGATGAATAAGCCAATTTCGAAACTGCCATCTTGGCTTTTAATCTATGCAAGGTCACAGGTCGCGAGGTATAAACATTCCAAGAAAACGCTTTGTTAGCAATGAAATCGCACTGTTTACACCTCGCGACCTGTGACCTTGCATAGATTAAAGTCCAAAGATGGCAGTTTCGAAAATTGGCTTATTCTGCGTGCATGCTGTTACCCCTTTCAAATATTTCTCCATGGTCTTCTTGAAAGCGTGAATTTCTGATCGCATCTTCTCTTTTTGTGTTATTATTAGTATTTATTGATGTTTAAGGTCACATATTTATGTACAATGGCTAATCATGACCGTGACAGTTTTACTGGTGGAGGAAGCCGGAGTACCCGGAGACAACCACCGAGCAACGACGAGCAGCTGCCAGCTCCCCAACATCGTAACTCCGCACTGCAGCACAGGCAGGGTTAGATTGGTTGAAGACATGCATACCATCGACGTGCAGTACGCCTTAAGTAGTACACGGCGTCATCGTGCCCCCACATGGACAATGGGGGTGAAGTGTCTTGCCCAAGGACACAACGCGGTTGCCGCAGCTGGGATTCGAACCGATCTTTTTGTGTTTGAAAATTTCCTAATTATGGTGAATTCTTAGCAGCAAGAAAAGATTGTTTTCCCAATTTTTTTTTGCGAAGATTTCTGACTTTTTATCACTTTCAAATTTCATAACTCAGCAATCTGTGGTGGGATTTGGGTGGAGGCATTAATTAAAATACCCACACTCTGCCTCCATATCACTTCTTGTATTTTCAAGTACATGTAGTTCAAGCAGGTTGAAATTTTCTGAAAGGTGTGTGGGGGGGGGGGGGGGGGTTGGGGGAGAGGGGTGCAACAAATACACTCACCCATTCAACCTCAACACTTCAGGTTCTAAGTAGGTTGGAAAGGGTCTTTTTTTGGGGGGGGGGGGGCATCAATCACCCCCCCATCGAACCCAAATCTGTGGTTGTATTTTTAACTTGCAAGTTGGTTAGAACATTATGTAGCTTAATTTTATGTAGCACTTTCTGCAAATTTGATCAATACATTGTCTTTCCATCACAGGTTTTCTTGATACCGACTGAACGCTACAGTGACGGCGCCAAGATTTCAATATTTTTTTTTTTTTTTTTTTTTTTTTTGGAGGTGGGGGGGGGGGGGGCTTAGGTAAGCTATGGGGGACTTTTGGGGATGGGGGTCCAAGGTCAAGATGCCGAAGGAATCTCCCAAATGCCACAGGTCTTTTAGCTGGCGAAGGGAACGGGATCTCCCCCTCGCGTGTGTGGGGATATGGAGTTCTCCCCATGAAAGATTTCTATATTTGAAGGCCCTGGGAGTGGGAGCGATATCTGAACATTTCTACAACACCCGACATGACGATGATGACGTGTATTGTTGTGTGTCGTTTGCAGTGTGAAATTGAGTGGGAAAACCACGGTCAGATAGAAATTTGAAGTTTGATTGGGGAGGGGGGAGTGGGAGGGACAGCTATCCCCCTCCAGTGGCACTGGATTGTTAAACGTCATGTAAAAAGGATCAGATAGAAAATGAATTCAGTGTCAGTGAGTGTAAGTAAAATTGTCTGGTATTAAATTTATGGAATTAGGAATTCCGACGATTTAATTTGTAATTGTAGTCCGATTTTGCTGGTCGCCTTAAAATTTAAATTGCAAATGCATATAGAAATTAAAATTGGATTTGGAGACTGACAGACTGACTGTTTGATCAGACTCGGTCACTGATCAAACACGACAGTTGTTCACCTTTCGATCTTCCTTATCTTTCGAAGAAATCAGTCATGAACTATTTACTGAATGATTTTATATTCAAAAACAAAATGTATCAACACTGCGTGTACACGTATTGAAAATTGTCTCTTGCAATCACAGCCCGAAGACGGCAAACCGTCTTTCCTAGCCAAAATTGGTAAACAGCGTTACAAGAAGCACCGCGTGACGCAAAAGTGGGTCAATCCGAAAGAAGCAACAATTTTCTGTGGAGTTTCCACTGCGGTGGAGGTGCTTGGGTGTAAGTTTCTGTACACTGTATCACTTCAAAACCTCAAAAATGAAAAGTTCGTGTTCGAAATATCATTAAGCCTACCAGGTACCGGTACCGTAACTTCTTGATAATATTAAAGTGGAAAAAATCGTTCAAAAATTTTTATTGCGTCAGAAACAGGGGAAAAAATTACGATCCGAAAAGTACAATGCATTGCAATGAAGAGCAAAGTCTCAGGAATCCCATTGTGTCCCTCTTTTAATTGTATATTACGTATCATCCAGAGGAATTCGTCATAAGAGGGGTAAACCTTTTGTTTACAAAAAAGAGTGTCAGAAATGAGAAATGCGAGAAAACATCGACTCGTCGTTTTTTAAACGTCTCGCGAAAGGAAAATACTTAAAATTATAGAATTTCTTGCAGACACACTTGTTCTTAGATATTTTATTAACAAGCGTGCGACTTTGTGACCAACAATTTTGATTTTTTTGTACAAGCAATTGAAGTTTAAAAAATGAACGACAAATGCAGCGCAACTTGCGTTTCTTTTGTGTTGTTGTGGTTTCGATTTTTGACTGAACCGGTCAGATGACGCCATATCCGATATCTATGGGTGACGCTATTCCTGCACGTTCACCTGTTCCTTTTTCAGAAATCTAATTCGATTTCTACCAATGAAAACAATACAATTTGATCAACTTCGACTCCTATTTTTCGTCCATGGTGTTAACTTCCGGACACAGATTTTTGGATTGCATGGTTATATATTTTTCTGAAATATTCTAAATTTCGATCTTATATTTTCACACATACACACACGTTACCATTATGCTCTCTTCGTTCGCGGCCTTCGGCCGCTCTCTACGTTCGCTATTACAAAACATACATAAAATATAAAAATAATATAATACATTTTTTCAAAAATGACAAAAGCAAACTAATAGCACACCACTACTCTCGGGTGTCTAATAATTTAAAAAATCGGAGTAATATTTTTAGGCACCCAAGATTAGTAGTGTGCTGTTAGATTGCTTTTGTTGTTTTTTCACAATGAATGAAAGAATCAATCCAATTAAATATCATAAATACAAAGCTTATTTTTTCTCGTATGCCGACGAACACTTTCTTAAGAAGGCTGCTGTTGAAAGTTCTGGGGGATCCGACATGTATTTATCCCAATACTGTTGAATTTTCTGAGCCATTTGTGTATATTTCTAGCGTGCATCAGTCTCCAAATTCACTGCTCGGATCCGTAATCTACTGCCTCTGCCTCTTTCCGGAGTAATGGGACAAGTTTGTAGAAACTTACATCTCTACCTACCGTATTCATTCTACGATGCCAAGCTGAAAATAGAACGTAAAAACGTATTAAGTTAAGTGTCAAAATCGATTAACTCATCTTTTTAGAATAAATTCTATTCATTAATTTAACCCTTTACCCAGCGCAGACGATATCAAAATTTAATATGAACTTTGGTAAAATCAAGAAGCGCGCGCAACTCACAGTGTTTTTCAAATTATAATGTCATAAACCTAACAGTTTAAGGGGTCGTCCAACAAAACATTTTGCGTTGTGAACTAATGCATGTACATGCTGTCTTGTAGATTTATTTCCCCCTAAAAACATATCAGACCTACAATATAAAAATTGGCCTCGAAACGTATTGTCGAAAATTTATTGTTTTTGTTTCACTGGGGTGCATACATTGTGGAACGGAACTTCTGTTTTGGAAATGGTAATTCGTGGACGTTTGTCAGACAGTATGTCACTTCGACATCTTAGGTTCGTAATAACTGAATGAAAACGACCTTTGCCACAATCCGACCTGTGCGTACTTTTAAGTTACAACAAACGGACGTGTTGTTGATGCTTTTCATTTGGTAACTTTGTTCCAATAACACGCAGTGTTGGTTTTAAGTGAACAGCGTTTTGCACTTGCAAATGCAAAACAGATAAATCACGTGACAGAATACTCCGCAGAATCGAACAACAGCGGGATCCCAACAGCCAGCCAGCAGACGATGAAATCCAATGTGCATATATGGGAACATTTAGCTTTTCGACAATTTCTGTCATTTAGTCAGCAAAACAAACGACAGTTGAGTTTGTTTGGAAAAACTTTAATTTTGAAAAGCATGTTCAATAAATTATTCACAGTCTGCATGGAATGATCTAAGGCGTCATTCGATTTGTTCGCTTCTGAAAACGAAAACTGGGGTTCCCCATGTTTTTACTTCCGGTTTCCGGTTTAGCTTGGATGGCATAGCATTCCTTGGTTTTTCCAATTTCACGTACACGTTGTCTATTAGGCTTGCTTTTGCGCGCGCTATTATTTTAAATATCATTTTTTTTAGTTTTTCCAAAAATTTCAACAAAACCATATCATGTGACCCCTCGTTGGAACGAGCTCGTTCCAACGAGGGGTCACATGATATGGTTTTGTTGAAATTGTTTTAAAAATAATATTTTTTCAACTGCTGAATTTGCATATTACGCGGATGGATGCGGCCGATTCGTTGGGTAAGGGGGGTTAACCAAACTTGTACAAGCTTTATCATTACTCATTAATTAAAGATCTTTAAAAATTTAAGTTTAATTTAAAAATGTAAATTTTTATGTGAGTTTTAAGAAATTAATATAAAAAAAAAATAATCTAATCTTTTAGAAAAACAACCTTCGGTATCATTATTTGTCCTAACTGTGTGTCCAAAAATGCTCCACTCTTGGATTCCAAAGGTTGCTGAGTCGACCCACTGTTGTTGAACATGATTAACCAATTGTCTGAGTTTCGAATCTGGCGGTGTTCTCTTATATAAAGCATCAAATGTGTCAAGGATTTGCATGGCAGGCAAAAATGGCAGCGCTAAAGTCTGTCTAACAAAATCGTGAACTGCTCCACTTTCTCTGTATGCAGACTGTAGACCAATTGTTGTAACCTTTCAATATGCAGCTTGTGACCAATGGAAGCAGTATCCTTTAATTTCACGCCCAGGGAACACTTCTCTAACAGCTTGCCAGATGGCCGGAATGAATGAATGAATGAATGAATGAACGAATACATTACCTGCTTCAAAATCTAAGACGAAGTTTGTCACCACTGGTTCCTGTAACTTTGACGATATCGCCTGCAGTACCTTTACATAATCTGCCTGACTACGATTCGACATTAAAACGAAGACTAGAGGAAACTGTTTTTTCTTCCCGTCTTTCTGTATGAATGCATTGATTCTTAATAACTGGCATTTGTGATATGGTGTCCCAACAATCTGTTCATAAAAAAGTAAAAGTTTTTACCATACATATTTGATGAAAACATAAACGAAACATAAACTGTACTGTACCACCCCCTCCACACCCTAACGATATGATATTTTTACATTCACGTATTGTTGATATTCATAGATAAACGGACTGAAACATGACATTTTATTCGTTGTTTAACCCTTTACCCAACGAATCGCCCACATCCGCCCGCGTAATATGCAAATTCAGTAGTTGAAAAAATATTATTTTTCAAAAAATTTCAACAAAACCATATCATGTGACCCCTCGTTGGAACGAGCTCGTCGAGCTCGTTCCATCGAGGGGTCACATGATATGGTTTTGTTGAAATCTTTGGAAACATTTGAAAAAATGATATTTAAAAAAATAAATTTTGATATCGTCTGCGTTGGGTAAAGGGTTAAAAGACTATAGACAATAGAGACAAAATATTGTATTCAAATTACCTTGAATGTTCCATCAATAAACCATCGATGTGCTCTGCTCAGAAAGTTTAGTTGAAATGGAGAAGAAAAGACAATATGACGTGCAGTCTGCATGTGGATATCAGCAACCAGAAAGGTGTCTATGTTAAGGAAGTCGTTGTTTATCTCGAATTGTAGGTCTGTTGGCTGAAAAGGACGATTCTTAGCGCGGTGCTTGTTGATATATCTTTTGGTGGTATCAGTACGGGATTTCGATGCTACATTCTCACTTGTCAATGTCTCTCGAATAGCCTCTTCAGCTATCCCAGTTGCCGGACGGAATAGGTCGTTGTTAGCCTCAGTTTTTGCGTTGGCATATGTACTTGTTTTCGGACTACCAGTTTAGGGTCAGAAGGATGTTGATATGTATCTGTATCTGTATTTTTACGAAGCAATAACCTATTGAGGCTTTAATGCTACGGGCCGAGGAGAGCGCTTATGGTGTCTTTTGGATGACCTTCTTGAACAGCACCAATGTTGGTACTGAGACAACACTATCTTCCAGCTGGTTCCAGTCTGTGGTTGTCTTGGGAAAGAAGGAATATTTTATAAATGACCGTTTTACAATATGGGACTTGGAAAGTTTTTTGGTTTACTCTTGCTTGGTTTGTTATAGAGTTTTTTGTTTCACAGTCTTTAAATGTTGTTGGCATTATTCGTCTTTTGTTTGTTGTTGAGTTGATTGTAGTAATTTATCAGGAGGCAGTGCTGGTACTGACCCCTCAATCACTTTGTAGAAGAAGATCAGCCGATTGTGTCGTCTTCTTCTTCCAACTGTGTAAATTTCAGGGCTTCCATTGATGATTTTATGTAGCCTTCTTCTCTGGTTTTGTAATTTTGGGTTATGTAGCGCACTGCTTGTCTCTGTATTTTCTCTATTTTGTTTATATCTTGTTTTTGGTATGGGTCCCAGATAATTGAGCCGTATTCCAGAGTGGATCTTACTAGCGAGATGTAGACTAGTTTGCGGCAGTCTATAGGGCAGTGCTTTAGGTTTCTCTTCGGGAAGCCAAGTGTTGAGCTCGCTTTTTTTTGGTGGTATTTTTAATGTGAGTTTGCCACTAAAGATCTTCTGATATTTGTAGTCCCAGGTATGGACTGGATTGGACTTCTTCAAGTATGTGGCCATCGAGTGTATATAATTTTGATGTTTTCTTCTTTATACTTAAGATATAGCATTTATTTGCATTGAATTTCATTCCCCAGTCTTTTGCCCAAATTTCCAAATCTTTGTGGAGGATGCTGTGGTCTTTACAGTTTTTTTTATCTCTCTGTAGAGCAAGCAGTCATCGGCAAATAATCTTACTTGAGATCTTGTTACTTCTGGTAGGTCATTGATATGACACAGGAATAGGGTGGGGCTCAGAATGGTGCCTTGTGGTACCCCCGAAACCACTGTCACTTCTGTTGAGGTTGCGCCGTCTTGGACTACCTTCATTTTCCTTTTTGTTAGAAAATTTGTTAGCCAGGTGTGCGTTGTCCCTTTGATTCCATATTGGGTGATTCTCTGACGATTCGACCATTTCTCTTTCATGAAAAACCCCGAAAATAATATTTTTCAAAAATATTTTTTAATTGCTTTCCGATTAGAGCCAAATTAGTCGGTCCTAAAAATGTGAAAATACGTTTGTATACATGTTCTCATTTTCAAGTAATGAACACCGAAGTAGACGTTTTGTTTGTGATAACGTACGTGACTGGCGGCTGTAGGAACCAATGTTTAGCAGGCAAACAAACTTGATTACACAAAGAGCGATGTTAAAATGGGGGCTTTCTGCACAAGTTAATTCAACTGCTTCGACAATTTTACACCTGAATGCAAAGTCAGATAACTATTTCATGTGCAAATTCGACCTGCATTTAAGCACTAGATAATGAAAATTTGTTCAGGACGCGGTCATATCGAAATCAAACGTGTCAATGCCAAATACCCGTACCTTCAAAGGGATTTTATTGCATATACGACAAAACTGCGAAACTTTCCACCCACATAAAGCTTCATTCTCGGCTATAAACGTAAGAAATGATAAAGAAATCATCCTGTAAAACCGATAACGTACGTGACGTATGGTATGTGTCAAAAAGTCTTTAAGTGGTCTGAGAATCTCTTGTGTGATTCCAGCTGACCAGCCACCATATAAACATGAATTGTCACATAGGCATGCTTGTTAAACATTTTGGTGTAAAAAGCACCCTGTCTGCCGAGGCAATTTCCCAAAAATAGCAAACAAATATTATTTTACGGTTAATTTAGCAGATTAACAATGAAATCGTATTAGATTGCTAAATGTTTCGTGAAACTTCCAAAATAAATTTACATGATCCGAAGTCGAAAGCCAGAGAAATATTCAAAGCAACGAGTAATACAAAAGTGTGGCAGTATTGAAATTGGGGCTGGTATTATTTTATTTATCTAGGTACAAAACAATATTCCTTGTCTGTTTTCAGTTACAGTGAATAAAATCTGCACTGACTAATATTTTACAAGTTTTTCCACACATCACTAATATTTATTTCAGCTGCCTCAGTATTTAAAAGGTTAATCTTTCCTTCTATAACTGGGTTGATAATAAACTTCACTGACTTTCCTGGGACTACACTCAAGAAAGTCATGCAGTGATCATTTTAAGGGCCTATATAAGTAATGGAATTTTGTTTATTTTGAAATTCTCACCTCTCATATTCCTTAAATTCAGATTAAATATACACAAATTATACATCAAAATGAAGGTTGAGATGTATAGAACACGAAACACATATGTAATCAACTCATAGAGTTGACAGCAGGCACCACTGGTTCCTGGAAGTCTGCTACCGTATTCGCACCAGAACTGATAATAAAATAATATTTCATCAGAACAACTTGTGGCCAAATGTGCTCCATATATCCAAGAACAAAGCTAGGCATTCAAAACACTTTCGAATACAGAGACAGGTCTGCATTTTGGAAAAGGACAACACTGTCTGCATTTTTTATTGAAGATGGTTTCCATGCTCGACAGACATGCGCAAATCACTCGTTACCACGAATTTCCATCAAAAAACAAAATCGTAATTCTAAGAAATTTCAACAGGTATCATGATACCTTGCATTGAATATGGCAACTATGCAATCTCTACCTAATAACAATATACTGTATGAAGGCGATCTTTTTCATTATTTGATTTTAGACGGCGTTGTTTTTACATGCTTTTTCTGTCCAATGACGTCGACCGGAAATCGAAAGTATACTCATACGTAAACAAAAGCAAAGGCTTTGGAATTTTACCCAATGCAGCTCTGTCGCCGTGTTTTGAAGAATTTTTATCCCCTTGCTTTGTTCTTGGATATGTGAAGCACATTTGGCCACAAGTTGTTTTCGTGAAATATTATTAAATTATCAGTTCTGGTGTGAATACGGCAGCAGACTTCCAGGAACCAGTGGTGCCTACAGTCGACTCTATGAGTCGATTACACACGTGTTTCGTGTTCTATACATCCCAACCTTCATTTTGATGTACATTTTGTGTATATTTAATTTGAATTGAAGGAATATCAGAGATGAGAATTTTCAAAATAAACAAAATTTCATTACTTATATAGGCCCTTAAAGATAATTAATTTCTATTGGTCAGTTCAGAACTGCAGTGATCTGCAGTCTCCACTTTGATTCACTTTCCTTGCTTTCTATCTGTCGTGTAGACATGTAAAAAGTGTTTTTCTTTTATAAGAATTCAAAAAGTATTTTTTGGCTAAATATTCAGGATATTCAGGAGTGGGAATATTCATTATTCATAGGAGTGAACGGATTCCTAATCAGGTATCTATTGCTGTGTATTTTTTCCTGTTTTTCTTTGTTGAGTGACCTGACAGTCGGAACAAAGTGTTATGGTTGACACTTTGTCCAGACTGCCATGCCACAAGCTGGATCCAATTTTGGAAAATAATAATTCAGTTATTTATTTATTTATTTAATTATTAATTAATTTATTTATTTATTCCTAAGCGTATGCATTTTAAGAAATTTCCCATGTATAACATTGGTTGCTTAAAGTAACATCGAACCCCTAAATTTAGTAAACAATAAGAGTAATTTATTGTAAATTAGCAGTTTTGAATACCATTTTGGTATTGTCCCAGTTGGGTTGCTTATTCACCATAATGGCAAGTGGTCCGCCATTGTCAGCCAAGGCTGACCATGGCTGATCCCTTGCCAATGTGAATAAGTTATATATAATTTCTAGCCCTGATAGGATTATTTCTATCCTTCACTCCTATGGTTTTCTTTATTATGTAGGTGTCAAGATACTCTTGGCATGGAGTGCCACAGAATAGTTTGGCCATTTAATACCAGAGCCCGTCACACTGAGGGTAGGCATTATATATATATATACATATTTATTTTATTGCTTTTAAAGCAATAGGGGTAGATTTGCTTTACAAGCATAAGTGATATTTTAGTGTAGCTGTAAGCTTTCGGTCTACATTGCTTGGAAAAGTTAGGTAGTGCTAGTCTACTGTGGTAGACTTGTTTGTGGTAATTAGACTTGGCAGCCATGCTGGGGCATGCAAGTCTACTGTTGGTTACAACACAAGATCGAACGATTGGTAATGCATGAGTTCCTTCTTGTGTTGTCACTTTGTAGCTTTCATTTGGCTCAAAGTGAAGTTAAGCCTTTAGCATACTGTTGTGGTGCTAATCTCTTTTAGTAGACTTGTTTCTTGTAAATGGGCTTAGAAGTCCAAATGTGGCATGCAAGTCTACTGCTATTTACAACACAAGATCGAACGATTGGTAATGCATGAGTTCCTTCTTGTGTTGTCACTTTACAGCTTTCAATTGGCTTAAAGTGAAGTTGAAACTTCAACCAACAGATGCTAGACTTTACCTCCTAGTTCTTAATACCTTTATAGTGTACATTTTGCATAACTATGTAGCCTTATCTAGCAAGTTCATCTTGCATTGGTTTTGTGGTTCTGTGATAATGCAATCATTCAGCCCTATGGGGTTGAAGGATTGAATTATCACGGCCAGGCTTATGTGGTTTTGAGATTGACAATTTTGTTAAAAGTTATAACTGTGATGATATTTATATTTTAATGTCTGTATTTATATGGGTGTAAATTGTAAATACATTTTAAGTAGTATATTTGAAATGAGAGCACTTATGCATTGTATAATGCATTACTATTTATGGAAATAATTGGGCATAGTTTTGTGTCACCTTATCTCTTTTTTTTGATGATAGTGATACTATTAATAAAAGCTATCGGTAGGAGAGTTGTTTACATGCTGGATTGGTTGGCAATTATTTTACTATTCACATACTGTTGTGCCCCAGCATAGTGAGCTCTGAGGTACACCAGTCAGCGAGGTTTGAATCTTGCTATACCTTGACTTCATCTCGCTGATACACCCGGCTGGAATGAGCTCCTGGAGCTTGTTCCTGCTGGGTGTGCCAGTTGGATTTTGTTAAGTGTTGTTGTTGTTGTACTTAGGTGCAATAGAAGATATTCGTTTATTATTCATCAGTTGTTACACTCAGCTGGAATGAGCTTTATAAGCCTGTTCCATCTCGTGTGCCAACTTATGTTTGACAACTAAAGTGAATCTGATTTGGCAGTAAGCACTTTGCGCAATTTTTAAAAAAAAATCCATATCCAGCATTGTATTATGAAATATGTGTTGTATGCCCAGTATTTACATTGGCTTATTTTATTGTAATTTCAGGGTTCTTGTTCATGTAGATGTTCATGTTGATTATTGATGATTCTGTGTTAGAATAAAGAACCCACATTGATTAGTAAACTCTGCATTGTTATTTGTGATAGTTCCAATGCGGTTACAAAAGTATTGAACTTGAAGGCAGGTAATGAACTTTAATGATGAATAACGTACGTGACTTCAAAATTCACAAAGTAAAGGAACACTCAAACGAGATACACGTTAACTGCAAGGAACCAAGAAAACAATATAACTTTCGAAAACTTTTAACACTCGACACGTGCCCCTTCTCTGTTGGCCAGGATTCTATAATCTGAGGGGTGGGGTGGGGGGGGGGTGGGGGGGGGATCAGACAGTTTTTTTTCTTTCGGGTATGTGTGTGTGTGGTAGGGTGTTAGCCATCCTGGGAAGGGCTCATAATCGTGGGAGGGAATACGCATAATTCCATAGTTCAAGCGTTATATCGATCAAATCCCCCCCCCCCCCCCTTCCGAAAATATGAAATGGATTTTTTTATCTAGTTGGGTCGTAGCCAGGATTCTATAATGGGGGGGGGGGGGGGGGGGGGGGGCAATCATGATATTTGGAAGGTCGTTGTGGGGTTTGGACCCCCCCCCCCCCCCCCAAAAAAAAATGCAAACTGTCACATACTGTTTTTAACCCCTACCCTTCTTCAGGGGGCACCAGGATCGATCTCCCCCAGAGTCTAGCAACTTAACCTTCTTCACAGTGGTGGGGCGGGTTGGGGTGGGGTTCCCAAATGCAAACTGTCACTTATTGTTTTTAACCCTCGCACAGGCCTTCGATTGGGGATCCTTGCTCTGCCACTGGGGCCACCGTTGATATTGTATTTAGGGAATACCATGGCTTAGTTGTCAGTGTCATTCAGTGTTAATCTGAACCGGAGATTGGGGAGGCCCCAAAGCGACCACATCATAAAAGGGCCCATATAAAATTAAATAAACAGTGGAAATCAGCATTTGAATTGCTGGTTTTGATGAATCCACCCCGTCCCCAACCCTTTCCCTTATAAACATGTGGAAGCTGGAGTTGCTGGAAAATATCGTATGATCATTTTTCAGCTTGGGATATCTTCCAATCTCCTACTCAGTCGCCAAAGCAGTTAGACTCTGACAAACGACCAAGTATTGATTCCGACATGTCTCAAAAAGCATTGGCTAATGCGTGTGTTCGAGGTGGTAAAGTAAAACACATTCCAGAAATGGGCTGTTTTGTGGTAGAAGGAACTAAAGGAGATACATTTGCCGTTGAATTATTTCCGAAGGAGAAGTGTCAGTGAAAAGTGATACTGCAGGCATTATTGAAGCGAGTAGCCCTTGGGTGGGTGTAGGTGTAGGAGGAGGTGTTCCCCTTCCACAGTTGGCGGCCAGTTTCTGTTTGGAATTAGCTTGAATAAACTATGTTACGCCTGTGTGTCTATAGCCATCAGACGCGTTATCAATCTGATGGGACGGTAGGACAAACATGGATCTAAAGTCCGCAATGCGCGTTCTCGTTCCAATGAGGGGTCATGAGCTATGTTTTGAAAGCAGAAAATTAAAATGTATAAATAATTGAATGGCGATTTTCGTATATAGCGCTGGCCGGTTTCACCAAATGACGTCTGTCATACACAAATTTGTTCCGAAGGATTGATAGCATTACTGTACAGCTTATCCTTCCCACACCTCCACCCCTCATAGGTTTCCAGAGAATGAGGGTTTTTGCTGTGATTTCCTATTTTACGAAAGCGACACAAATCTGTCTCTCAAAATATCGTCCATTCAAAGGCCGCTTCCAAGGCATCATGCTCAGATCACGTACGATATCCGTATTGTCACGTACGTTATTACGTGTTCCAGATGCAAGTTGCAATTTTTATAACAACTCAAAAAGTTTCACCGCGCAGAATTCAAACTCACGAAAAAAAGCGTAAAACTTGGTATAAGTTGCAATGCGACGGAGTAGACAAGTTCGGAATATGATGCCTGACATGCGATAGGCAAATACCTTAAATATAACGATAATTAAAGTTGTGTGTTAAGCTGATTTTCGCATTTTCTGTTTACAAGCAGCCTGTAGCTAGATCGACACCACGTGTATATTTCTACAGTATGTATAAAATTACGAAACGCCGGTCGGAACGAACAGTAAATGCCTTCCGGTAACGTACAGGACAATATCGTACGTGACACCAGCTTATCATTTTTAGTTTAAACAATATTTTAGAAAATGCACTGGCTCAATTTATACGTTATTGGGCCGAGGCTTTGCAGAAGAACAGTGAGTGTCTTATCAAAAATGTGTTTATTGTATTTGCTGCTACGTGTATGGTGCGTTCGTACGTGACACCCTTACAGTCACGGGTCCCGTTGTAATGATATACCAACTTTTCTATAAAGGACGTTCGTTTTGCAAACAAAAAATGGTCACTCAAAGAACTTCCTTGACCATAGCTAGGAAACCGAATTGTTAAAATAGAATTGTTTTTGAAGTGAGCCTCGTCATTTATACATTTTTTACCGATATCGTACGTGACTTCATATTTGCGACAGCCCTCAATAGCATAATAATTCATATTAATGCGCACTTATCATGAAAACACGCCAATTTGCAACTGAAAAATTGTATATTTTAAAAAACTAGAGCAAAAGTTTGAAAATGTTGGTCTTACCTTTTTCGTTTCTGTGATTCTAGTCAAACATGGTGCTTTTGCGACATTGCATATTTGAAAACATTGCACTTTCCCACGGTCCTTGTCGCGAACAAAAAAAGACTCAGGACACAAAATTATAACCGATTTATTGACAGAATGACACAAATGTATTGCTGAAACTGAAATCTTACAGTTCATTACTCCAAATCTTGATATATCAAGCGCCAAATACCCGCGACGTCGATTTATCCGATATGGTCGAATGTACGGAGAATGAGCCTATTGGTCTAATTTGTATAAGAGTTTGTTGTGTGAGACTGTATCAAAAGCCTTTGAAAAATCGAGGATGGCCATATCTACTTGTTTCCCAGCATCGAATGATTTAAGGAGATCATCAATTGTTAGCACCAGCTGAGTTTCGCATGAATAGCCAGATCTGAATCCATGGTTCAGTGATGTTACAATTTTGTATTTTTCTAGATGCGCCATTGTTTCTACAGATGATGTGTTCTAGAACTGAGTTTGCAGCAGACCGATGTCAGGGAGACTGGGCGTTAGTTTTCGGCTTTGTGCTTGCCAACCTCTTTGTGTATATACACGATATATTCGCTTTCGGCCAGTCTGTTGGTAGGTCTCCGGTGTTAAGTGACAGTTGGAATATGGTTGCTAGCCCTGGTGCTAGTTCTTCGGCACATTCTTTTAAGAAGCGGTTTGGGCTGTTGTCTGGTACTGAGGCTTTGTTGATGTTTAAACTTTTTAGTAGTTTTTTAACTCCTAGCACTGTGGCAGTATTTCAGAATTTTCGACACTGACCCTATATTGGCCACGCAGAATGAAAAATTTAACAAATTATATCTTGTTTGACAGAGCTCAATGAGCTCTGTCAAACAAGATGTAATTTATTAAATTTTCAGTTGCATTGTGGGAGAAATTTACTGCTGAAAACTCTGGCATTTTGACATCAGTGTGCAGAGGGTTAATGCCCTTTTCTTCAAGTTTGATGTCTAATATGTTGTTGATAGGGACCATTTGAGTTTTTGGTTTAATTGGGTTGATGTCGGTGGTAAATACCGATTTGAATTGTTGTACAAGTATTTCTGCTTTTTCTTTGCTTGTACTTACAAGTTGATTTCCATCCTTGAGTGGTGCAACTCCGATGCTGTCTTGTTTTTTTTTTTATTTTATGTAGAATGGTTTAGAGTTTCTGTTTTCCAGGCTTTCTTTTATTGTTCTGTTTATGTAGATCCATTCTGTTTGTTTGAAGAGTTTTTTACATTCTTTTCGGGTATGTTTGTAATTTTGACATTTTCCGGATTTCTTCGCCTTGTTGTATTGGCGTTGCTTCCTCTTCAACATTTTTTAAAGTTGGTATGTCATCCAAGGTAGTTTGTTGTTGGATTTTATTAGTTTGGATGGGATGTTCTTCTCCATGTTACCGTGGATTCCAAATTTAAGTATGTCCCATAGTTTTTGTGTATTTTCGCCTTCTTCTCGTTTTTCTTTGATTATTTCTGAAAGATGTTGGGCTTCTGATCTGATTGCTTCCCATATTTGCTCTGCTATAGGTGTAACGCTTTCTCGGCGTGTCTTTTGGTAGTGCGGGTTTGTGTCGATGTCAGTAACCACCATGGCATGATCTGAAATTTCTGGGCTGTTTATCGAGGTTTTTTTTTACAAGAGAAGGGTTTGTTGTCATGACTAGATCTAGTAAGTTATTTTCTCTTGTGGGTTCTTCATGGATTTCAGTGAGGTGGCGTTCTACTGTGAGGTCTATCAATGCATTTTGGGTTTCTCTGTCTGGAGCTTGTGGCTTCAGTTGTGAACTGTTTCAGTTAATATCAGGACAATTGAAGTCTTCTGCTAGTATTATGTTGCTATTTTTTTGTTGAACTATTGATATTGATTTTCCAAGTTTTTCAATAGTTTTTTGATTGCGGTGTGGCATATAGAAGGACCCACTGGCCAGGTCTTTGTTGTATTTAAGTTTTATCTTCACCCGGTCAATTTCACAAGATGTTACGTATTCTGGGTTTTCTGTCGATGTTATGTCTTTCTTTACCATGATGAAGCCCCCACCGCCATTTGCATTTATGTCGTTTCTATATATGTTGTAACCGTCTGGGAAGATTTCGCAGCTTTTTATCGCATCTTTTTCTGCTGCTTTCCCAGGTTTTTCCCCTTTCAGCCATGATTCACAGCCGCATACTATGTCTAGCTTTACGTAAGTAACCGTGGTTTTGAACTCGGCAGCTTTCTCTTAATGCTCCTACAGTTGACTGTTAATATCCGTAGGTTTGTTTTCTTGTCCAGTTTAAATGGGCCGCTCAGATCGCCAGATGTGTTGATGCTCTTGTTGTTTTTCCTAGTAGCTTTATCTCTTGATGATTGACTTCCGCGTAGGCTTTTTGGGCTACTGCAGCTCAGAGGGCTAAATGAGTTTTCTGAATTGATCGAGTTGAGCGACATTTCATTTTCTGATAGTGGTTCATAGTAGTTTGTATGATGTATCATGTTGTCACTTGCCGTCACTGAATTAAATCAACTGTATTTCTTACAACATGCTTTATTGAATGCTATTCTACAACTGACCACTGAGTAAACATAGAAGATATATCACCAGTTTTTATATATGGGTTTCTCACGATTCTAGCACCGGATGTGAATTCCTGTCTCATGTCTGTTATTTGTCATAAGTTGACATGTATCAAGTATAATACATTACACCTCTCCCCTTTTCGAATTAAAAGTTATATACCCCAAAATTAGAAATGGGTCTTCTGACTCTTTTACTAATATGGAACTTATGGAAGTTAACTAAACTTAATACTCCATTACTGTGTGAATTTAAACAAAAACAGCTCAGTAACATCAAAAGTGGATTGTTTTGCCCCAGCACTTTGATGTTACCTGAATCCAGTCAGTTACCGAATTCCATTATAACATGAATTAATAATCCATCATAGTAACATCAAAAGGGGATTATTGTGCCCCGGCACTTTGATGTTACCCACTACACAGATACGTGTCACACACAATCATCTAAATGTTTAGGCAAGCGACGTTCACGCGCAGGCTTGACTCCAGAAACGTCTGGAAGTACTTTGTCAGAATCGTTTCCAGTTTCATTTTCGTTCGTTTCTGGTAGAACTGCTTTGTCATTTTGAGGGGTTGATGTTCGTCGATTTACTCATCGTGCTATCGACATACTTCGTCACATGAGTGACATTCCTTCTGTGAGTAACACCATCGTGAGATTTAACTGTAACCTGATTTCCGTCACGGTTTGTTACAGTATAAAGTTCATTTTCAAACTTAGAAGAAAGCTTATTTTGCTTCTCGCATTTCAATAGCACTTTATCTCCAACGTTTAAGTTGCATTCCTTTGCGTTTCTATGATAGTCAGCGTAATCTTTTTGTTTCTGCTTTAGTTCAGAGTCCCTATCTCTAAACGCACTACTATTCTCTCCGTTTATTCTGATTTTCGTGCTTTCAGAGTCGAATACTTCGGGCATTTTAGTTCTCAGCTTTCTTCCAAACATCAACTCAGCTGGGCTAACTCCAGTAGTTGAATGAGGGGTTGACCGATATGCCAATAGAAAGTTATTGAGTTCCTGTTGCCATGCCAACCCTTTTGAATTTGCAATTCTTATTGCGTTTAGAAGACTGGTTTTGCCTTTCTACTTCCTCATTAGCTTGTGGCCATAAAGATGTTGTTCGTCGATGGGTAATACCACAGTTATTCAAGTATGTAATAACGTCCTGAGAAACAAACTGAGGACCATTATCAGTTCTGAGTGATACAGGATAGCCATGGACAGAAAATATTCTATCGAAACACTGCAAGATTTTCTCTGTTGTTACAGTTTTCAGAATGTCAACACTCTAAAATCAGTTGGGTTAAAAATCAACCCAAATCGCCTGGGTTGAGTGAATATGAACCCAATTGGGTTCATATTCACTCAACCCAGGCGATTTGGGTTAATTTTTAACCCAACTGATTTTAGAGTGTACTTCGTAAAAACGACTGAAGTAATCCACAACAACAAGAAAATAATGTCCATCAGGCAAATGACCAAGAATGTCTGCTGCAATATCTTGCCATGGTCTTTCGGGTAATTTTGTAGAAACCAAGGGAGTTGGTGGATCATACTGACTCATGATTTGACAGTCATGACACTCTCTACACTTTCGTTCAATCTCATTGTCTATGCGTGGCCACCACACTTTAGAACGCAAACTTTGTTTAGACTTGACGATACCCTGGTGCCCTTCGTGAGCTAATTCAATAACACCCTGTCTCAGCTTCAAAGGAATAATCAACCGTGTACCACGAAGTACCAGGTTATCCATTACGGCAAGTTCATTTCGAACACACCTGTACGCAACAGGACAAGAGTTCCAGTTACCTGTTTGCACAGCATTACGCACAACTTTCAGTTCACCGTCCATTGCAGATTCGTGTTCAATATCGTGAATTGGAATTGCACATGGAGTAGAATGTTGAGCGATAAAGTTGATATATACTCTTCTGCGATATTTTCCTCAGAAACAGTGCTGCCAAACCAACGGCTGGTTGGGTTTCCTTTTCATTTTTCTAAAATAACCACCAAACTGCGGTTTCAGTAATACCATAAATTTGCCCACTTCTTTTTGCAAACACGGAGCAGAACTCTTGTAAGTATGCAAATTCCTCGTCATTTTTCAGCTCGAGGTTCTCGGGGATCTAAACCCACTACCCCACTGCCAGTCGCACACTCAAACTTAATAAGATTATTGGCTCTCGCTCCCGAGTCACTGACTGTAAACATAAATCAATAAATATAAAAATTATATATATATTACGCAAATAATCTGTGGTTAAAAGGTTTTTTCCATCAAATAAACACCGAAATTAACTGGATAGACTTATTAGGCACTGGATGAAGTGGTTATAGGAATTTGCGGTCCCTGGTACGCTAAAATCAACAAAAGTGCTTGGTTGTCAGAGAATCACCCCAAGATCGAAGTGAACAGAACAAAGTGAACAAAGTTTTGAACTGTACCCCTAAATATAACCCAATGTTAACCCTCTTGAACTGGCCATAACAAAGTGAACACAGTTTTGAACTATAACCCCTCAATGTCAGGGGCACTGGAACGGCCCAAACATTGGCCCGACTATAACACCCAGATCCCTATTTTGTCGAATTGTTGCCATCGATTATGTGGGGGAGAGAAAAAAATTGACAGTGCATGCAGCTCGTTTTTCGAGGGAAATAATATGACAAAGTTCCCTGCCAAATTGCCAATAGCAATTTGGCAGGGTATTTTATCATATTATGTTCTTCAAAAGACGAACTTTAATGTGGGGGATCCCCACAAATGTGGGGGCCCTGGGCGTCCGTCGAGTCTGCCAATTCGTAAATCCGGACCTGCTCCCAAAAATGTTTGAAAAATGAGCTCTCTCAGGCCAATTTTGGGGCTACTTCTTTACTATTCCAACCGCTTCCGAAGCGGTTGGAATACTAAAGAAGTAGCCCCCAAAATGTCCTCATCTTACGTTAACTCATCCTTAATAGCCGCCACTGTGTGCCCAATATTAAAGAAACGACGATCTATGCGCGCACTATTTTCGGATATCCGCAGAACAAAATAAAAATATTATAGCCTAGTTATTTGATATGAATGACGTTCGGGGTGGCCGGGGCGGCTCCGGCACCATTGAATATAACCCAGTGTTAAACCCTTTGACTATTTGAATAAACTATATATAATTAATATAAATAATACTAATACCCTTGCACTGTTTGAATGAACTATATATAATATAAATAAATATTAACACCTGTGAACTGAACAACGTTTAACTGAATAAATTTTAAACTACAGCCTTAATGAAAATATAACGAAGGTGATCTGAATTAAAGTTTTGAACTACAACCCATTGAACTGAATTCTTCTAATAGGGAAGGGGAATACCCTCGAATGTTAAAATGTATGGTAAAACACGGAATCCAAATTGTACGGAAATCGGCTAAGAATCTCAATTACGGAATGCCTAAAATAGCCCGTTTATATGTTTTCAGTGGAAATCTTATTGAATATTTTGAAGGCCAGAGCGAAGGTATAGTAAGAAGTAGTGATACAAGTCAATATTAATGGATGATGGTTTAGTCAATAGTCCTGGTACAAGGCCGCAATAGAACAAGACTGCTGCAGAAGCTAATGATAGGACAGATAGACCAGAGACCAGTAGTGACCTTGGAGGTTTGGAGAAAAAATGGAAGCCGTTGGTAAGACTACATTAAACCCCAATGAAGGATTTATCATGGCCCTCAGGCCTCATACGACATAAAAAGGGATTCTCCAAAAGGTATCCTCGATAGGTATCCTCGAATAATACAATACAAGGCCTTAGGTTTTCTCAAATACCCTTATGTACCTATGTGCTAGAGCACAATGTGTCACATTGTACCTTTTCACATAAGCATATGCGACAAAAAAGGGATTCTCCAGAAGGTATCCTCGGTAGGTATCCTCAACTAATACAATACCAGGCCACAGGTATCCTCAAATACCCGTATGTGTCTATGCGCCAGTGCACAATGTGACACATTGTGCCTTTTCACATAAGCACATATCGGTACATCCAGCATGTGCCTATGTGCTAGTGCACATTGGGTCACATTGCGCCTTTTCACATAAGCACGTGACAAAAAGGGATTCTCCAGTAGGTATCCTCGATAGGTATCCTTAAATAATACAATACCAGGCCATAGGTATCCCCAAATACCTGTCCCGTAGGTGTATATGTGCTAGAACACAATATGACACATTGTGCCTTTTCAGATAAGCACACATTGGCACATCCAACAAGTGCCTATGTGCTCCCTTTAATATGTGCAATAGAACATAAACATATTTAGGAGCGTCAGAATAAATAGAACATGTAGGTACATGTGTAGAAACCGATAATTTACTGGGAAATCAGAGCCAAGTAAATAATTGTCGGGTTGTGTGGTAATTCTACCAAGTAAACGAGGATTCTGGGGAAAATTCAAGCCAGAAAATGACTCTTATTCGATCGAACTCACCGCCGTGCCCCTTGGTACTGTAGCACTACGTGCTAAGCCGATAAAATGGGGAATTCGTAGTAAGTAAGGTCGTTTTCGGTGATTTGGAGGAATTGTTGGGTTGTTTGTGGTAATTCGTGATACTCCGATTCAATCGAACACACCCTCAGAAAATACCCGTCTTGTTGTAGGCCTTTGGGTCACATAGCAACCACGTGCTACCATAGAAACCAAGATGGCGGCCTCCAGTATACAAAATAGACGACGGAAACACGTATCACGCTAACAACACGCGCTGCGCATGCGCACTCACACCACGCATCACCATAGATATGACGTCACGAGATGGCCGCTCACGCGAGTTACCATAACAACACATGGCGCCACTGGGTCACGTGACATGACGTCACATATGAGATCCCCCTTGAGATCCCCCAGAATTGGCCCGATCCATACATGGTATACTACTTCTGGCTACCATCAATAGCTCCAATCATTTCTGGGGATACTATGCTGTCTGCTCATTCAATGCATATCCTATAACCGTGGGGAAGGACCGTCGATATCTGCTGTACAACAATGGTGTTCAACTGATAACTCGGAGACAAATTAAAGATGATAACAATTTAATATTGAATCTAGTATTCCAAATCAGTGGCGGATCCAGGATTTGGACATGGGGGTGGCTATAGAGTCACAAGACACATGGGGCAGACCATGGTTCGGCCCCCTGTGCGAAAATTTTGAAAAATTGCCCTGAAAAGGAGCCATTTCCTCGCACCTGGGAATGTAATCGTGGTATAGAGAGAACGGAAACACTCACATAGAGAAAGCCGTTCAGTGAGACACACAGAAGAAGATGTTCAGTCGCCATACCGAACCTGTGAATTTTTGGAATTCCTGAAAGTATTCATGCTTCAGCCCCAGGTACCATGTTTGGTATCATTGGTATTTTTGGTCGCGACAGTGACATCGCATTCGGGACAAAATGATCCAGTCAGGAGGTCTAGAACGTCTCATGCAGTGAGAGTTGTTGAAATACATATGCTATTACATACAAGTTTTAAAAATACATTTGGTTACATTTACTCGAAAAGAATTGATGCATTCTGCAAGGTGGGGAGGGGGGTTGCTAGACACCCTATTCACCCCCCCCCCCCCCCCCCTGGATCAGCCAATGCAAATGTCTAAATGTCTAACAGCGACAAACAATTTTAACAACTGGTCTTGCTAGATATCCAAACAATATCACAGTAATAGTTGCTCGTGGGATTTCCCAGTAAAATGAAGCAGAGTAACGTTTGGAAATCCAAATTATAACTGAATTCTTACTTGAGATCAAGGCTTTATTTATAATACAATAAATGAGTCATGTCACAACAGGATTTTAAGATTAAAGTTTGCTTTCACCGCGTCGGAAACAGATGCCAGATTAACTTACTTAATAGACCTCAAATAAACAATGGAGGGAAGCAATGAATAAAGTCAACTTGTTAACAACTTCTCTGAGAGAGGCTTGCTGTCACAAATATGCCAAGTTTGAAACAATTGAAATTAAATTGGACAAAATAAGAATAATAGATTGTGAATGCAATATAATAACAGTAAATTTGTCTTTTTGTTTCGAAAGTTTATCATGGTCTGTACACGCTCCGGTGATAATTCTCCGAACTTGCATGGCCATTTAATGAACATTTGCATCAGGGTTGTATTTATGATGGTGCAAACCTTCATCAGAGTCCTGTGTGCTGTTCCCTTTCCAATTCCAAATCTATCTGAAATTGACCTGAATGATTCCTGGATTGATAGAACCTACAAAGTTAATAAAAGCTGCTTATCTGTGGGCATTTGGGGTTTTCCTCCATGGGGGATATGCATGTTCCCTTTCCAATTCCAAATCTATCTGAAACTGACCTGAATGATTCCTGGATTGATAGAACCTACAAAGTTAATAAAAGCTGCTTATCTGTGGGCATTTGAGGTTTTCCTCCATGGGGGGTATCTCCAACGAGTTTATTTCCAAGTTCATTTAATAGAATTTCAAATGCGTCTTTGGTGAGGCGAAAATGGGACTGGAAATCAGGCAAGGAATACATCGTAATGGTGTGCTCGGCGTATCCAGAAACATTGCTGTGGTTTTCGGCTCTAGCATTCCTAAAAAATAAGTTATAGTATATAATTAATCTTCCTCACAGAAAAAAAAACTTTTAGAACAACTTGTTCTCGTGAAATATTATTTTATTATCAGTTCTGATACGAAGATGGTACCAGATGTCCAGGAAACAGTGGTGCCTGATGTCAACTCTAGGAGTTGATTACACATGAGTAGTATGTCTCGTATGTTTCACCCCCATTCTTGGGGACCCCGGTGGGGGACCGCGGAAGTGACGTCATGTCACGTGACCTAGTGGCGCCATGTTGTGTTGTCATGGTAACCCGCGTGAGCGGCCATGTTGTGACGCCATCCCCACAGTGATACGTGGTGTGAGTGCGAATGCGCAGCACGTGTTGTTAGGGTGATACGTGTTTCCGTCGTCCATTTTGTATACTGGAGGCCGCCATCTTGGTTTCTAAGGTAGCACGTGATTGCTATGTTACCTAAGGCCTACAATAGGAAAGGGGTATGTTCGGAGGGTATGTTCGATTGTAGAAGAGTAATTTCCCGATTTGTAGAATTACCACAAACAACCCGACAATCCCTCCAAATCACCAAAATCCACCCCAACTTTTACTATTTCGAATTCTTCCAGAATTCTCGGCTTTTATCTATATATGCAATAGTTTTCCTCTATCTGGCCCTGTTCCTTTGTTCTAGAGTATACTTCAGTAACGTAGAAGAGCCTATTAGTTGGAACAGTTTTGCTTATTATTACTATATTTAGCTTTTCTGGTCTATTCTTGTTAGTTCTAACCCTATTCCAAGTACTCTTGTTGTTTCATTTATCTAGATCATTTATAACCAATCAGATTGCTTGCTTTCGCATAATCTGTATACAGAGTTATCTCCCCTGTGTATAATAAAAGCCTATATCCAATGGCCACATCCCATGGAATCCCATTTTTGGGAAACACCCGTGGCTATGGAATCCCTTTTTTGTCGTATGAGGCCATGAGGGCTATGTAAAAGCCTTCAATGAGTCCTCATTTATTATCCCTCATAGCCTCATTGAATTTTGAGGTTATGAGGACCATTAAAAATCCCTCAATGAGGCATAATTTACTACGACTCTTAGCCTCATCTCGGTATTTAACAGCCATATCCCCAGGCACCCCAATTTCGGCACCCCTTTTTGGAAAACATATGGCCTTCGGCACCCCTTTTTTGTCGTATGAGGCCATGAGGGCTATGTAAAAGCCCTCAATGAGTCCTCATTTATTATCCCTCATAGCCTCATTGAATTTTGAGGTTATGAGGACCATGAAAAATTCACAACATGGCCGCTCACGCGGGTTACCATGCAACACAACATGGCGCCACTAGGTCACGTGACATGACGTCACTTCCGGGGTCCCCAACTGGGGTCCCCCAGAATGGGGGTGAAACATACGAGACATACTACTCACATGTGTTTCATGTTCTATACATCTCAACCTTCATTTTGATGTATAATTTGTACAGATTTAATTTCTGAAAATGCCGTGTTCGGCCGATTTTTCCCCATGAATGAGTATGAATAATTGTTCACTTCCTTTATTTGAGATAGAAAAATTATTGTGAACAATCAGACTCCGGAAAATGACGCCTTTTAACCCTTTACCCAACGTAACGGCCAAAACCGGCCAGCGCTATTCTCAAAAATCGCCAATTAATTTTTATTATTTTTTCATTTTTTGTCTCAAAAACATAGGTTATGACCCCTCATTGGAACGAGGGGTCATAACCTATGTTTTTGAGACAAAAAATGAAAAAAATTAGTTATTCAATCATTTTTTGGCAAGTGTCGTCTGCTTTTCATGTTAGGTAAAGGGTTAAAAACCGTTTTGAACTGTTTCCCCAACTTTATGGGGGAACGTCATTTTATCATAGGCGTACGGTCATTTCGTTTTAGAAGGGCTGAAGATGTTGTCCGAAAAGTGATGCTGCTGGCATCACTGAGGCACGTGGAACCGAGATGGGTGAGTGAGGGCTGGTGACCCTCTCCGGAAAGTCCGAAGCCAGCCGTATTTAAAATTCCGACATGGGTAGGGGTGGATGAAAGAACTTTTGTATGTGCCGAAGGCATATTTGAGGTGTCCAAGACCGAGGTGCGAGAGTGTATGCATGGTAGGGGTGTACCCCTCTCGTTGGTGGGTATTGTGGGTGTAGAGAAAATGTTTTAAGTCTGAGGCTCTGAGAACAATTCTAGAGCCTCCGCGTGCCTCACTTGTGACTTGTCCAGTTGCTGATTTTAGTCAATAACTTAAACAATATATTATTTGACACTTCAAACTCTGAAGCCGTTTGCTTTCGATTCATGCAAATTCAACAATCATTTTCCGACAGAATGTGAAAATTTCCGACAGAAATGTTTATAGGCGGCGGTTCCCCCGCACTCCCAACAGCATGGGGCATGCTCTCTCGGGGAAAGTTTTTTAAACAAAAACTGTTAGGCCTGAGTCATCAGACACGTTATCATCCTGATAAGACTGTGGCACGTCCTGTGAGACGTGCCACGCCCCAAAAAATATGTTACGGACTTTGGTTCCAAGTTTGGTCTAAATACAATAGACTGAATGTTTGACACTACAGGTAGGTCAGTGAAGCTTTCTCCCCAAAATTATGAAAACTGCCAGAAAAATTGATTTTCCCCGACTTCCCATCTCCCCCCCCCCCCCCCCCCCCCGAGTCACCATGGCCTGTACGCCTATACATCTTATAATGTCGTTCTCTGCTTTCCATTGCTACTTTTGTCGGCCATTTATAGTCTATTGGTATCGGACCTATGTAGGTGGGGGGATGGGAGTTGGGGGGCAACCTTGGACTTTCCGCCGCTTCATTTTCTGCACCGATAAACCACGTTAAAACGAAATAATATTTCTTTAAAACGAAATAAAATAAGAGTGAACCTGTCACCTACCGAGCTCCATAGCATGGTGTCAAATAATAAAGTTCTTAATTCGACATATACAATTTTTCGCATTGAATTTATTTTATTTATTGGTGTTTAAGGTCACATACTTATGCACAATGGCTAATCGTGACCGTGACAGTTTTACGGGTGGAGGAAGCCGGAGTATCCGGAGAGAACCACCGAGCAACGACGAGCAGCTGTCAGCTCTCCAACATCGTAACTCTGAACTCTGCACCGCAGCACAGGCAGGGTTAGATTGGTTGAAGACATGCGCACCATCGACGTGCAGTACGCCTCAGTACACAGCGTCATCGCGCCCCCATGTAGGCAATCGGGGTGAAGTGTCTTGCCCAAGGACACAACGCGGTTGCCGCAGGTGGGATTCGAACCGAGGACCTCTCGGCTTGCAGCCTGCACCTCCACCAACTGAGCCACCGCGCCCCCATTTCTCATTGAACAAACACAGCATCAAGTTCAATGGGAGACTGATGATGCCATCCATTTTCGATAACAAGGCGATTATTACTTATTCGGAGACGGGTGAATATGGACCTATCATCACTTGAATTCGTATACACAAGATAAGGTTGAAGATCAAACTTGCTTCTACACACTAAAAACTAAAGTGTTAAAACCGACACTTTCAAGATGTTAAACCCATTCTAACTCTTAGGGTTCGATTTTAATACTCAAAGTGCTATGCTTTAAGCACTTAGACATTACAATCGTCAGACATCTGAAAGTTGAATGGATGGCACGTCCCATGTGTCTAGCGTTGGGGTGGTTCTTGCAGAATCGTCCGTAATTTGATTTGCGCTTGGTGGGTACATAATTAAAAGGACACAACGCAGATGACGCGGATCAGGCTCGAGAGTTCGAGCCTGATCCGCGTCATCTGCGTTGTTTCCTTTTAAGTGTCACGACATTACACTTGTCAAGTGATATTATTGTAACACCTGTCAAGTTCTGGGATATCTACACTTGAACAAAGTGCTAGTTCAGCACTTAGTAAGTGTTAAATACAGCACTTCAAGTGTACTTTTTAACACTTTAGTTTTTAGCGTGTGAAGAGACTATATGTTCTTAGTTTACTGTTATCTGCGTGTATTTGAACATTAAAATCATTTGAATGTTTTGCGTAAAGTTGATTTCTGTATGATGATACATTTGTATTACAGGTTGCTAAACTATCACCACTAATATGCATATTAATTCCAAAAGATTCCAAAGTTTTGAAAAGTGATTTGTTCAGTGGCGGCGCCAGAAATGTTTTTGTGGGGGTGGGGGGGGGGGGGGGCAACTAGGGGGGCAGACTCCCATGAAGGGGGGCAAATACGTAAAGGATCATATCATTACTTTGTTATGAGGTAGTCCAAACGTGGATCCAAAGTCCGTAATATACTTTTTTGGTTTGGTACGTCCTGTGGACGTACCAAACCAAAAAATTATATTACGGACTTTGGGTCCAAGTTTCGACTAAATGTAATGGTAATTAGCGGTCCTACTTTCAAAAAATCCTGGATCCGCGTCTGGTGGGTCTGTGCGTGAGAGAGTGAGAGAGAGAGAGAGAGAGACTTCAAATAATTGAACAGTGCAAGGGAGATAATGCCCGGCTGTCATAATGCGAAATCCATGAATTTTTTTAGACAAGGGATATGGATAGACATGCCTTTGTTGGCTCATAACTTAATTATAACTTATAAGTATCTGCTTCCGAGTCTTTAAATCTCTACTGCCTGGATGTGTTCATCAGCTAGCCTGAGGCTTTGGGCTAAGTGTGTATGGGAAATTATTGGGAATAAAAAAAGAGAGGGGTGTGTGTGTGTGTGAGAGAGAGAGTGACTGAATGTGTTTGTGTGTGAGGGTGGATGGAAATGCATGCGAGATGGTTGGGGGGGGGGGGGGCAAGTGAGGGGGGGGGGCAAAGCCTTCGTTTGGGGGGGTGCCCCCCATGCCCCCCCCCCCCCCCCGTAGCGCCGCCACTGGATTTGTTTGAAGTTAGATTCATGTGTTCGGTTGCAGCATTTTGCAAAAGTGTTTTACTTGAGACTGATGCTAATTAGTTAACGTTAGATGCTCTACGACAAAGAATATCAATGTATAATGGGTAACTACCCAGTTCAGCCCTAACAGCATTATTGCAGGCATGCTTTCCAACTCCTAATAATTGTTTACAAAATTTAATGTGTAGTTGTTCACAGTCAAGACGATTAGTATTCTTCTCAGTTATTTCCATGCCCTATAACTCACAACCACGTATTTCTGCTATGAAATTTGACATCGGAACTTATCATTTCCGAAACAGAGTCTTTCTGTTCTTTGTGACTATTATTAATGTTTCAAAAGTGGTATTCTACTGCCAGCACCTCCCCACTTTCTCTCCTCACGTATACGCAACAAATAGCTGTATGTGACTTTATACCATTTTATATCCCCGTGTCAACCCACCCGGAGCGGGGGTGGGGGCTGGGGAGGTAGGGCAATGTCTGTTTACTGCGGTAAACAGGTTCTGCCCTGCTGGTATCATAGGACCCGTTAACCAATGCTTGGGGTGCGAGTCCTCTAACGTGGGCAACACAAATGTAAACGATTGGCTGAACTTGACTTTATACTTATGTTGTGGTGTCGATATAGCCCTAGATGCCGAAAGTGACCTTAAACACCAATAAATAAATAAATAAATAAATAAATAATACCATCTTATATCCCATCTCGCAAATTCGTCCCCTGAGTTCCAATGTGTTCTATGTGCCAGTAGGCACATAGAACACATTAGAATTCAGGAGACGAATTATCACCATGATACCACTGTTGCACAGGCCGCATTCCCCCTGTCTTTCTTGTGTCTCCCAGTCCCATTTTTCAAAATTTAGCTAAATATCATTTCATTCGTTTGAACACCCGACTACACTTTTTTCCGACACGAAAGTACACATTTTAGTGTGACCCTTACAATCGGATCTAGTATCTCGTATGTCATATCTCGTATGTCGTATCTCGAATGTCGGTCCAGGAATTCCATATTGAATTGGTTTGAAATTTATTTCCCCTTGGATGTGGAACTGCTGCAACGCATCGGGGTATGACGACTGAGTATTCTGGGTAATTGGTTTTCACTGTCCATTCTGCACGGGGACGCCAAGTTGTGACCACGGAATTTTTTGAGAATTTTTTTCTTTCTTTAGATGTGCTGAAGTTTTTGTTGCTGTTGAACTTCCATGCCTCGGACAGGACCAAAGAGTATCTTGTACCTTTGAATATGAGTTTTTAACTCGAGATTTTCAGGCTGACGAGCCTCAGAATACGTGGTATGACGTGATTTCCGTAAGCAGGGTTGTTTATGTAACGCTTGGGAGCGTGGCGAAATGTGTACATGAATAAAAAGCATCTGGTGTCGCCTGTGTGACCACCTATATGTGTTGTTGTTTGTCGTGTTGCAGCTTTGCAGCTGAATAGGGGAATGAACGTTATTCTTCTTTGTTTGATTTCCACCCTTCTGCTAAATTCACACCAATCCCAAGAGTACCACTTCCCTTTCTGGTTTTCATATTTATCGTCTTTACAAACTTGTCGATAACGACAGTCATTGATGTGGAACTATTTATCGTCTTTACAAACTTGTCGATAACGACAGTCATTGATGTGGAACGGCAACAGCTATTTGCCAACATGCTGGCGAATAGCGATTTAAACATTATTCACTATTTGCCAGCAGGACAACTATAAACTAGAATACATATAAATTGGAAGTTTTGTCTCTCTGTAGGTGTACGTAGTTTTGCCCAAGAAGTATTTTGAGCCACAAGATTGGCCGTGACCTTGACATTGAAACCGCGACCTTGACCTTTTAACTCGGAAATTACTGGTCCGATCGGGAGAAACTTTTGCATTGGTTTGTAGTAATCATCGTATAATGTTTTGGGCCAGTTAAATTACGCACGTGCTGTGACATTGGCCCTGAAAGTGTGACCTTGACCTTTAAAATGGTCATTTAAGCCCTGATTTGTTGAACTTCTATATCAGAGGTGTTTCAACATCAACGTCTTTGTGAAAACAATTATAAGATTTCTTGAGTTGCCTTTTATGATAACAGACTGAATACATCTAACTGGGATGTAATAATGGTCCGAACTGCCGCAGATATAATGTGGTCCCTAGAGGGGCTTCGCTGGCAAATAAGTCAACTCTCAATCTCAGCATTTCTCGTTTCTTGTGAACTAGAAAATGTTCGAACTTTCTGTGCACCTTCGCCCATTTGGCATAAATGGAAGACCGAAACTACACAGAAAACCATGGGGTCCTTACTCGGATTATGCTGGCAAATAAAGGAACCCCTAATTTCATAATTTCGTCTTTGTGTTAACAATTATAAGTTGCCTTGTGTTGAAATAGATGGAAACAGACTGAATACATCAAGATGTAATAATTATTGAAACTGCCACAGATACGATATGGTCCTTAGTGAGACTATGCTGGCAAATAATGGGACCCCAAATTTTATGATTTCTTCATTGTGAAAACAATTATAAGATGTGTTGGGTTGAAATTCATGATAACAGACTAAATACATCCAAGTGAGGTGTAGTTATGATTGGGACTGCCACAAATACTGTGTGGTCCCTCGTGAGACAATTGTAAGGTGTATTGGGTTGAAAGTCGTGGTAACATACTAAAACACCCAATTGAGATGCAGTGATGATTGCATCAGCCACAGATATGATATGGTCCTTTGTGAGAGTATGCTGGTGAATAAAGGAACCCTTAAGTATATAATTTTTTATTTCTGAAAATAATTATGTGGTGTCTTGGGTTGGAAATCATAAAAAACAGACCAAATAATATTAAAATGAAATGTAATTATAACTGAAAGTGCCACAGATACGATTTGGCCCTATGTGAGACTATGCTGGCAAATAACAGAACCCCTAATTTTATAATTTCTTCTTTGTGAGAACACTTGTAAGGTGTATTGGGTTGAAATGCGTGGTAACATACTAAAGCATTCAATTGAGATGCAGTGATGATTGCATCTGCCACAGATATATGTCCTTTGCGAGCGTATGCTGGCGAAGTAACGGAAACTCTGATTTTATAAGTTCTTCTTTGTGAAAACAATAATGTGGTGTCTTGTGTTGAAAATCATGATAACAGACCGAATAATGTTAAAATGAAATGTAATTATAATTGAAAGTGCCACGGATACGGTGTGGTCCTATGTGAGACTATGCTGGCAAATAATGGAAACCCCAATTCTATAATGTCTTCTGTGTAAAAGCAATTATAAGATGTATTGAGTTGAAACTCATAATAACAGATTAAATACATCCACTTGAGAGGTAGTTATGATTGGGCCTGCCACAGATATGATAGGGTCCTTTGTGAGACTATGCTGGCAAATAAAGAAACCCCAAATTTTATTATTTCTTTTGCGTGAAAACAATTGTAAGGTGTATTGGGTTGAAATTTGTGGTAACCTTCGCCGCATTCGACAGATCGATGTTGGATAGGGGTTCGTTAGGTAAGACAACACCTTCTACGGATATCTCTATTTTCTTATTCATAAATGCGTATATTTTTTTTTTTTAATTTATTTATTTTATTATAATTCATTAAAATGACATTATTTTTTTTATTTTTTTATTTTTCTTTTTAAACTAACTCTATCGACTTCCATAATCTTGAATCAGTCTAATTCCTCGACTTCCATAATCTTGAATCCATCTAATTCCTCTTGATTTTCTGGAATCCTATCATCCTTAATCATATCTGGAATCCTATCATCCTCAATCATATCTGAAATCCTATCGTCTAAAATTAGATCCAAAGTCCAATGTCCGAGTGCCAAAGTGCTTATTTTATCGTTTAACACGAATCTCTTATGGTCGTTGGCCGTCAGCGAAATCTTGTTGACTATTTCGGTATACAAGTCGTGATTTTCGCTTGGAATCGATTTCATAGTCTTATACCCAGGACCACTTCCTAACAGACAATCTTTATACTCTTGGAAAGAGATGTTTTTCTTCACCATGCACGCTTTAACCACTTTGCACTTCTTGATCTCTTCATCTTCTAGACGATAAGCATTCAGTTTAGGTCTCAAGTTCGAGGATTTGTTTACCACCGCTCTCGTCCTTAAATTTACCTAACAGCTTCTTGTTGTCGTTTGGTTGAATGTTGGACGGGTGATCGACGGGATAATTGCTCGTGTTGAACCATGCGGCCATGTCCAGAGATATATCTCGGTAGACATCTTTCGTCTCTATCTCGTAAACTAAACTGTCCATGTCAGTGAACAGTAGTTTGGCTTTATCACCAAATTTTCGTTTGACGTAATCGTAGTGAAACTTATATATAAATCGCTTGCTGATATCTAAGATGATCGGTCCGAGATAATATGGTTTGTCGAACTTCAGGTGCGTCTTTTGCATGTGAACGACCACTAGATTTTCGTCGAATATGGTTCGGTGTTTGTAATTGGGTTTCGCCACTAATTTTTTAGCTCTTTTCTCAGACGTGACGAGTCGAACGTCGGTTCTCTTCCTGATGTTTTCCATTGATTTACCGTACACACAGTTGTTCATGAGTTTGAAGAAATCTTTTTCGAAATCGTTCTCGGCTCGAATTCTGAGATTCGTGTTGAGTTTGATGTATTTTTTCATCCAAGGCTCTTCGTTGAATCGAATGATGCGATGTATGTCGACTGTTTCAAATTCTCACTGTAGACGATGTAGTTACGTTTGTTAAATCAATTGGGAATGAGTTTTTCCTCGTCTCCTTCGTTCAGTTCCATTCGTTCGGGAGCCAGCAGATAATCATTGTGTAGATCATGTAATTCTTCCGGATAGTTCAAATCAACTTCTAAAATGCAAGGATAGTCTCTCCATTTTTGCATCTCTTTCGGTTCCGTTACCCATTCGAAATTTCCAATCGGTAAAGGATGACTCAGAGCCCAACCGTACAGATTATTAGCGTCCCAATACTGTATGTATTTATTCAACTGTTTCGAATCGAAACCTTCTTTCATGTAGAGATTGTTAGCTTCAGAATATCTGTGGGAGATCATCGAGACGCCACCTCTCGTAGCCCTTTCAAACATGAGCAACATGTCCACATCAGATAATAATTCCAATTGGACTTCGGTGGTCTTCAACAGAGCGTCCCACGCCAGACCGGGTGTGGTGAAATACCAAGCCAGATCCAGGTCGTAATTTCGACGACAAACGTCTTGAAAAATTTTGAACACGTCTGCCAAGAGCAGAACGTCAGTCTTTAGATAGAGATCATGATAATCTCTCATGGTTTTCATATGGAATGATTTCCACACGTTTTTGGCGTGTTCGTAATTCTCGTCGGAAATGTCGGATTCATATAATTTTTGAATAAAAATCTTCTTTTGAAGGTAGTGTGGTGTCGTCGAATCTCTTTAGATCACTCATGTAATCATAAGGATAGACTCCTTTCCTCAGCATGACATCTACTCGTTCTCCAAAATGTTCGCTCGTGATTTTAAATTTATACTTGCTCATGTTATCGACTAATTTTTCCAGAGCGGTCGACATGAATTTAAAACTGTTGATGAAATGTATGCCTCTATGAATGAATTTAGTTTTTTCTTTCAATGTCTCTCCGTCGATTACTCTTTTCTTCTCCATGACCTTCCATTTCGTGAAGGAAATGCATCTTTCTTTGCTGTTCGTGATGCAATTTAATTTTTCGTGGGAGGTGCCGAGGTTTTTCATGAACAGATGACTGTCGTAACCCGAGAGATTGTGAAATATCACCGGATAGAAAATGGCGTCTCGATATTTTAAATTACACTTGCTGTGAGCCGGACTGCGATACAGACCCGTGTAATGATCGTGGTCTCTGACCTTCTTATTTTCCTCCGAATTCCCGTCGAACGATTGTCTGCATATGTGACATTCGGTGGCTCTGTTATTTTCGTCCTGCTGCTCTCGTGTGATGGTCATTTTCACCGGAGTTTTGAATTTATCGTATAACATTTGAATTTTCGATTCTAAATCTTCCACGAACCTTTGAGCCACGTCGTTGTCTTCGCACTGTTTCATGTAGATGAAGGGACCCATGTCGTGTTGCGAGTCGAAAGTGCATTTCACGTAAATGCAATAACCCGAAGGCGTGTGTTTTTGATATCTTTTGATGTAACTTCGAAGAGCGTCGGGTTGGCAGGAACTCATTTTCACGGTGAAGCATTCAAAATCGGCGTACACGACGAATTGTACTTTTAACCTTCTATTGTGATTTTCAAACTTCATGATGGTGTTGGGTTTGGGCATTTCACCTTGATTTTCGTTGCAATATTCCTGATGTTTCGCTAACGATTTTTCGCTCTGAAACATGTTCATGCAGTTGCAACATAAACATATCTTTCCTTTATATTTATTATTTTGTCTCGACAGTAATCGGCTCAGATTTTTAACCCAACAATAATGACGATTGTCACCATTCGAAATCAATAATAAAATAATTGTCTTTTCTCTTTCGAGAT
Organism: Pictodentalium vernedei; assembly: GCA_031216915.1. Taxonomy (NCBI): domain Eukaryota; kingdom Metazoa; phylum Mollusca; class Scaphopoda; order Dentaliida; family Dentaliidae; genus Pictodentalium; species Pictodentalium vernedei. The sequence goes on along the minus strand of CM062296.1, from coordinate 78,706,576 downwards.
ACAAAGTCTGTCTGAGAGGATAGATCATTCGTTTTTCATCATCGTATCCCAAGACGTTCACCGCTACGGTGGGATTTTGAGTCTCGAAACGTTCAATGTGTTTTAACTGCGTTGGAAAAGTCACTCCGGTCCAATCGAAATTTTTAGAAGTCTCCTCGTAATGAAAAACTCTCTCAGGATGGATTTTGACAGGGTATAAAGTGGAGGTGACTGCCCATTTAAAACACTGATCATCTTTATTTCTCAAATAGACCACGGAGTGTTTTTTAGCTAAGAAATACAGTAATTCCACGTAGGAAGACCCTTTCAACGAATCGTTTTCAGTTATATGAATTTCGAGTTTCAACACCTCATCGAACGTCCAATTACGACCTTCATGTTGATAATTCGTGAGAGAGACGTCAACATCTTGTCTTTCATCTTTTCGAAAACATCAGATAAATCTGAACCTCGAAATACGGGTTCGACGTTAGATCTGAAAAACGCATTTGTCACAATGCTCTTGCCAGACTTCACGTTGATTTTATTCATCACGCAATGGAGTATCATCTTAATTTTTTGTCCCACGTTCATGTGTTTGTGAAACAAATCCAATACTTTTTTCTTCACCCGTTCCATGAACAATTTCAGATCGATTTTCTTGAACGAGGGAACCATATCGAAAGTTTTAAAAATGCCTTTGATCGCACTCTCCCGTTCTGCAGGAATCGATTGGAATATTTCTGTGATGAGTCATGCTACATATTCTTCTCCTTTCCCTTCGTTGATTGCTTGTCGAATTTCGCTTGATATATCTTGTTTGTCTAGATTCTGAAGTGCATCACTCGTTTTCGTTTTCATTTTTTTTTCTTTTCTTTTGAAACTTGAAGTTCTTCAATGGCTTTTCGTTTAGTCGTCTTCTCATTTTTCACAATCGATGCATTTTTTGACTCTTTAAGTTTATTCACTTCCGATCTTTCGATTTTTTTCTTTCCATCGTTTCGCAAACGATATTACTGTATGACTTCAATTTTTTTGTATTTAGTTCTATGATTTCTGAAACGTGGAATTTTTAATATTTTACAAATCTTGTTTAACTGAAGTACGGTTTTCTCATTTAAATTTTTCATTTTTTTATTTGTTTGCTTCTTTTGTGAGAATATTTTTTCGAATTTTGTATTTAAATGATAATTTGTTAAAAAGTTTTAAAATTGTTTTTTATATATATATGTTTTAATTCCTTCAAAAAAAATTTTTTTTTGATGAAATTGATAAATTTTTTTTATGTTTCTTAACGTGAAAAAACTGAATTAATACGAGAAAAAAGGACGTTAAATTTAAACTTTTTATTTATATATAAAGAGAAAAAAACTTTTACAAAAAAAATTTTTTACATTAAAGAAAATTAAAAATTAAAAAAACTTTTTATATATATATATAAAGAGTAAAAAAAAAAACAAACTTTTTTAACAAATTATTATTTAAATACAAAATTTAAAAATATATATTATTTGCAATAATTCATAAAACAAAAAACCAAATAATCGATCATGACAACAACACCTAAAAGATGTGAATTGAAATTGAAACGAGTCGAAACGTGTAAGAAATTCAGTTTTAAAATCTATAGATTACAACGACACGACTCCATCGAATTGGACGAGGTCGAGACGAAGGGCTTAGAGCGCAAATACGACAAATTTAACATGCCTTTGAAATTGGACGAAGCCATGCTTGATTTGTTTTACGAGTACCAAAGCGATCTACAGAAAATCGTCATCGCCAAAGATAGAGAATTCGACAAGGACAATTTGTCGTTGTGCTATGGAAGTTACATATATCCAAAAATCTCACTCGAACTCGTATACAAATCGGGTGATGAAAGCACGTTCACCGATGTAAAAAACCTCAAAAAAGTAAAGATAAACATTCAACACATTTTCGAAAAAGGAGAATACACGAGTGTCAACATGCTAATAATGGACTTGGAAATATAAACAATAGAGAGATTGATTTTTAGCGAAGAAGGAGGAAAAAAAAATGTAATGAGATCTAGAGAAGTTGATCATCTCTAGATCTCATTACTTTATTTTTTGTTTTTTTTTGTTTTTGTTTTCCTTCTTCACTATCGCCCATATATTATAATAACGTTTCCTTTTTTCTCAAATTTCGGCGTTGATTCTTCTTTTTTTTTGTGATATGTTACATTTTTATAAGAACACATTTGTTTATCCGAATCATAATTATGAACGAATGTTCTGCATCTCTTGGTAACACTCGCATCATTACCATTCTCTTCAGAAGGTAGTGGTGACGGTGGAAAACGTCTCATTCTTTTAAATTTCAACCACCTATTCCAATCTTTATTTAACTCTTTTAGCAGTTCTTTCCTAAGATATCCATCATTAGCGTCTAATCATTTTTCCACATCTTTTTCACACTCTATCTCGCGATATTCATCATTATCGTCTAATTGTTTTTCCACCTTTTTATCCATTTTATATTATTTTATACTTTCTATGATTTATATTTTATATAATTTTTACATTATAATAACATACTCAAAATCGGTATATTCTTAAATGGTGAATTCTCACCAAACAACAAACCCTTGCCGAGTCGCTCAACGTTCTGTCCACTTTTTAGATAGAGACCGTTTCCACTCAAAGAGTTGTCACCTCTAACGGGATCTAGATACAATCCTTTATCGTCTACGTGGATGCGACACATGGCTCCTCCCTTCTTCAAAAACAGTTCGCTGCCACCCATTAATTTCTCAACTGCCGAACTCGCGAGTCCCAAGAGAGCTCCCACGCCGAGAGTCTTTCCGAGAAAGGGTAATGCTTTTGCGGCAAAGGCTAATGCTTTTGCGGCGATTCCTGCCAATAGCAGTAGGAAACCACCTTTCATTCTTAAATTGTATCTCAATTGAGCGGGACTCAATCTCACCGTCAACCCTCTTCCATCACGAATCGCTTTCTCCATCCTTTTGATTTGACTTCTGGTCCAGGCGATTGAATCCTGACCGCCACTCATCAGATCTTCGTGAGTGAATTTTAATCTCACCGCCTCGCCTCAAGTTGTTAACGGTCTCTTAAGTTTCTTCCTCTGTCCTGCGGATATGTTCACTTTTTTAACCATGTATTGTGTCATAATTCTATTTTTTAAAATATATTTTCTTCAGTTGTTTTTTTTGTTTTAATGATAATTATATGTATTAAATAATTTTTGTAAATTAATATTACGTTTATTTATTTTGTTATTTATATATACACAATATTTTTTTTTTTTTGCTTTTATATTTCTCTTATGTGAAATCGTATCGTCACCCTCTCTCCGTGAAGATCTAACAGTTCACCATTTTGATCCATCAACGTGGTTTTGAGACTATACAACGTGTCTAAAATCACTGGTAGATAAACTAAATTTCGAGGTCGTTCCACGATCTTATAACCCGGCGACACGTTTGGAAAGAAGGAATAGATCATCGGTTGAGCGCTACCATTCACATAGCTTCCAGCAATCACGTCCACGTTCACCAGAATGCTATTGACTGCGAGAATGTCGACCGTATTTTCAGATGCTGCGTGGCCTTGATACATCTTTCGATCGAATCCTAGCATCTTGCCTATAGAATCGTCCGCGTTGAAATCCACTCGAAAATTATCTTCCAAATCCAACAGTCTGTAAGGTATTAGGGTTGGGAGTGAGTCTGATCTTATTGCTTCCCTTTCCATTCGTCTTCATTCGCGTTTGAATGTAATTGTTCAAATCGTCTATGTCGTAACTTCCTTTGGGAATTCGAATCTCCAACCAATCCACTCTGTCGGAATACTTAAATGAGTTATTCTTTTCGGTGACATTGGGAAAGGAATAATAAGTTTCCAGATTCACCAACGCCATCTCGTATCTTTTCTCTCTATTCAATTCGATGGAAGGTTCGAATTTCGTCACGAATCGAGTCGAATCGCCACTCACCACGATTTGAATGGATTGTTTTGCAGCCGTATTCTCGGCTATCCGTTCTAACAATTTTCCTTGTTCGAACATTATATTTAATTTTATTTTTATTTTTTCAAAACTAATTATTTGAAGATTTAGTATTTTCTAATTTTATTTTTGCGCTCTATCTTATTATCATCAGAAACATAAAACTTGTCAAATCGGCACCGATATTTTCTGTGATTAAATTCGCTAGTCTAATTGATCACGACGAAATTGTAAAGTCCTCCATCCCAAACCCTCTTACAGAATCTCCTGAATTCCACCACGCTCATGTCATTTGTGACGTGATCGCTGTAGATGTGATTGAGATTCTTGATATCTTGGCGAAAGAGACATAGCAAATTAGCGTTCTCCCTTATCGTCTGTCTGGGCAATCGAAAATAATTCTGCGACAGGTAGAAACAGTCCACGTTGCTGTGACGACCCCTAACATAATACGATTCGGAGTATGGACAATTCGGACCATGTACGATTCGGACCAGATTTTTTTTTGGACGATTCGGACCAGATGTATGGACGATTCGGACCAGATAGCTGGACGATTCGGACCAGATAGTTGGACGATTCGGACCAGATGTCTGGACGATTCGGACCATATTTAATATGATGTAAAACTTGTTTAGAATTATCTCACGCTTTAACCCTTGATGATATGGCCCAAATGTGTTCACGTTTCGTATCGTATTTAATATGATCTCAATATGATCTGATATGTAAGAAATTAAAATAAGTGTGATAAATTAAAAGAAAAACTACGTAAATATCTATCCAGAAGTCGTTAAAAACCTTATTTATAAAATCATCAGTACACTGGCTGCATATATTGCAACTGCGGGTAGATTAAAGAACACTGTTTATAGAGCATTTGCCACAACGACTCTATGCGCTATAACAACATTCTGTCGAGTCTGTTTGTACCTCTTGTGATATGCACATGGTGTTTTTATTGTCTCTTGTCTATGGAAAGCCCTTTGTGTGGCTTGATCTCTTTGATGTGAAATTTATTTGTTTGCTTGTCATATATAAAAGACTAGATTATACTGATCTTATCATTCTGGTTTCCTGAAATTGAGTTGGCGGACATGGCAATTTTATGCCTACATTGCAATAGATCAGTGACTTTGCGTCACCAGGCAATAGATTGTGACAGTTGTGGTGGCTGGCAACATCGTGGTTGTGGAAACACTGGACTTTCAAAGTACATGTATGGACGTTTAAGACGAGGGGAGATCTCTCATGAGTTTATCTGTGAAATGTGCCAAGGCAACACAGACACACAAACATCCACACAGGTTAGTACAGACATACAAACATCTGCACAAGGCAGTGTCGACACACATACGTCACAAGACAGCACAAACACACAGACATTTGCACAAGGTAGTGCTGACACAGATATACATGCATCACAAGACAGCACAAATACACAGACATCGGCACAAGGTAGTGCTGACACGCATACGTCACAAGACAGCACAAACACACAAACATCAGCACAAGGTAGCGCTGACACAGATGTACATGCATCACAAGACAGCACAGACACACAAACATCGGCACAAGGTGGTGCTGACATGAATACATCACAACACAACACAGGCACACAAACTGCCCAGGCTAACACAGACGCAGATGACTCTACATTTGATGTCTCGCGATCTGAGAGCGGGGACTTATTCCAAGTACACCGATTCATGGTCGACCAGCGCTGGTCTACAATGAATTGGTCTACTGGGATCCCAAACGGAATGCTACATCAAATGATCTGGGCTGAGTGAGGAGTAAGTATTATTACTCATAAATATTTCCGTTACTTTTCTAAACATTTTCGTAAATTTGCATTACAGGTTTTCCAAGCAGTCCTTGAAATATTACCTTCAACAGAAGTTACGTCCTTTGTGGCAGACTTTGAGGCTGGAATTTGGCAAGGGTTGAGGTCAGCTTTTGAAGAGCCAGTAATCCTAGGCTGCGCATTCCACTTCGGACAAGCATTGTGGAGGAAGATCCAAACCATTGGGTTACAGGTAATAGTTTTATCAAAATTTTCATTTTATCAGACATCAAGTAAATATATATAATAATGAGTTCTTATTGTGAGAATTATTGTGGGTTATTGTTGGGTTATTGTGGGTTGCGGGATGGGTAGGGTTAACGTTTCAATTGTTTAGATAAAAAGTAGAGGACCTTGACCACCGAGTGACAGTCGGAGGGGGGGGGGGTGGGAGTGACATGGCTACTCCTAAGTGTGGTAGTTAGGGCCAAATGCGTATTTACAGGTGGGCTGTGGTAGTAACTTCACACAAAAGAAAACTGGTCAGTTTAAGAGTGGTGATGACTTGAAAGTTGCACGGTAAAGATTCTGGTCAGAGTGTTAAGATTTTGTTAGCCAATAGGTAGGGTCCGATTTGTTGGACGAGTTGGTATATAATAGCTTGAGTTGATGAAAAGATTTTGTCGCGTACCCGGGATGGGTAGGGTTAACGTTTCATTTCTTTTATGTTTCAGACTACTTATGCCTCAAGAGACAGTGCCCATAAGCTACTTAGGAAAATGTTTGCTCTACCATTGCTCCCCCCTGAAGATATCAGATCTGCCTTTGAAGAGCTACGTCACAAGGTCAGCAATGATGCCACACAACTACTGAACTTCTTTGATTATGTTGAAACAACCTGGATCGAAAATTCAACGTGGCCAATTTCAGCGTGGAGTGTTTATGGTTGATTCATTCGTACAAACAACGATGTCGAAGGATGGCATTTCAGACTGAACCGTATGGCGAAAAAGGCCAATTTGCCCTTCTATTTACTTGTAACTTTGCTATTCGACGAGGCACGGGCCATACCCAACCAGTGTCAGTTAATTAAAGAAGGGAAACTGAAACGGCTGCAAAAAAGGAGAACGGAAGTCACGCAGGGAAAATTAATGGAACTGTGGGAAAGATACGCCAAAAAAGAAATAACAACAAGTGACTTTTTAAAAAAATGTAGTAAATTGTATTGTCCATGCTGACGTATAAGATTTTTATCAAATGTACAGGATTTTATGTGTTTAATAGTTTGGGAATATTTTTATGCATAATAAGCAATGGAACCGTTCCATTTTGTGCCATTTGTGCTATTTATGTGTGCTATAGTTTTAATTCTATTGTATCTTGTTTGACAGAGGTCGCTGAGCTCTGACAAACAAGATATAATAAAATAAAAGCAAAATTTGACCTCTTATTGTTAAAAAGCAAGGATTGAAATTGTGTCCATGTTGGCGTGTAAGATTTATCGGATTATTATCAGTTTCGAGCTCTGGATATCAAGTTAAAATATAGGCAGTGCAACCCATATTCAGTTATCGGATTATTATCAATTATTGCATCTTGTTTGTTTTCACAATTGTTTTCAAGTGTCGTCTGCTGGTTCAAGGCCGATGAGGGGGTGGGGATGGGAACGTGATCTGTTAGTAGGCCCTATGCATGTATTCGTGCTTTTTAATATATTGTACCATTTGTGCTATTTATATGTGCTATAGTTTTAATTCTATTGTATCTTGTTTGACAGAGGTCGCTGAGCTCTGACAAACAAGATATAATAATTAGTTATAGACAATGTAACCCATATTCAGTTGGTAGTGCGTATTATACCATTGTGCTATTTATATGTGCTATGTAGTTAGTTGTTATATTAATAAAAGTCTGGTAAACTGTCTTTGAAGTTGTTGCTTTTTTTATCATGCAATAATTTGTCCACATGGGTTAAAAAATATATCGTCCAATAATATCCACAAAATGAACCCAACCCGTTTATAAATGTCATTTATAAATGAGATTTGGTTCATATTGTGCAAATCAATGGGCGATTTGGGAAACATTAATGTGGTCCGAATCGTCCAGCCATCTGGTCCGAATCGTCCAGACATCTGGTCCGAATCGTCCAACTATCTGGTCCGAATCGTCCAGCTATCTGGTCCGAATCGTCCATACATCTGGTCCGAATCGTCCAAAAAAAATCTGGTCCGAATCGTACATGGTCCGAATCGTCCAGACCCCATACGATTCGCATCGGTTCTGTCTCTCCAAAAGCAGATCGTCGAAAATCATGAGATTCTTATCTTCCGATTTCAATTCTCTAGGATCCGCAACGTCGCTAGCATTCTCATAAAATCGACACTCGACGTTCGAAGATGCATTTCTCTTCATCAGTTCCATCGCCGCACCGTCCAAAATGGTTGAAAGAGAAGCTTCACTTTTGTCGAATTCCTCCCTACTGTCAAAGATTCTGGCTATGACGTCCTTAGGCAATCTACGATCCATGCACTCTCGAAGCAATCTGTATTCGGGTTGAAACAAGCTCTTGCCAAACACAAACAATATGTTATAATCCAACCAGTCGGGTCGCGACAACAGATTCATCAACAGATTGGTCTTTCCACAATTTGATTTTCCGACTATCAAGCCTCTTATGCATTTGGGAAAGAACTCATTATTCGACCTCTTAGTCGCGGCATCGTTCTAAGACATATCTTTAATGTCCATCTTTGTTTATTTTTTTGGGGTTATTTTAGATTTTTTCAAACACAATTTTATGTTTTATCAAACTCAGTTTTTTTAATATTATTATTTATTTATATTACACCGTCGCGAGTTCTCTTCAATCCAGATCCACTCGTCATTTTGGCTAAATCTTGTATGGGTACCACAGCATCCTTAAGGGCCTATATAAGTAATGAAATTTTGTTTATTTGAAAATTCTCACCTCCGATATTCCTTCAATTCAAATTAAATATACACAAAATGTACATCAAAATGAAAGTTGGGATGAATAGAACACGAAACACATGTGTAATCAACTCATAGAGTCGACTGTAGGCACCACTGATTCCTGGAAGTCTGCTGCCGTATTCGCACCAGAACTGATAATTTAATAATATTTCACGAAAACAACTTGGGGCCAAATGTGCTTTACATATCCAAGAACAAAGCTAGGGGATAAAAATTCTTCAAAACACGGCGACAGAGCTGCAATGGGGAAAATTCCAACGCCTTTGCTTTTGTTTACGTATGAGTATACTTTCGATTTCCGGCCGACGTCATCGGACAGAAAAAACATGTAAAAACAACGCCGTCTAAAATCAAATAATGAAAAAGATCGCCTTCATACAGTTAACTGTTATTAGATAGAGATTGCACAGTTGCCATATTCAATGCAAGGTATCATGATACCTGTTGAAATTTCTTAGAATTACGGTTTTGTTTTTTGATGGAAATTCGTGGTAACGAGTGATTTGCGCATGTCTGTCGAGCATGGAAACCATCATCAATAAAAAATGCAGACAGTGTTGTCCTTTTCCAAAATGCAGACCTATGGCTGTATTCGAAAGTGTTTTGAATGCCTAGTTTTGTTATTGGATATATGAAGCACATTTGGCCACAAGTTGTTCTGATGAAATATTATTTTATTATCAGTTCTGGTGCGAATACGGTAGCAGACTTCCAGGAACCAGTGGTGCCTACAGTCGACTCTACGAGTTGATTACATATGTGGTTCGTGTTCTATACATCCCAACCTTCATTTTGATGTATAATTTGTGTATATTTAATCTGAATTTAAGGAATATGAGAGGTGAGAATTTCAAAATAAACAAAATTTCATTACTAATATAGGCCCTTAAAATCTTTCCAACTTTTTGGCATTCGCTCTAACGTAGCTCGCTTCGCCGGTGGACTGATCAACTTGTCGATCAACACGTCGGCTGCCCTTTTGCCAGCCACAGAAGCTATCCTACCACTGGCATCGGAAGCAGCTTTCTTACTTGCATCCAAAGCCATCTTCTTACCGACTTCAAACGCGGTCGATGCGAGTTTTCTACCTGCATCACTCGTGAACGCTCGCATTATAGAATCGACGATGCCAGAACCGCCTTGAACATAAGTTCTAACGTATCCCCTGTTCTTTATCACCAACATATTTTTATTTTATAATATATATTTTGTTTTCACTGGTAAATCGTTTGTTGTTTAAATACTTTTATTATTCTAGTGTAAAATTTACTGTTTTTATTTTATATATTTTGTTTGTTTGTTTCTCTCTACTTATTATATACATCAATCCTTCAATTCGTTCATCAGCCTTTTATAATGGTTTTTATTCAAAACCTTCTGTCTTAACAATTCGTCGCATATGCTTACTATCTCATTATCTAATCCTGTGTTACCAGAGCGTCTACTTGCCATCAACAAACTCAATCTCTGAGACAGAGCGTCAGAATCGCTCGGAAGAAAAGTGGTTTTCACACCTTTGCCAGTAACCGATTCGACGAACTTCTTATTCATATCCCATATGGGTTTCATCAATTTCGTCCACTTGTAACCTCTGTTGGCTTTAGGTCTCGTCTCTCTGGCATCGTTATTTCTCTTCCTGGCGTGGGTCTGAACCAGAATGTCGCCAAAATTGTCGAAATCCTGTTCTGTGTAATCTCCAGGCTTGTCAAAAAGGAGCAATTGGCGCAGTCCATCAGTTATTTTATACTTATTCGAACCGATGATTAAATCATCATCATCCATTTCCACTTCTGTGTTGCCCACAAAAGTTCTACCGTCCGAATCCTTATAAATTCCATACAACAGATCTCTCTTACCACCATCCTCGGACCACACGACGCTATCAGTGGTGATAGTCGAAGCTGTATCGTCGCTCTCGCTCACGTCGGTTTCGATTCTCATGGGAACGTAATCCGGTGTAGATTGAAAGGAATACTGTTTTGTAAAACTACCGGGCAACGAACCCATTCTCAAAGAACTCTCTTTTATGGGTCTTAATTCTTCAACTATCTCCTTCCTGCTTCGTTCCTGAACCTCCGTCATGGGTTTAAATATTTTTGTGGCTTCGCGTCTCAGTTCCATCTCTCCAAGACGTCTGCTTCTATCAGCCGATTGAATGCTCTTCTTGGCACGTTCATATTCGTTTAAAAGCTGATCTCTACGTTTAGCATCCATCTGTAAAAACATTTTCTTTCGTTTTTAAATTATTAACATTTCCTTTGAGTATGCTATTGTGAGTTATTTATTATTTTCAAAATTAAATGTATAATTATTTTTATGTTTTAAGTAAATAAAAATCTTCTGTCTTTAATATAATAGCTAAAAACCAGTTGAGGAAAAACATTTTACCTGATAAAACCTCTATAAATGCGTTTTGCCTCTGAACGCGTTAAAATCGCATCACAGATTATTCACTCAGTGACGAACTGGAGAACTTTGAAAAGTTTGAAAGTTTTAGCGCATAAGAAACCGGTTTCTGATTTAACGCGTTTGAGAATAATTACATCCGTTAAAAGGTTTCATTCATATCTCCGAACATTATCACGAATATATTAAAAATTAATTTTACCTCTTACACCTGATTGAGTGGAAACGCGCTTTTATTGTCTATTATTAAAACGATCCATTGAACGAAAACCTTTCATTCACACCAGAACAAAACATGAGTGTCAGTTTTATCTCTTAAAAATTCATCTAAGTGAAAAAGGTTTTATAATAGAATTTTTATTTGAATGAAACAATTCTACGAACTATTTTTATTTGAATGAAACAATTCTACAAAGTGTTTTATTAAGATTTATTTCACAAACTTCGCAGTGACAAAACGTAAACAAACGATTTTCCCATCGATTTCTAATTTTCTAAAACTCAATTTTTTTTTTTTTTTAATGTCATCCGTTGAACGAAAACCTTTCATTCACACCAAAACAAAACATGAATGTCTATTATAACAGATTCAATTTTATAGTCGACTCTTTTGAACGAAAACCTTTCATTCACACCGAAACAAAAACATGAGTGTCTATTATGATAGAATTTATCGAATTCAATCTTATAGTCGACTCTATTGTGAGCCTCAAAAACGGTTTGCGGATTCTGGGACACTGTCCCAGAATCCGCAAACCACCTTTTTGATGCTGTCCTAGAAGCCACAAAACGTTTTTTGCTCGCGTTCACTAACGATGGATCGATGGTCCAATCCACGATGGGAACGTCGAAAAAAAGTTTTAAGAAAATGTACATGTACAATTTCGTACATTTTTCACTTTTTTGAGCGACGTGTCGAATGTACACGTTCGCCAACGGGTATTTGAATGTTAAAAGTGCGATCTGAGCCTGAAAACAATTGCGGATTCTGGGACACTTTTGTATACGTGAACGCGATTTAACACTGAATCCTATGGAGGTAAACGCACCATGTACGTGTACGGTACATGTACAACGTGTCCCAGAATCCGCCTTTTATACCTACTGACAAGTAATGTTAAATCACGTTGCAATAAAAGTACAAAGAGCGATTCTATAAAATACATGAGACCCCGTGAAGACGTCCCACAGTTTCGGATGCCTTCCCCATTCCGCCATTATAACCCACAAAAAGAGCGATACGCATGTTTCTTCAACACGCCAATGAGCTATGCTGCGGAAGTTGCCTCCCCTCTCTCCCCCACACACTCTCGAAAAGTGCTGCCCGGTAAATATCGCTGGAGTGGCCACCATTACGAAGATGTGTGACTTTCACCCTGTGCAGTGCTTCGAAAGTACAGCAGAAAATAAAAAAAAATCGTGGAAATAATGGCCTTCCACCTCTAATTCAACTTCCACTCCACCCAGCGTTTTCCCATTTGGAATCCTGGCGCACCAACTCCCATAGTAGATGAAGATCAAAATGTAACACATCTCTCAAAAGCAAAGTGAAGAAGCGTCATTGTGTGCATAAACAGTAAATACACAACACCGTCGCAGCTGATAAGGCAACCAAGTGTACCACAAAAAGTCGAAATTTCGAGATATTTATTTATTTATTGGTGTTTAAGGTCACATACGTATGCACAATGGCTGATCATGACGGTGACAGTTTTACGGGTGGAGAAAGCCGGAGTACCCTGAGAGAACCACCGAGCAACGAGGAGCAGCTGCCAGCTCCCCAACATTGTAACTTCGCACTGCAGCACAGGCAGGGTAAGACTGGTTGAAGACATGCGCACCGTCGAGGTGCAGTACGCCTTAACACACGGCGCCATCGTGCCCCATGTGGACAATGGGGGTTAAGTGCCTTGCCCAAGAACACAGCGCGGGATCGAGTCCGAATCGATCGCTCAGACGGTCACCCATCCGAGGACTAACCGGGCTCGACGTTGCTTAACTTCGGTCTCACGAGAACCGGTTACTGCAACACCACCGCACCCCCGAAATTTCGAGATAAAAAGTCGAATTTCGACTTTCTGGGTCTGGGAATTATTTTTCATCATGTCCCTAATACGCATCCGTACTAAAAATAGAAATGTTTGCCACAACAAAACAACTTCTCTTTCAAGTCTACATCAATCTGGTGTGTCAAAGAATAACTTTCTAGTTAGTTTCGTTCGCTCCAATATGTACACGTGTTAACTAGTTATTTCCCCGATCACAATCAACTCAAACAAGCAGAACATTTCCTTTTAGAAAGTTTTTATGTTCGTACTGATCCATGCATGTTTAATTCGTTTATGGTGTAAAATTCATAGTTTGAAAACGTGTTCCGCATGCATGTGATATTGCCAGAGGCTACCAGCAACAATCCAGGTAAGTACAATATATTGAAACACATCAGGACAAAAAGACGTCTGAAAGGATCTCAGTTGTGTTCAGAAAAACTCCCCTTTAACTGGTAGAGTGCTGGAAACCCATATCTGGGCTTTAATCTGAAGTGTAGGTACCACGACTTGAAGGCTGATATTCACTGGATGTGCTTTGTATTATCTTTGAAGTGATATTATTTAGTCTGTAAGGGTTTGCCTTGTTAAAATGTATGGGAGAGTGCTCATTGACACTCTCCCATAAATTGTTACAAGGCAAAGACACATGTACACAATTTGATGGCTGAAAATAATTTAGCACTCAACCAGTTAATCACTCTTATGGGTTCTAGTGGATCAGTTGCCAAGCCTATTGAGAGAGAATACCGGAAAGAATCTGCACTTGGGGATGCGACGTGCATCCCATAAGTGGACAGATGTGGGTCTTCTGTTGCTCGTACTCCACTCGTGGTGGGCTGGTGGCTTCTCAGTTGGTCTTCTTCACGAACGAGTGATCTCCAGACAGGGCATCGTGACGCCCTGAAAGGTGGTGGAATTCCTCATTGGCCTTCTCTATCCTCTCCTGAAGGTGTTTGGGTTTTAGGGTCAGGACTGGTTGCAATGATGCCGATTTTCAAACAAACGAGCCCTCTCAGGGCCACCAAACCTACCACCAGGTTCCGAATAAGATTTCGCTAATGTGCGTTTTCGTGGTAGGATTTTCCATAGCGGTTAGAGTTATTGGAGTGGCACCGGACAGCGAGACCGAAGTCGTCCACGCTACTCGTTGTCACTGGTTTGCCAGAACATGGCTGGTGGTTTGCGTGGAAACACCACAACAGGGACAGGTCCTTAGAGCGATCCCCTGTTACGGTGTTTCCCACAGACCCATACACGCTTTCTCTCACACACACACACACACAAAAAGAAAAAAGGGGGATTTTGTAGGTACCTGCTTGAGAGTAGAAAATAGGTGGATTAGTATGTAATTATATTTACAAATGAGTATACTTGTTTTTTTAGTTGAAAGTTGGAGAGAGAGGCAGGCGTTTGCAAAAGTACTACACCCGGGGGTGTTTCCTGCCCTTACCTCCTCCTGATTTATCCGAATCGGTGAAGATAGCCCTTCCTGGTAGAAGATCACAGCTGAGCCGTTATTACTGCCTGTTTGTTCGCCTTCTCTTTGTCCTTAAGGGTATTTATATGGGCACTTGATACTTATGATAGTTTTAGGTTGATGAGTTGGTCGCGGTTTGTACAAGAAATTATTAGTTTGAGTTTGTGCATGGACATGACCGAGTCCGCACAGATAGCTTGCGGCTGTCCGCAAGGCTGCAGACAGTTGCCAGGCATCCGTGCCGACTCTGTTCTGTCCGGCAGTTGAGTGGAGTTTAAGTGAGAACACAACGTATTCGCCCTTTTGCCCGATGGACCAAGTGGCGAGAGTCCACACGTGTCACTAGTTCACATCAGGTCAAGTTTAAAACCCCGGTCCAAAATTTATGGATCCCCCGTATTTGAATTAACCCTTTACCTAACGAATCGCCCGCATCCGCCCGCATCCGCCCGCGTAATATGCAAATTCAGCAGTTGAAAAAATATTATTTTTCAAAAAATTTCAACAGAACCATATCATGTGACCCCTCGTTGGAACGAGCTCGTTGAGCTCGTTCCAACTAGGGGGTCACATGATATGGTTTTGTTGAAATTTTTTGAAAAATTTAAAAAAATGATATTTAAAATAATTAATTTTGATTCGTCTGCGTTGGGTAAAGGGTATACAGTAGCCACTTACACAAGTGGTTCGAGATTTTCTACATATGACACTGCGAAATCATGTCCTCATCAAGTAAAAGGAGCGAGGAAGGGCCTCTTAGCTTCAGTGTTCTTGTAAATCTTCTTCGAAGGGTGAGATTTTGAGGTAAAGAAAGTGGACAGAGAATTTTGACGCTGATCGCGACTCTGGCCAAAATTATCTGCCAGCTTCATTGCAAAGAATTAACGAATGTTAGGGAATGTTGGAATTGGCAAGAATACTCAGGAAATTTGGGGCCAGGATGACGTATTGTCATGTCACTGCAACATATTTCTACTACGTTATATTAAATTGTTATCGAATGTGGTTAATGTTGAAACGGACACAAAATATCATCTTAGCTAGTGATTCAGGTGTTAGAGCTGGGCGGGTTGGATTCTTCAGATTGAGTTTCTGCTTCGGTTCGATTTCTGGAAAAAAAAACTCGGGTTTCGGTTCAGCTTTTCTATGTGTAAAAACATATAGCAAACATCTCTTCGGGCTCCGCAATGGTTTATATGAAACCACTCACCACAGAAAGCCCTGTCTGTAAATATCTCCATTTGGTTCAGCCTAAATTCCCTTTAATCATTCTTACGGGTTCTTGGGAATAGGGCTGTCACGATTTTTTAATTTAGGAATCGATTAATCGTCGCAAATAATCGATGATAATCGATTGATCGTACCTAGATGACCCCCATCTCCTTCTCTTTGAAGTCGATAAAAATGAAGTTGAAGTCAGTTGACCTACCTCAAGTAAACAACGAAGACGATCCTCTTTTAGTTACATTCAAAGCTTTGATGTTCTGAACTTTTGAACCGTCAGTGTAATAATCAAGACCGGTCGGCAGTTGCGAACTTCGCAACTGCCGACCGGTCTTGATTATTACACTGACGGTTCAAAAGTTCAGAATATCAAAGCTTTGATGAATGTACCTGAAAGACAAATGCTTCCAATAGCTTCTTGGGGTTTAACATCGATGTTCTTAACTCTTTACCTTTAGAAACAATAGTTTTTTCAACATATTTTCTTTTAATTATTAAACGTCTAAAACGGGATATAATTTACCGATTATTCGACAACCACAAATACTAATCGATTTCGCCGTGACCGATCAACAATCGATTAATCGACTAATTGTGACAGCCCTACTTTCCTTCATCACATCACAACTTTCAACTTTTTAACAATTTGAGCCTGAACATTTCCATCCATTGAAGGTGTGTTTCGGAATGGAGGGTAACCCCCTCAACACGTCTTTGCCGCCACGTGCCCGTATACCCCTAAAATTTTAGTGTGAGATCGTGCTCGCCTCATTTGCATTTACTCGTGTGACATCATAAGTCACGTGGTCAGTGTTGTTATATGGGTTGTCGTGATAGCTAACGTGAGAGGTCATGCTGCGACGTCATTACAAGGGTCATGAATGGTGTAACTGTGCATGCGCCACGCGTGTTTTAGTGACACGTGTTTATGTCGTCCATTTTGTTTGATGGAGACTGCCATCTTGATTTCTATGGTGCCGTGTCACACGGTTGGTATGAGCCTAAAAGGCTTTCAATTCTACTGGAGTGTGTTTTAGTGAATAGGGTATTGTCGAATTAAAATTACCGAAACTGATCCGTTTATGCCGCAAGCTTCTATGTTACTCGATTTGTATGAATCGCGCGCAGTGCTGGAGGACTTTAAATGGTGCGGAGGTGTGTTCAGTTGTTCCGGAATGTGGTCTGATAGCGCCGAAAAGCCACACACCTGGGTAAAATAGCTGTTTTGTTTCTGTTTCTTTGGGCCCTTTGTCTGCTCTTACTAGTTCCTAAAACCCGGACGTTGTTCTTTTTCTACTTCGTAGCTCTGGAGTCCTTCAGTAGAGTGGAAATATTTTCTACTCGGAACACTTTCATTTTGTAGCTTTGTCAAGCCCCTACCTGATGTTACTGTCACTAACAGAGCCCCACAATGGCACAACAACCACAACACTCTATCACTGTAATTGTCAATAATGGCTAGTGTATTTTATCATCATTCCCAATTCTCAACTATACCACCACGAGCGAACAGGACTTTTCTTTTTTCCATGGCATGTTACTGTGATTCCATAAGGTCGTAGCCTTCACCCTCTCATTTCCGTCAAGTAGTAATAACTACCACAAGAAAGCAAGAATCTTATCGAGCAAATGAACAAACAAGGAACTGGTCGAACGATCGACTCAACGTACGAGCCTTATCATCATCTTGTAAAAAAGGGATTCTATAACCCAAAAAGGAATTTTCTTACTGGGATTTTATAAAAGAAATTCACAAAGTGGGATTCTGTAAGTGGGATTCCAAGCTGCTTTTCAGCTCCTTGTTCCTAACAGCCCTTTCATTGGCGCCTACCAGCTATAGTACAGTCGCCGTGGACTGGTCACTTTCCACGCGTGGGGAATATTTCCACAGACGCAATAATATTAGATTCCAAGCACTAATTACAGGAATAATCATCAAAAATTTAATTAATGAAGCACCGGGTATAACCCGGTGCTTCATTAATTAAAATTTTGTTGATGATGATTTTTACTCCCTGGTAAACGCATGCGTGGACATAACTGCCCACGTGTGGATTACGACCCATCCACGGCGACTGTACTGTATCTATCCTATGATTAGCCTCTATTGTATTCACCATAACCATAAGAGTCTACCATCCTTGAAGCCCAGCTCCATAACTATTGACTTGTAACACTGTGGCTCTCAATACCTATCTTTACACTACTACCGATACGGGTCCCAGTTCATACCACTATCATACTTGGTTTCTGGTACTCCTAGCAGTTGATTACAATCTGCTTGCTCCAATGGCGTTTTCATACCTATACCTTGTTCCTCTAACGAGCCTTTGAGAAGTGAATGTAAGGCACTGCTCGAACGATTTGAATCTGATCAAGTAAGCCAGCTATCGGGTAATTACTCGAACGAACGAACGAGTGACTCCACGTACAACACTTCGACTCATCTCAGTATTTCAGGATGCTTACTATCAGTAGATGTTGGGTTACACGGCAAGCACGTGCTGCCTTTCAAAGCAAAATGACGGCACCGGTAAATAAAATAGACGAAGGAAGTACGTGCGCCCTGACACCACCTTTGGTAATGACGTCACAACATCGCCGCTCACGTGAGCTACTTTGACAATTCACATGATGTCACTGGGTTACGTGACTATTACGTCACATCCAAGTTCCGGGTAATTGAGGTCGACCGGATACATGATATACTACTCATGGTTTACCAGTGAAATATATTACATCCCATGGGTTATATCAAGGACGTGTACGTCAATACACACCCCAAACCTCAGAATGTGGAAATCAGTGGCCTGGATATGAGTGTGTTAGTTCAGTTTAAACATATTTTATTCGTCATAAATTTGCAAAAAGGATTGGAGTACAAGTTATGTAACTTACGTTAACTCCTCTCCATGAACACAATAGAATAGAAAATCTATACATGAATGCGGCTATACGATATTTGTATTGATATTCAAATGAAGAGATTTACACTATTTACATTAGAAATATTTGTTGTTGAAACAAGTAGCCAAGTAAAACGGTCTGGACTCAGAAAATACATAGGGTTGGACACTGAAACTGTGGATTTTCTCTTCGAAAGTAGGACTGTCACGATTTTTGAATTTAGGAATCGATTAATCGTCGCAAATAATCGATAATAATCGACTAATCGTACCCAGGTGATCCCCGACCCTCTCTTTGAAGTCGTTAAAATGAAGTTCAGGTCAGTTGACCTACATGTACCTCAAGTAAACAACGAAGACGATTCTCTTTTAGGTACATTCAAAGCTTTGATGTTCTGAACTTTTGAACCATCAGTGTAATAATCAAGACCGGTTCTCGTCAGATCACTGAAGTTAAGCAACGTCGAGCCGGTTAGAACTCGGGTGAGTGATAGTCTGAGGAATAGATTCGGACTCCCGCTTTGTGTCCTTGGGCAAGGCACTTAACCCCGAATGTGCACATGGGGGCACGATGACGCCGTGTGCTAAGGCGTACTGCACGTCGATGGTGCGCATGTCTTCAACCAATTTAACCCTGTCTGTGCTGCAGTGCGGAGTTACGATGTTGGGGAGCTGGCAGTTGCTCGTCGTTGATCGGTGGTTCTCTCCGGGTAGGCTTCCTCCATCCGTAAAACTGTCACGGTCATGATTAGCCATTGTGCATAAGTATGTGATCTTAAACACCAATAAATAAATAAATAAATAAATAAATAAATAAATAAATAAATAAATAATCAAGACCGGTCGTCAGTTGCGATCTTTCGCAACTGCCGACCGGTCTTGATTATTACATTGACTGTTCAAAAGTTCAGAACATCAAAGCTTTGAATGCACCTAAAATACAAATGCTTCTTACGGTTTCTTGAGGCTTCACATCGACGTTCTTGATCTTTTACCTTTAGCAACAATAGTTTTTTCATCATTTTTTTTTTAATTATTAAACTTCTAAAATGGGGTAAAATTTACCGATTCTTCGACATCGAAAAATACCAATAGATTTCGGCGTAACCGATCGACAATCGATTAATCGTGACAGCCCCATACGAAAGCCTTTGGGTGACCCAGTACTAAGATAAGGGACATAGGTCGTTTATAAGACATTTCTTCTTGTACAGGAGACCGAGAATGTATCAGCTCAACTGAAGCGGTCACCAGCTGGTATGAAAGCTTGGGCTTTCAAAAAGATATATTCCTTTTTGTTTGTTTTTTTGTTGTCAATGTGTGTTTACCGTAGTGGAGGTCGGTTTCAAATGATATACCAAAATCTTTAACCCTTTACCTAACATGAAATGCAGACGACACTTGCCAAAAAAATTCTTGAATAACTAATTTTTTTCATTTTTTGTCTCAAAAACATTGGTTATGACCACTCATAAAAAAGAGCTCGACGAGCTCGTTCCAATGGGGGGTCATAACCTATGTTTTTGAGACAAAAAATGAAGAAATAGTGAAAATTAATTGGCGATTTATGAGAATAGCACTGGCCAGTTTTGGGAATTACTTTGAGTAAAGGGTTAAGAGAATCGAGTAGTGTTTTCCTGGGCTCAGAGTATCGAGGACAGACCAGAAGATAGTGGTAAGCATTTTCACAGGGGTTATCACACATACACTTTCGTGAGTCCCAAATATAGTTTTTGGAACTGGTCATTGTTTACGTCACTGTAGTTATTACGTAATTTTGAGTGCAAAATGTTTGCATTTCTTTTACCCACACGGAAGTAAAGAGATGGTTTGGGGATGTAGTTCAATTGGGCATAGGTTTGTTTGAACTCCGTGAGTGTTGTGGGTCTGGTGAATACATCTGGTAAGTTGTTCCAGCTTTTGTGGTGGACGAGGAAAAGGAGTATTTGTGAGTTTCAGGTCACTTCAACAGGGAGGGTCACCCGAGTTCAGCCAAAAGTTGATCTGTCGAGGCAGAGCGCGTTAAGCCAGTGTTAATATGCGCAGCGTCAATTTGCAATCTGTCAAGATTTTTAGTCAAATCGTCGCCTGAGTGCTAGAATGTCCCATGTCTCTTAGGGGACTTAGGACATTCTAGCACTCAGGCGACGAAATATTCGGGTGCACAGTCCCACACAACGTCACCGTAATCTAGTAGTGGTTGAATAAAAGTAAGATAGATTTGTTCCACAGTTTTCCTATCCAAAAATGAATTTCCGTTTGCGAAGGAAAGACGGACGTTGACTTTCTTGCACATTTCAGTTTTTTGGGAGTACCAGTTTAGATTAGATTGGGTAATTAGTCACAGGTGCTTGTGATCGTCAATCAATGAGGCCGGACTGGTATCGTAGATCAAGTGGAATAGGGTTGCCTTTGTTTTGGTGGGGTTTAATGAGACAACACATTAATGAGACGATGTATTAAATTTTTCAAGGTTTCGAGTGAGGGATATGGTAATAGTTTCAATGTTATTTGTTGTTATCAGTTACACAGGTATCATCGGCATACAGTCTTGCAAAGGCATCGATGATCTCAACAATACAATGTCACTGATACAGATTAAGACGAGAAACGGACGGTGAACAGGGCCTTGTGATACTCCAGCTTGCATAAGTGTATAGTCAGAAAACCTATGTTGGACAAAACACCCTTCGTTTTCTTTCATGCAAGGAATCGCTAATCCATTCAGTTAAGGGTATTCTGGTGATGCCATTTTGGTGAAGTTTGAAAACAAAGCCTTTAAGCCAAACTCTTTCAAACGCTTTTGAAATGGCGCAGAAAATTGCGCAGGTCTGAAGCCGTTTATAAACAGAGAGGCAAATGGAATGGTACAGTTATAATAGCTGGAAAGCTGTGCAGTGGCCTGGAATAAATCCTGATTGGAATTCATACAATAAATTGTTTTTTTTTAAATGACGAAATAGACACTTCAGAACTAGTTTTTCAAAGAGTTTGGTCACAGTCAGTAATAATGAAATAGGCCTATAGTTCGTCACTTCGGTTAGGCTTTCTTTCTTGAATGTTGGATAGCATCTGCTTTCTTCCATTCAGATAGGAATTTATGTAAATCTAGGGATTTGCGGAAGAGGATGTTCTGTGGGAGTGCGACCGAATTCGTGGTTTCCTTAGGCATTCTAGCACTAATTCCGTCATGTCCATGGGCTTTGTTACTTTTTGGGGACTTGATTTTTGAAATGATGTCATCTTCTGAAAAATATGTTTGGGAGATTGCAACTGCATTCAGAAATGAATTCAGGAAGGGTATGGTTGTGGTCATCGACATTCCAATTGCTTATAAAGGTTTCATTCAGTAAATCTGCTTTATCTGCGCTGGATGAATGATTGCCGAGGACATGCTTAACGATGTGCCAGAATTGTTTGGAAGCTGAACAATCAGTTATTTTATCTTACATTCTTTCTTCGTATTAGGCTTTAGCATCCTTTTTCATGTAATTGACTTTGTTGCGGCAGTGTTTAAATGTTATCCATTCGGCACCGCTCTCGGGTCTCTTGGCTATTTTCCTAAGTTTATCACGTCGACGTATTTATGTACGTAGTTCGGACGTGAACCAGTATTTGTCCTTTGGACGTAGAAGTATTTTGACTGAGGTATGCATTTATCAATGATTTCTATATAGGTGTTTACAAAACCGTTAAGTATAATGTTTATGTCATCAGATTCTATGACTGTGCTAGTCCAGGCCTAGGAGAATGTTAAATAAAAGGACTCGTGTGATTCAGTGTCAAAGGCCACATGGGAATACACTCCGAGGTGGTCAAAATCCTGGCCTAAATTTCCTATAGTTGGAAATTCGGAGGGCAAATCATGAGTAGTTGGATTTTGGAGCTTCTTTGGTGATGTCTCCTTTACTTCCCAAAATTCCAACTTGGTTTCAAATCGGCAAAAATTCCAACTGCTACTATTTATAACTATAGTGTACGTAATATCGAGCTTCATAAGTATGCATGAAGTCAATCGGTACGAGATTTCCATAGTACGTTTACTTATTGTAATAAAAAAAATCCTCCAAATGCACTTCAAGAAAATCACATCATGTAAAATCCTTATCCTGAGTTAATTCCATCATTCACAGTTACAAAATGATGAAACATCAAAAATTGTTCATTCCTGCATAAGATCTGATTTAATGTTAGGATAGTGTGAATTGCTCAAAGTTCTCAGCTTGAACATTTGTTTAGCACATATTCAATTCCCAGAATAATACCAAATAATAATAACCTGATAATTCTATCATAAATGTGTTGGCATTTCACTTTCTAGAATGAATTTGATGCCCCCTTTCATGGCTTCATTTTCTAAATATTTCTCGGTAGTGAATTTCCAACTTGGGGGAGGGACCAGGAGGAGCAAAACATCCTCCCGGTCCTTCCCCTAGTTGGAAATCCACTACCCTACACCCAGCCCCAATCGGACACCTCTACCCTGGGTCAGACACTGGGTCAGGGTCAGACACTTCAAGGTCAATAGTATCGGATTCGGTGGTTCGAACAGAATCGGCCACGAGAATTGTTCAGTTTAGCTTGGCTGTTGAGCAGGTTGGAGTTGAAATCACCAAAGAGGATGCGTGATGGATTTAAATCCCAAGCTTCATCAATTGCGTTATCAAGGAGGTCCCAGTAGATAGGATCGCCAGTGTTGGGGACATCGATATGACAGCCCCAGAAGATAGCGAAATGATCTCGAAGTGGTTTCGAACTACATGACAGAATAATAGTATGTCTCGGGCTTTTGGGGCCCTAATTGGATGATCTCATTTGGATGATCTCATGTGACGTCATAGTCACGTGACCTAGTGCCGCCATGTTTGGTTGTCATGGTAACCCGCGTGAGCGGCCATGTTGTGACGTCATCCCCATAGTGATACGTGGTGTGAGTGCGCATGCGCAGCACGTGTTATTAGGGTGCTGCGTGTTTCCGTCGTCCATTTTGTATACTGGAGGCCGCCATCTTGGTTTCTATGGTAGCACGTGATTGCTATGTTGCCCAATTTTTCTGCAATAAAACGGGGTATGTTCGGAGGGTATGTTCGATTGTAGAAGAGTATTTTCTGGAACGACTTCCCTGGATAATTACCACAAATAACCCGACAACTTGTATTATTTCGAATTCGTTCAGAATTCTCTGCTTCTATCTATATATGCAATAGTTTACGTCTACCTAGGCATGTTCCTTTATTCTAGAGTATACTCCAGTAGCGTAGAAGAGCCTATTAATTGGAACAGCTTTACTTATTATTACTATATTTAGCAATTTCTGGTCTATTCTTGTTAGTTCTGACCCTATTCCAAGTACTCTTGTTGTTTCATTTATCCAGATTATAATTAACCAATCAGATTGCTTGATTTACCATAATCTGTATGCAGGGTTATCTCCCGTCTGTATAACAAAATACTATATCCAACGGCCATATCCCATGGAATCCCATTTTTGCAAAACACCTGTGGCTATGGAATCCCTTTTTTGTCGTATGAGGCCATGAGGGCTATGTAAAAGCCCCCAATGAGTCCTCATTTATTATCCCTCATACCCTCATTGAATTTTGAGGTTATGAGGACCTTGAAAAATTCCTCAATGAGGTATAATTTACTACGCCTCTTATCCTCATTTCAGTATTTAACAGGTATATCTTATGGAATCCCATTTTGGAAAACGCCTGTGACTGTGGAATCCCCTTTTGTCGTATGAGGCCATGAGGGCTATGTAAAGCCCCCCAGTGAGTCATCATTTACTATCCCTCATAGCCTCATTGAATTCTGAGGTTATGAGGACCATTAAAAATCCCTCAATGAGGCATAATTTACTACGACTTTTAGCCTCATCTCAGTATTTGAGGATACCCATAGCCTGGTATTGTATTATTCGAGGATACCTATCGAGGATACCTTTTATAGGATACTTATCTGAGGATACTATATAGGCTGTATATATCCCTATAGGTCTCTTGCTGTTCTTTAGTACTATTAATCCACCTGATGCTTTATGTTATCCTATGACTGGTATAGGTAGTATGCAATGCTAGGCATAGGGGTATTGTGGGTAGGGGTACTGCCTGGTAGTTTAGAACGGTACTATAGTATGGCGGTATATACACCTATAGGCCCCTGTTAGTGCTTGGTACTATTAACCAACCGATTGCTTTGTTTTATTATATGGCTGGTATATGTAATACGTTATGGTAGACCTAGTGATTTTGTGGGGGTGGGGGTAATGCTTGGTAGTTTAGAACGACAGAATAGCATAGGCTGTACATATCCCTGTAGGTCTCTTGCTGGCCCTTGGTACTACTGATCCACCAGATGCTTCATATTATTGAGCGGTATTCTGGGGTGGGGTCAATGCCTGGTGATACAGAACGGCAGCAGAGTATGGTTGGTATATTCCCCTATAGGTCCCACCCTAACCGTTCATAGTATTAACCTACCAAATGCTTTGTATCATCCTGTTACTGGTAAGGTGGTACGTAATACCAGTAGTTCCTACCTTATTCCGAGTACTCTTGTTGTTTCATTTATCTAGATCATTAATATAAATTATAATTAACCAATTAGATTGCTTGATTTCCCATAACCTGTACTTAATCGTACAGAGTTATCTCCCTTCTGTATAATAAAAACCTATATCAATGGCAATATCCCCGGCACCCCAAATTCGGCACCCCTTTTTTGAAAAGCATATGGCCTTCGGCACCCCTTTTTCTGAAATAAGGATAAGAGTCGTATTAAAAATCCCTCATTGAGGGATTTTTCAAGGTCCTCATCACCTCAAAATTCAATGAGGGTATGAGGGATAATAAATGAGGACTCATTGAGAGCTTTTACATAGCCCTCATGGCCTCATACCACAAAAAAGGGGATTCCAAGCCACAGGTGTTTTGCAAAAATGGGATTCCATGGGATATGGCCGTTGGGTATAGTATTTTGTTATACAGAAGGGAGATAACCCTGCATACAGATTATGGGAAATCAAGCAATCTGATTGGTTAGTTATAATCTGGATAAATGAAACAACAAGAGTACTTGGAATAGGGTCAGAACTAACAAGAATAGACCAGAAATTGCTAAATATAGTAAAAAGCATAAGTAAAGCTGTTCCAATTAATAGGCTCTTCTACGCTACTGGAGTATACTCTAGAATAAAGGACCATGCCTAGGTAGACGTAAACTATTGCATATATAGATAGAAGCAGAGAATTCTGAAAAAATTCGAAATAATACAAGTTGTCGGGTTGTTTGTGGTAATTATCCAGGGAAGTCGTTCCAGAAAATACTCTTTTACAATCGAACATACCCTCCGAACATACCCCGTCTTATTGCAGAAAAATTGGGTAACATAGCAATCACGTACTACCATAGAAACCAAGATGGCGGCCTCCAGTATACAAAATGGACGACGGAAACACGCATCACCCTAACAACACGTGCTGCGCATGCGCACTCACACCACGTATCACTATGGGATGACGTCACAACATGGCCGCTCACGCGGGTTACCACGGCAACCAAACATGGCGGCACTAGGTCACGTGACTATGACGTCACATAAGGTCATCCAAATGAGATCATCCAAATAGGGCCCCAAAAGCCCGAGACATACTACTCAGAATTGTCGAGTTCCAGATTTGGTAAACGTTTGTATTGCAGTCGGTTGGTGAAGTAAACTGCTATGCCACCACCAACACTTCTCTGTCATTATGAACAGGCAGGGAGAAGTCGGCTATATTGATATCATTTGAGTCAAATTATTCGTTTAGATGGGTTTCAATGAAGAGCAGAACATCGAGGTCCTCAAAATACCAAAAATCCGTGCTAGTTTAATCCTTTACACAACGTAACGGCCAAAACCGACCAGCGCGATTCTCAAAAATCGCCAATTAATTTTCATTATTTTTTTCCATTTTTTTTCGTCGAACTCGTTCCAATGAGGGGTCATAACCTATGTTTTTGAGACAAAAAATGAAAAAAAATATTTATTGAACAATTATTTTTTGCAAGTGTCGACTGCTTTTCATGTTAGGTAAAGGGTTAAAACGTAAGCTACGAACATTATAATGGAAGATTGATAGAGAGGACTGTTTATAAGTAGTGGAATAATTTGGACCTGGGTTATATTCGATATCCCCTGCAAGAACAAGTAAGACAGTTAAAATAATAAGACTACAGATACGTCAATGTTACTCCTATTTTTTTATTTTTTTAAATTTTTAGTGTGGTTTAACAACACTTTAACAGCCAAGGTCATATCTTGTCAGTGACAATTTTACGGGTGGAGGAAGCCGGAGTGCTCGGAGAGAACCACAGTGCAACGACGAGCATACTAGCTCCCAAACATCGTAACTCCACACTACTGCACAGGCAGGGTTAGATTGGTTGAAGACATGCGCACCATCGACGTGCAGTACGCCTTAGTACACGGCGTCATCGTGCCCCCATGTGAACAATGGGGGTTAAATGCCTTGCCCAAGGAGACAACGCGGGAGTCCAAATCGATAGCTCAGACGGTCACCCATCCAAGGACTAACCGGGCTCGACGTTCCTTAACTTCGGTGATCTCGGCGAGAACCGGTTACCGCAACGCCCCCGTTACTCCTGATAATTGCCAAATCAGAGCGGATACCGTTACAAAATTCACAGAATTGATGTGGGAATTTTTATTTTCGGTAATATATGTGTTCCAACACCCGGCATTGAAAACCCCAATTGTGGTTCTATACTGTATTATTGTTTTCGCCATGTTGATGATTCGTTTTCAGAAAGGTAGTAAAGAGGTTATCACAGCCGGATGATGGAACACTTAGTTTTTGGGTAGTAGTAATATCAGTGCATTAATTGACAAGGATGTTTTGTTATATTTGTGTTTGCTGGTCTGTTTACTGAACATTTTGAGTAAACAGGGAAGTAGATGTAGTGATTGGGAAATGAGGCAATGTGAAGTGACTTTGGTTTCCTGTCTCAACAACATATAGGCCTACTGTCCAAAAAAAGTTAAGCCCCCTCCCCGCCACGGTGCCACCTCCCTATAATACCAGTGGGTATACAGTAAATGGGTAAATTCTCCTGAGAAAACCTGTATTTGCAGTAGGGGGAATATGCCTTATTAGTGAAGTAAGAGTTTCTAGAGCTTTCTTTTTTATTGAATGAATATATGGTACCGCCGACGTCATCACAACGTTAAAAAACGTCACGTTGTTCAGTACCTGATGGAACAGCATCAACCATATCTAACACACCTTAACCCTTTACCTAACATGAAAAGCAGACGACACTTGCAAACAACATTCTTGAATTAAATAATGAAAATTAATTGGCGATTTTTGAGAATAGCGCTGGCCGGTTTTGGCCGTTACGTTGGGTAAAGGGGTTATTCAGCATGGCATGCTGTCCATGACCTTCCGAATTTCTCTCCCTATGATCATTGTTGTCTCATTTCTGTATAAGCACACGGCAGTAAAGTAGTCAATAGCCAGCAAATACTCAACTGTTTTAAGGATGTATGCCC
Source organism: Pictodentalium vernedei (assembly GCA_031216915.1). NCBI lineage: Eukaryota > Metazoa > Mollusca > Scaphopoda > Dentaliida > Dentaliidae > Pictodentalium > Pictodentalium vernedei. Next base: position 78,678,204 of record CM062296.1, on the reverse strand, counting down.
GATCCGATAGGGGAATGCAGAATGCCACAATATGAGATATTCGTATACCCACAAGCATTATAGGGGTGGGGGTGGGGTGTGCTTAACTTGTTTTGGTCGGTATATTTACAAAAGATGGAGAACTGCTCAAGCAAAAAAAAACAGAAAAAAAACTTGTGAGCCATGCAAATATGAACAGTGCAAGAAAGCACATATGGTGGTTGGGTGGGTTAAGAAGTTTGGGTTGGTTATAGACTATATTATAGTACCCCTGGATTGGTATGGACTGAATGGATATAACTATATTAACAGGAATGAAATTAGTTGAATATCGACAGGGGGCCATTGTCGTTCGAGAGTTGAGGGTAAAGCATTGAGTGGGATTCTGCAAACACATAACAATGGAAACAATAAACGTTTGTAAAGTCGGGGTTAATAAAGTGGGTATTTTGAAGGGATTACCAGTGTTTATCGTTGTAGTTTTCATAATAACAATGTTCTCGTTTTTCGTTTTGTGCCAACATACGACGTGGCCGATGTGTTGGGCGATTTGGATATAAAATATGAATGTTTTGGAATCTCAGCGATACCTTTGGCTCGTCATGCTTTTAAACCATGAATATTGCGACGAAACGAATGAAGCCAAAACACATCTTGGGATTAGGTAAGGAGTCGCCAGAGGCGGATGAACCGGGGGGGGGGGTGGTTGGAGGGGGGCGGGGCAAAGGGGACACGTGCCTCTCCACTTTTTTCCACAGGTATGTTTCGCATTTACACAATCAGTTAAAATGAGTGCATACAAACGTGTCAATATATACAGACATTCCTGTAACATTAATTGCAAATCCAAACAATATTTACCCAAAGAATCCCAATTTCGGTCGCTTCGGTCCGTTTTTACTACTTCAACTATTTTCCAACCCGAAGGCTGGCCTTTGGGTTGGAAGATGGTTGAAGTATGAAGTAGAAGAAACGGACAAGACAATGACTACACAGCGGTATATTCATCTAAATGAGAGATTATAGCGAGTCATGATACATTTACCGAGATATACATGTATGTGTAACCTTTCTCACACTGAGTCGAGTCATGGTAGCATTGTAAATTTGTGTCCCTCCACTTTTATCGAGCTTCCACCGCCCCTAGGAGTAGCAGTTTACCTAAAATGGGCTGGCGCTGCCTAGCAGCCACGTCCCACGTTGGGAATGGATGTAGAAGATACATCTACATGTACAATTAATGGATTCATTGGGCGTAGTGGGGGCGCGACACCCGACCATCAAAACTTTTATCCGGAAATCCTCGGCTCGTCGGAGGACTTTTGAGGCTATTAAATTTTGTTGGTAAAATATTTAAAATAGAAGAAAATTTATTTATATTTTGACTAAAACATAATGTTTCCAGAACGAATTTTCGACAATTAATCCATTTTAAATGCAAAAACGGTAGAAATTTGGCTGAAAAATCCAAAATTTGTCAAAAGCCTTTTTGGGCTGTCAACGACAAAAAGCTCTCTCTGCCACTGGTGGAGATTTCATTCTTACTCTTAAATAATGAATGAACAAAGAAAAATGAAAGTGTCAATGACACTGTAGCTTAACTTGACAAACTTGAAATGGTAAATTTGAAGATCATTGGTTCTAATGTTATTAGGCGAAACTTCAACATAACAGCATTGTGTGTGTCAATGTCAGAGCAATCTATGCATTTTAAATGTAAACTGTAACGCTATCTAAAGGAAGAATGTTGATACACAAATCCAGTAAGTTCGGAGGTCATTGTAAACGGCAACCTTTTTTTACAGAAATGAATCATCATATGGAGGTTTCGCCTAATGACATGCTGAGTCCAAAAACAATCCTACTATAAATGTGACCTGTAGGTCATGTCAAAAAAGAATGTAAGTCACAAATGCAATAGACTGAAAGATTGTTGCTGAAAGACGCACTTTTTTATAGAAATGAAAATAAAATCGATAGCTCCTATCTCTGTCACCCCGAATGAGCATATGAAGTTTCAAAACAACCTGATAATGAATGCGCCCTCTGAGGCATGCCAAAGGAAGATGTTAATGTACAAATACACTAAGTTTGACGGTCCTGGCTGGTGGTAATGGTCTTTTTATCTTTTTTATGGAAATTCATAAATATATCCTGTAGAGAGTGCAAAAGGGATAAGTTGCTACAAAAATGCACAAAGTCCAAAGTCTGGTGCTAACAACAATATTTTTTTTATGGAAATAAAAAGAAATCAACAGCTAACATCCATAAGCCACCCAGAACATGCATACCAAGTTTCAAGCGATCCTATCACAAATGTACCCTGTTGGGCATGCCAGAGGAATATACTGATGCCTGACTATACTAAGTTCAACGGTCGTTGCCAACAGCAACCATTTTTGATGGAAATGGAAGAAAATTGACAGTTCCCATCAAGACGTCAATCAGAACAAGCATACCAAGTTTCAAACCAATCCGATCATAAATGTGCCCTGCAGGGTGTGCCAAAGGGAAATATTGATGCATAACTGCACTAAGTTCATTGAAGGTCGTTTCCAGTGGCAATATTTTTTGATGGAAATGGAAGATAATCGATAGCTCCCATCTAGAGGCAATCCCAAATAAGCACACCATGTTTCAAACCGATCTGATCATAAATGTGCCCTGTAGGGTGTGCCAAAGGGAAATATTGAGGTCTGACTAAACTAAGTTCAAAGGCCGTTGCCAGTAGCAATATTTTGTTTGAACGGAAATGGACGAAAATCGACAGCGCCCATCTGGAGGTCACCCCAAACAAGCATACCAAGTTTCAAATTGATCTGATTATAAATGTGCCCTGCAGGGCGTGCCAAAGGGAAATATTGATGCATAAGTGCACTTAGTTCATCAAAGGTCGTTGCCAGCGACAACACTTTTTGATGGAAATGGAAGATAATCATTAGCTCCCATATAGAGGTAACCTCAAATAATCATACCAGGTTTCAAAGAAACCTGATTATAAATGTGCCCTGCAGGGTGTGCCAAAGGAATATATCGATGCCTGACTAAACTAAGTTCAAAGGTCATTGCCATCGGCAACATTTTTGGCCGTAAATGGAAGAAAAGCGATAGCTCCCATCTAGAGGTTACCCACCCCAAATAATCATACCAGGTTTCAAAGAAACCTGATTATAAATGTGCCCTGTAGGGTGTGCTAAAGGAATATATTGATGCCTGACTAAACTAAGTTCAGAGGCAACATTTTTTGCCGTAAATGGAAGAAAAGCGATAGCTCCCATCTAGAGGTCATCCAAAATAAGCATACCAGGTTTCAAAGAAACCTCATTATAAATGCGCCCTGTAGGGTGTGTCAAAGGGAAATATTGAGATCTGACTAAACTAAGTTCAAAGGCCGTTGCCAGCGGCAAAATGTTTTGACAAAATGACAGAAAGTCGATAGCTCCCATCTAGAGGTCACCCCAAACAAGAATACCAAGTTTCAAATTGATCCGATTATAAATGTGACCTGTGTAGTGTGCCAAAGGAAATTGTGGACGTACGTACATACGTACGCCGATGGGCTAGAGGTGACGGCAATAGCTCAGCTTGATTTTGTCAAGTTGAGCTAAAAAACGCACACCCTTACGCAATTTTACTAAAAATGCCCCCTGCCCCCCCCCCCCCCCTCCCCCCCCCCCCCCCAAAAAGAAGAAGATCTACGCTGTGGGGTCTAATTACCTAATATTTTATCATAAAAGCTGAGATATAATATAGTAAATAAATATTTAAATATTCATCCAAGTATCAGGAGTTAACCAGATTCTGGTTAATTAAATCCTGAAACTGATGTCATAATATAAAAATTTCAACCTGCAATTATTTCCAGTAATACATCTAATAATTTAACCTTTTACCTAAAACATGAAAATTAATTGGCGATGTTTGAGAATAGCGCTGGCCGGTTTTGGCCGTTACGTTGGGTAAAGGGTTAAAGAAGGATGTATGTCAGAGAGGAAGATGTTAACCTGTTGAGCGTCAAATCAGTCAGTGACATCGGCTATCAACTTTTCTATGCACTGCAAATGGTGTAGATCATAAGTTTGTATGTGCGCCTGTATGATTTAGAATATGCAGATGTATGTGGTTATTTTCATGTAGATACTAGATATGATTTACAAAGTTTGGGGAAAAAAATGGGGGGAGGGGTAAATATCCACCCAGCCCCCACCCCACCCCCACCCCTACCCCCGGTTCCTACGCCATTGCTGAGCAGTGACAAGAAAATGTTGGACTCTCCCAACTTAATAATTCAGCACAAGCAGAGTTATGAGTAGTAGCATTTGAAGGCAAGTGCACCATCAACATGCAAGACACCTTTGTGCACAGCACAGCCATGCTCTCGGGGAGTTTCATGCAAATACATTGACAATCGCTGATGGCATTTTCTCTCCTTATGAGTATCCTGCTCTTTACATCCCAGGAATGATAAGTTCAGAGTTTGAAAACCAAATCCTGCATACACAACCATTGTTACTGAAGGTTTTGATGAAGAAAGAGTTGCATGTGCTTGTTCCATGGGCATTCTAAAGCTGACAGAAATCCCCAGTTCTGGCCCTTTGCGACAAAGGACCAGAACTCTTTCCGTGACTTTAGGCGATACTCAACCTCTTGGGTGTTCTTGTAACAACCCACTCTTACATAAAGTGCATGCAAACTCAGATAAAGTGGAATACTTGTCATAAATATTCTTGTGTTCCATGTCAGTTTTTCTGATACAGTGACAATATTTAATGGAATGCCAACTTCCATCAGTGAAAAAAAATATTAACAGGAACATTCAGTTAACTTGTACTTTGTCACATCTTTATACCTTGATGAAAATTTAAGTATATGTTTAACCCTTTACCCAACGAATCGGCCGCATCCCTCCGCGTAATATGTAAATTTAGCAGTTGAAAAAATATTATTTTTTCAAAAAATTTCAACAAAACCATATCATGTGACCCCTCGTTGGAACGAGCTCATCGAGCTCGTTCCAACGAGGGGTCACATGATATGGGTTTGTTGAAATTTCTTGAAAAAATTGAAAAAATGATATTTAAAATAATAAATTTCGATATCGTCTGCGTTGGGAAAAGGTTTAATCATATTAAAAATAGAGTTTAACCCCCTGCACACTTGTATCAAATTACAGAAATTGCAAGCAGTAAATTCTTCCCATCATGCAACTCAACCGATTCAGATTTATTTGACAGAGGTCAATGGGCATTATTTCAAAATATCCACCTGCAAATTTTAACCATAATGCAACTAGGAATTTAACCAACTCAATCATGTTTGACAGAGCTTGATGAGCACCGTCAAACAAGACTGACTTGTTAAACCTTTACCTATTTTACCCAAACCCATATGCAATTAACAGATCAAATTTGTACTGAAGGTATGGTAAATGGTTTTGTGTTTAAAATTATATTCAATTAACAGGGATATACAATTAAGAGATATCCAATTAAGTGGGCTGAACTGTATTGCTTATTACCAGGTTTGGCCTCAGTACACACTCATAGATTCTTCTGCCCTTTTGGGGAAAGGGCCCGGGGCCCCATGTCTTTTGGAAAGTGTGCATCATGGAGGCCCCAGTTGGGAATTTGTTTTTAGCAGAAATGAAACATACAAAGAATAAGAAATATTGCCTTTGTATTGAACTGATAACATTAACCCGTTACCTAACGTAACGGCCAAAACCGGCCAGCGCTATTCTCAAAAATCGCCAATTCATTTTCATTTTTTTTAAATTTTTTGTCTTTTTTTTTTTTTGCTTCATTGGGTTCTAAACAGAATTATGCTTATTGCCTTCAGGGATTTCCCTGGGTGATACCCTTGTAAATTGGGTCAGTTAGATAGCTTGGGAATCTTGAGGTAGGGAATTTGGAAAATAATGACCAGATTTCACTGGGCATGAGATCAATATTTTGGCTTTCGTCATCACCCAGAGAAATCCCTGAAGGCAATAAGCATAATTCTGTTTAGAACCCAATGAAGCAAAAAAAAAAAAAAAAAAAAAAAAAAAAAAAATCAGCTTATCAAGAATGGAGTTGAATCTGAAGGTATATGAGTTTTAATTGTGGTGTCCCATGCTTTTTAACAGATTTCAAGTCTATAGTCCTAGTGGGTACTCAAGACTATGGGTGTTTTGTTTTAATTAACCCTCGATTTCTCGCTGCATTGGGAATGGAAGGTCAACACTACAGATCATACTCAATGATTGATATCTCTGTGCAACTTTTTCATCTTTTGTTCATTACCTACACACTGATCTATATTTAATAAGACTAAGCACAAAATACAAATTGTCATCTGATTACTTTGGGAATATATTCTTTGGGTGAGAACAGAATACATACACATGGAAATAGTATTGATTCAGATCTTGTTCATAAGAATTACACAATAGATAAATCTTCCACGTGTGGGACTAAAATTTTAACCCTTAACTGGAGGAGTGCTGAATTATTTTTATAGGTGATTTGTAACATGAATAATTGTTTTAAAAATAATATGCTATCAGCAGGGGAGCCTTAGTTTAGAAAGATATTCTTCATAAATAATTGTTTTATTACCACTTATTATTACCACTAAATCTATAGGTTACCAGTCGATTAACACAAATTTGGAGGCCCGTTAAAACTCCTTAATTTCAGTGACGTCATTCGAAGGAGCCGGGCCGCGGGCGATAATGGTATAAATAGCCATTAGCGGCCCGCGGCCCGGCTATTTTTAGATTCCATGGTCTAATGAATTACTCCCATTCGGATGACGCCCCTTTGTATTTCTGAACTGAAGTCGAACGCACGATCGAAACAGAAATGTCGAACAAAGTTTTGTGATTATTTCTTTGCTGAAAATGAAGCACTATCAGATGGAAACAAGTTTCATTGCACTGTGAATCGGTCGCACTTGTCCAGTTCAATCTATATAACAAACTAATTTTCTTCTGTGTTTTAATGTCCAAATCCGAAAGACTTCCAGCAATTCCATCGAGCGGTTAGCTCACAGGAATCTGAAATTTCATCAGTACAGGTAAATAATTTACTTTCAACGTGATATTTACGTTCCCAACGTTATCCTTCTATATGAAGAAACATATAGAAGGATAACGTTGGGAACGTAAATATCACGTTGAAAGTAAATTATTTACCTGTACTGATGAAATTTCAGATTCCTGTGGTTAGCTGTAACAGGGAGTGGAGTGGAAAAATAGTAATAACATGATTGTTGTCCGGCATTATGATTCATTAGCGGCCCTGCAGCAATGATGAACAGCCCTTGGGCTTATTAACGCCCCTCGACTTCGTCTCGGGCCTTTAATAAACCGTCGGGCTGTTCATTGTTGCTGCAGGGCCGCTAATGAACCATAATGCCCTCCAAAATCATGTTATTGTTATATTAGTTGGTAGCAGGAAACTGATACGATATGCATAACGTCATAATGACGTTATAAATGTATAACGTCACGTGGGTGGGTGTGATACATCTGTCTCTCCCTGTTACCTCACCTGGGACACACGTATGTTACACATGCAGTGGGGGGAGAAAAGTATTCCCATTAGTTCCTTGAATCCTGCACCCTATGTAACATATAACCACCTAACCCTGTGCATTCTTACAGCCGTAGTCAGTGTATAGTTTCATGCAGTGTGTGATAAGGCAGTTACCATTTTTTTATAACCACAAAGTGTGACTAACCCTTTCGATTGCTAGTAGCTTCTAGCATTCAATCAGTTAAGGACTTGAAGATGTTTGTACATTTTAGTTACACTGATAAGCTACACTTTGTGGCTTTGAAGATGTTTCCAGAAAAGTCCTGGCTGCCTTTATAGGTAGCAAAGACTTTCCTAGAAACAACTGCTCAGTTCTTAGAATCAGTGGCGGCGCCATGGGGGGGGGGGGGGGGGGGGGGGGTACTTACCCCTCCACTTTTTTTCGCCAAGCGTAGAAAAAAATACTATCATTTTAATGTTTGTATTGAACGTTGCGGTGTAATGGTGGGTATGCTTAATTCCATATTCCCAAGTGCACTAAATCAAAGAAGTTTTTAAATTATGTTTGTGTGTGCCCCGTCCCCCCCCCCCCCCCCCCCCCCCCCCCCACACACACAACATTAGCTGCAAACAACAAACAAGAGTCGAGGGCCCCAAACTGCAACAAGGCGTGCCGCGTTCAAACGGTCTGAAACATACTGCTTAAGAGTGTTCGAGGAATGCTAGAATCGAGATCGTGCAACGCATCCGTTTGGAATGCAGCCTACTTTCATTTTCGATTTGAGTGTCGTTTGGTGCTTTGTGCTCGCACTTTACAACAGCGTTCTTCCGTTAAAATGTCACCATGTACGACGTTTTCTGTAACTGAAAGATATTTATTTATTTATTGGTGTTTTAAGGTCACATACTTATGCACAATGGCTAATCGTGACCATGACAGTTTTACGGGGTGGAGGGAGCCGGAGTACCCGGAGAGAACCACCGAGCAACGACGAGCAGCTGTCAGCTCTCCAACATCGTAACCCCGAACTCTGCACCGCAGCACAGGCAGGGTTAGAGTGGTTGAAGACATGCGCACCATCGACGTGCAGTACGCCTCAGTACACAGCGTCATCGTGCCCCCATGTAGGCAATCGGGGTGAAGGGTCTTGCCCAAGGACACAACGCGGTTGCCGCAGGTGGGATTCGAACCGAGGACCTCTCGGCTTGCAGCCTGCACCTCTACCAACTGAGCCACCGCGCCCCCAACTGAAAGACCTAACCAATAAGTTTCAAAAGGATAAAACTGTTTTAATTTAATTGTCCTGAGAATGCTCCAGAGAACATCATTTACAACGTAAGTTTTAAAATTTTCTCAACTTCTCATCCCGGCTCGGCGCTGCGCGCCAAGGCGGGCAATACCTCACTGTACCCCCTCACTTCTGTAACTCTGGCGCCGCCACTGCTTAGAATGTAACCTGAAAGTGTGTCCGAAGACTGCCTATTGAAACACGTTTTGAAGTAATAAAAAGTGATCACAATCAGGATTAGCAGCCAAGGGTTAACCCTATACCTAAAATAATGAATGTGTCAATGGACCCTGCAGCTTAACTTGACTGTGTGTAGTGTTTGAAGAAAAGGATAATGTTCAATATCTTACCTCCTACAAGCATCTGGGAATTTCATTGGTTCAAAGACGCCACATGCAGACTGCATATAAAATCATATACTGCCTGGCAACATCAATATTCGCTGATAGATATGGGTAATGTGCTCTTTGTTCATTGATTATTCAAAATGGGCGGCAACCGATAAACGCTTCAGGTTGAAAGATTGAATGTTGGAAGCCCCATATTTGGTCTGAAGTGCAGGTTAGGCAACTTAAAAGGCTTCATATTCTGTGGATGTGTGTCATGTTACCTTCGAAATGAAATTGTTTGATATGTGTGAATTTGCCTTGTTTACAATTTATGGGAGAGTGCCTGCACTCTCCCATAAATTGTAACAGGCAAAGACACGTGAACACATTGTGAGAATTCTCTCATTTAATTTTGATCTCTGTTGTTATTAGTTCTGTGCATCGATGCCAGCAGTCTGTAAGATATATTCGTCACACAGTTTGTTGGTGGCTTCGCTCTCGCCCAATATGAAGTTAACTGACACCATATATACCATATTAGGCCACCAACAAACTTTGTAAATAATAATGTTTATGAAAGGATTATAAAATAAGACAAGAATTGTGATAATTGAGAATATGTTAAGTTCTGTACCCTACATGCTATGTTTTCAACAAGAACTATATGCAAAAGTGATGGGAGCCATCACTGTGGCCCCGCATTTGAAACGGTTTGTAATTTGAACAGTATACAGTACAGTAAAACCTTCCTTGAGAGACCACCTGTCTTGAGAGGACAATGAAACAATGTACCAAATAGCTGTTTTGGTTTCCAGAGTCCAGGGTATTTATATCATGAATTATATTATTATATAAACGAGAAATTTATAATATTTACAATTTCGTCAATTTGTCGTCATGCTCGGAAGATTACTTCCTTCTAAGCGGCTTTCATTTTTGACTTAGAAAAAGTCAAAAATGAATGCCACTTAGAGGGAAGTAATCTTCCGAGCATGACGGCAAATTGACGAAATTATATAAAATATTTGATGAAGTGTATAATATACATATATATTTATAATGAAAAGTCTTATTTTCCAGTCAAATTTTGATCAACAGTATTCTGTATGATGGATGAGGAGCTATAATCGCAGATAATATGTGAAATTTTCATGTTCAAAGGCAATCACTCTTCGATAAACAAATGTATCAGAATGAAATTAAATTTGACGTGGAGGTACCCATCAAGAAGCTACATACAATGAAAGTGTCAATGGCACAGCAGCTTAAGTTCACGGTATGTAGTGTTTGATGAAAAGGTTAATGTTCAATGTTTATGAAAGGATAATGAAATAAGACAAGAATTGTGATAATTAAACGTTAAAAAATGAAGATAAATTGAAAAACTAAAAACAGCTCCTCCTTTCTTAATTTATTTATCTTGACAACATACCAAAATTTCATGAGAATATTATGTAATTTTTTATGATGTTAACATCAATAACGTTACCCTGAAATTCGGCCATAAATGTTTAGAATTTCCCAGGATAGCAAGACATTTTAAATATCGTTTTCATTGGAGATTACATTTCCAAGTTTCAGAAAGATAGGCTTAATGAAAGTGTCATTGACACTGTATCTCAACTTGTGTAAGACATGTACATGTATAGTATGTGACACAGCAATGATACACATCTAGGTAATGACCTGATAGCAAAGGTACATATAATGTATTGTAACGGATTGTACATAAATGCTGACCCAAATACCGTAGCCTCTAACAAATGTATAGGTAAAGTATTGCAAAGGCGGGGCGACAGTTAGATGCTAAACTAGAAAAGAAATCTTTGAGTCCCAGATTGGGTCTGACTGAACTCTAAAATATTTGTTCTCACATCACAGTGATAACAAAGGCACCCCAAAACACTCGTTCCTGTCCCAAGGTGATAACAAAGGTACCAAGACGTTTCGTGAAGATCGGTTTCATAAATACAGCCCCTAGCCCGAGCCGTATTGACATGTGTACTTACTGTGTGGTAAGTAGCACTGAAAAAATCAAAGTTCATCTAATTTGCAGAATTTCTGCACGAGAAAAAACCTGTATTATTAGTGATGTATTCCATGTTACTAAACATTCAGACAAAATTTTATTCGAATCAGAACTTTCATACAGAAGTTCTGCACAAAAAACTGATTGCACTAACTAAGATACAAAATGGCTGCTGGTGTCTATGTTGAATTTCGGACCACACACAAAAAACACTCGTTCTCGTCCCACGGTGATAACAAAGGTACCCAAGAAGTTTCGTAAAGATCGGTTCATAAATACGGCCTCTAGCCCGAGCCGTATTTAATTGTTGACGGACAGGCGGACGGACGGACAGACGGACGACGGGTCATGGCATAACCTCAGATTTGACTTATGTCAAAGTTGAGCTAAAAATGAAATAATTATTGATCATGCCTTTATTCTTTTAACAAATGTACTGGGTCGTTTATTGGTGCAGAGCAATTTTGAGCTGGCTTCACATAATCATCTGTTGCTAATGAGAATATTTCTTTTACATTTACATATTTATAAGTGCAGACACCCCATCTTGATATTGCAGTGAATTAGACCCTGGCCTGTTGCGAAGAACTACTCTACCGCAGCTGAAAACACTGTTGGAAACGTCGATATTTTTCATTCACGCTGCAGAATCGATTCGCGTCCTCTCGGTGCAAAACAGCGGCCTCTCCGTGCTGTCAGCCGTCCTCTCGGTGCAAATGGGAGTTTTCCCGGAGAGGGTTTGGGCTATTGGCTAACATCAGTTGCTGGTGACTTGACAACCATTACTTATTTCCAGTTCCTTATCTGACATTCGTTATGACCGATTTTATAGGTTGACAACAAATGTCGAACAGGGAACCGGGAATAAGTAACGGTTGTCACGCTCCTCAGTTGCGTCGAAAGTCAAAAGGAAGAGGTGTGTATCAACAGTTTTGCATTTATAATTCGGAGGCATTATCCCGCGAGCAGTGGCGGCGCCAGAAAATTTTTTGTGTGTGTGTAGGGGGGGGGGGGCAACTAGGGGGGCAGACTCCCATGAAGGGGGGCAAATACGTAAAGGATCATATCATTACTTTGTTATGAGGTAGTCCAAACTTGGACCCAAAGTCCGTAATATACTTTTTTGGTTTGGTACGTCCTGTGGACGTACCAAACCAAAAAATTATATTACGGACTTTGGGTCCAAGTTTCGACTAAATGTAATGGTAATTAGCGGTCCTCCTTTCAAAAAATCCTGGATCCGCGTCTGGTGGGTCTGTGCGAGAGAGAGAGAGAGAGAGAGAGAGAGAGAGAGAGAGAGAGAGAGACTCATAATGCCCGTCTGTCATAATGCGAAATCCATGAATTTTTTTAGACAAGCGATATGGATAGACATGCCTTTGTTGGCTCATAACTTAATTATAACTTATAAGTATCTGCATCCGAGTCTTTAAATCTCTACTGCCTGGATGTGTTCATCAGCTAGCCTGAGGCTTTGGGCTAAGTGTGTATGGGAAATTATTGGGAATAAAAAAGAGAGGGGTGTGTGTGAGAGAGAGTGACTGAATGTGTTTGTGTGTGAGGGTGAATGGGAATGCATGCAAGATGGTTGTGGGGGGGGGGGGGGGGGGGGCAACTGGGGGGGGGGGGGGGTGCAAAGCCTTCGTTGGGGGGGGGGCAAATGCCCCCCCCCCCCCATGCCCCCCACCCCCCACCCCCCCCCACCCCCCACCCCGTAGCGCCGCCACTGCCCGCGAGGTTCATTTTGTCTGCCAGTTGTATTTCTCGTTTCAAGCAGGAAAAGAGCGTGCAAAACTGAGAGAGGTGGGGGCCCATTTCCGTATATAGACAATTTGTTGGGTTTTTTAGCTCACCAACTTTAGCTGTGTGAGCTTATGGCATGGCTCGATCGGTCGGCGTCGGCGTCGGCGTCAGCGTCGGCGTCAGCGTTCGTGTCCAATAATGTTAAAGTTTCTGTTTAGGTCACTTATTCGCCCTATTTCCATATCATGGCTTTTATAATGCTGCTATATGATGATTATTATCATTTTACCATGACTTAACCCCTCATATCCTACATTTTAGACATTTTTCTTGACATTTTTAGTTCCGTTTAGTTTTCTGTTTAGCTTGGAATTTCATGTTTAACTTAGTGTTTAGGTCAGCTGCTGTGCTCCTTCTCTTCCCATGACACTTATATTCATCATACATGTTCCTCAGTATCATTGTTCCATGATTAACCCCTCATACCCTGCATTTTAAACATTTTTCTTGACATTTTTAGTTGCGTTTAGTTTTCTGTTTAGCTCGGAATTTCATGTTTAACTTAGTGTTTAGGTCAGCTGCTGTGCTCCTTCTCTTCCCATGACACTTATATTCATCATACATGTTCGTCAGTATCATTGTTCCATGATTAACCCCTCATACCCTGCATTTTAAACATTTTTTCTTGACATTTTTAGTTGTTTTTAGTTTTCTGTTTAGTTTGGAATTTCATGTTTAACTTAGTGTTTAGGTCAGCTGCTGTGCTCCTTCTCTTCCCATGGCACTTATATTCATCATACATGTTCCCCAGTATCATTGTTCCATGATTAACCCCTCATACCCTGCATTTTAAACATTTTTCTTGACATTTTTAGTTGCGTTTAGTTTTCTGTTTAGCTCGGAATTTCATGTTTAACTTAGTGTTTAGGTCAGCTGCTGTGCTCCTTCTCTTCCCATGGCACTTATATTCATCATACATGTTCCTCAGTATCATTGTTCCATGATTAACCCCTCATACCCTGCATTTTAAACATTTTTTCTTGACATTTTTAGTTGCTTTTAGTTTTCTGTTTAGTTTGGAATTTCATGTTTAACTTAGTGTTTAGGTCAGCTGCTGTGCTCCTTCTCTTCCCATGGCACTTATATTCATCATAAATGTTCATCAGTATCATTGTTCCATGATTAACCCCTCATACCCTGCATTTCATTTTACCATGATTTAACCCCTCATATCCTACATTTTAGACATTTTTCTTGACATTTTTAGCTGCGTTTAGTTTTCTGTTTAGCTCAGAATTTCATGTTTAACTAAGTGTTTAGGTCAGCTGCTGTGCTCCTTCTCTTCCCATGGCACTTATATTCATCATACATGTTCCTCAGTATCATTGTTCCATGATTAACCCCTCATACCCTGCATTTTAAACATTTTTCTTGACATTTTTAGTTGCGTTTAGTTTTCTGTTTAGCTCGGAATTTCATGTTTAACTTAGTGTTTAGGTCTGCTGCTGTGCTCCTTCTCTTCCCATGGCACTTATATTCATCATACATGTTCCTCAGTATCATTGTTCCATGATTAACCCCTCATACCCTGCATTTTAAACATTTTTCTTGACATTTTTAGTTGCGTTTAGTTTTCTGTTTAGCTCAGAATTTCACGTTCAATTAAGTGTTTAGGTCAGCTGCTGTGCTCCTTCTCTTCCCATGGCACTTATATTCATCATACACGTTCCTCAGTATCATTGTTCCATGATTAACCCTCTACCCTGCATTTTAAACATTTTTCTTGACATTTTTATTTGCGTTTAGTTTTCTGTTTAGCTCAGAATTTCATGTTTAACTTAGTGTTTATGTCAGTTTCTGTGTTTTACTTTTAAGAGGTTGTGTTTAGGTAAGCTTTGTCGCATGTTATGACCCTGTTTGATACAGTTCTTGTGTTTGCCAAAGTTACTATCAAAGAGGAATGTTGGTGAGCTATAGGGCGTTGGCGTCCTTCTTGTTACCCGGGGGATGGGGGGGGGGGGGGGAATATAGACTTTTAATTGATATATTGAGAAAAGCTACAAATGGCAAGTGATGCTGTGAATACTTTATTTATTTATTTATTTATTTATTTATTTATTTATTTATTTATTTATTTATTTATTTATTTATTTATTCATTCATTCATTTATTCATTTATTTATTTATTTATTTGGGTTTAACGACACTCTCCACAGCCAGGGTCACCTCGTGTCGGACAGATTTACGGGTGGGGGAAGCCGGAACACCCCGAGAGAACCACCGTGCAACGGTGAGCAACTACCATATTGTGAATACTTTGAAATTGTGCCAAATACGCACGGTAGTATGAATGGTTCACAACAAGAAGAACTATACCAAGAGGCCTCTAGGTCTGGAAATGAAGAGCTTACATCCTAACCCATTAACCCTTTACCTGACATGAAAAACTGCCGACACATACAAAAACATTCTTGAATAACTAATTTTTATCATTTTTTGTCTCAAAAACATAGGTTATGACCATTCGTTGGAACGAGCTCGACGAGCTCGTTCCAACCAGGGGTCATAACCTACGTTTTTAAGACAAATGATTGAAAAAATAATGAAAATTAACTGGCGATTTTTGAGAATAACGCTGGCCGGTTTTGGCTGTTACGTTAGGTAAAGGGTTAACAGGTTAGGCTATATAATATATAATATGCTGGTAACCTGTAGTTGAAAAAAAATGTGATGTTTTCCCGTTTTCTCTGTTTCACAAAAGAGCTATGTTTTTTACACTTTAAGGGACTATATAAGTAATGGAATTTTGTTTATTTTGAAATTCTCACCTCTGATATTCCTTAAATTCAGATTAAATATACACAAATAATACATCAAAATGAAGGTTGGGAGGTATAGAACACGAAACACATATGTAATAAACTCATAGAGTTGACAGCAGGCACCGCTGGTTCCTGGAAGTCTGCTATCGTATTCGTACCAGAACTGATAATAAAATAATATTTCGCAAGAACAACTCGTGGCCGAGTGATGGATTTTTGGATGGATTTCGGATCATTTTTGCAATATGTGGCAGCAAACGCTAAAATGTATACAGTCTGTTAAAAAATCGGTTAACTGAAATAGATCGTAATCTTACAGACATACAAGTACCAAATCCACCCCAGACAAGATAATCCACAGACAGTATAATTGCTGTTAACGTCTGGAAAAGCACACAGGCGAGGTCTATTTATCAGCTTTTGGTCAGCTGATAAATAGACCTCACCTGTTTGCTTTAGCGACGTTTTTAACGGCTCTCAGAGTGTGAAATCTTTCAGTACATCTCCTGAAAAATCTCAAAATATCCGCTCAGATGCCTGGAAATGGGGGTTTTGTGATCCCTGGAATTTAAAATTTTCGTACCACCGGCCGAACCATGGTCGTCCCGTCATATACCCACGACCAGCCATCGCCCGATCCAGCCCCCCCCCCCCCCCCTACTTTGAAAATCGTTCTGCCGCCCCTGAAAACCGAAGCACGACAAGCTTGCTTTCTTATACAAGCCAGAAAATAAGCAGACTGTCATCTTCAAAACGAGGTCCTCAGAGGGTGAATTTAGTGATGCTACCCTGCACAGCAGGATAGCATCACTAAATTTACCCTCTGTGAACCTCAATCTGAATCAGGGTCTCAAAACTAAACAGAAAGAAGTACCCAGATGATAAATTGGCCCACTGTATGGGATAGCATCATCAAATTCACCCTCTGGGGACCTGATTCTGCAAATGTCAGACTGCTTATTTTCAGGCCTGTTCTTACATCCACATCTCCTACTATACCCGATTTTTGACCCAAAACTGACGAAGTTCAAGATATTTTCAGATGCGAAGAGCCGTGTTGCTGCAGGTTAAGAACTCCACTGATCACCGACCAGCCCCAGTCTGTTGGAGACACCTAGTACCCTGAACCAGAAGGTATGTTCGGAATGCATGCTGGTGTATTGCACAACTGGATGGTGGAAGGGAAGCAAGTTGAATGCATTTATTCAGCTTACTTGGCTACAGCACGCTTGTAAGCAACGTATCGGTAATGGTCGAAGGCAGCGAACTTTTTTGCTCCCCGACGAGGCAATCTCTTAAGTTGTGCTGTTATGTGCCGTGAAAGAGTCGTTGTACGTCTGTAAATCTCCAGAAAGTTCAGAGCATCAAGGTGAAGACTTTCTTTTTCCCTGGGCGAAAGAGCACCGGAGTTGTGTCAAAACCGCTGATAGCATATGGCAGCAACACATTTCCTCTTGACTCACAAAACTTGGTTCTCGATTTTATCGGCTGATAATCAATATCGAATAAGGAACTGGGAATAAGTAACAGTTGTCACATCCCCTTTCTCTTTTGGGGTCCCGAAATTGCAATCTTATCAGAATCTGGCAGGAATGAGTTTTGGCGATTCTCTTATGTGTCTCTTCCTCAGCCTTTGAAGTTGAGAAAAGTGCAGTTTTTTTATTTTATTTTTTTCTAGTTTATCCACCGGGTCAATATATTCAATGTTTATTAAATAATTAGTGCCAAATTAATGTGCACATTTTTCGTAATGTATAGGTTTGCTAGTCCCAAAACTAGCGTTGTATACTGTATTCCCACAATGCTACTGAGGAACACGGGCTCTCTTGATATATATCAATACATGGGTCTCGTTCTATGACCGTTACCCCCCACCCCCAGTGAGAAATGCTTCCTAAGCCCCTGACCCTTTGGTAGACTATAAATATGTACACTCTAAAATCAGTTGGGTTAAAAATTATTCCAAATTGACAGGGTTGAGTGAATGTTAACCTAATTGGGCTCATATTCACTCAACCTAGTCGTTTTGGGGTGATTTTTAACTCAACCGATTTTAGAGTGTAGCACCTCTGGATAGAGACTGCACCACATGCTAAATCCACAACGTTGTCTGAAGCGAAACGTCTCGTTGCCTCTAAGGAGTGTGCGTGTGTGTGTGTCAGTGGCGTAGGGGATGGGACCACAGGGCCCGCATTACGGGGGGGGGGGGGGGGGGCTAGAAGGGGGGCCCCGTCTTGAAGGACGCCCCAACGCTGGAAGAAAGAGGGAAAGGGAGAGAGAGAGAGAGCGAGACTGTGTACCAAATACACATAATTTCAAACTATCACTTCCACACGACGTACTCTTTGTAGTCTATGTATTATTCTTTTAAGTGAACGCTACATCTTTGTAACTGATAGGGGTGAGAAATGACCAATATACATACATGGTGCCTCTCAAGTCACACACGTTGGGCGTGCATGTGTATCGTTGGATGGTCAAGGTGAAACTTAAAACATGTAATGAAAAAACAGAGTCGTACTTTTAGAATCGATCCTATAGGCTATACCTTCATTTAAGCTATGGCGTATGTGCTACGTGAAATCCTGTATGCTGTGCACGGTAACAACACTAAATTAGCTCCCGTTTTAAAGACAACCACCATTATGAAATGGCCCCCGTGTCTATCTCGCGGGAGGGGAGGGGGTGGCACAAGATTTTCCGCCACGCCACTGGTGTGTGTGTGCGAGTGTGTGTGGGGGGTGGGAGTGGGGTGGGGGTGGGGTGGGGTGGGGGTCTATCATAAATGCGTTCTGTTAGGGGAGCAGTTACTTATTGATAAACCCTTTACACAATGTAACAGCCAAAACCGGTATTTACAAAAACTACCATTCAAATTTTTATTTTTTCATTTTTTTTTTTTGCGTCAAAACCACAACTTATGTTCATTGCGCCCATGGTATTACCAGGGTATTTTGGGATTTACCATGGTGCTTTTTTATAAGGGTATAGCAGTACTGTAAACGGACACTGTTCAGGTGGCATGTGCCACAGTTATAAATGCATTGCTGTGTTGGCTACTGGGGTGTGACATGTTCTTTGAGATTCGCCCATCGTTAATCTCACCCCCAGATTCCAGTTCAGTGCGGTCGAAGCGCCCACCATGCTTCGCAACAGCACGTACCCACTGCTGACGGCGGTCAAAGACACCAATGTAGGTCTAAGAGCTCGAGAGAAGAGTGCGCGGGCAAAGCTCGAACCGTCGACCTGTGTAGCACACAAAGTGACCTGCTTTCGACGAGACTAAAAGAACCGACGGACCAACCAGGCTGTTTTTTTGGGGGGGGGGGGGTGGGGGGGGGGGGTGGGTGGGGGAGCGGGAGGCTATTCGGACAATGTTTGATTTCCTAGATTTGTTCTTGGATGGGCCTTTCTGATGCACATTTGGTCACGAGTTGTTCTCCTGAAAAATATTGTTTTCATACCAGCCCTGGTGTGAATACGGTAGCAGACTTCCAGGATTCATTGGTGTCTGCTGTGTGGTCTGTGAGTTGATTGCATATTTCCTTTGCTCTCTGTAGTATACATCACAACCTTCATTTTGATGTATAATTTATGTATATTTAATTTGAATTTATGGAATATCAGCGGTGGGAATTAATTTCAAAGTAAACAAATTTCCTTTACTCATACAGCACCTTAATCTTTTGAAAAGCCGCATAAAATCCAGCTTGATAAAGCTGCTGCCAAATCAAACCAATGCGCAAATCAATAAAATTATCCCTTCCGAATTTTCGCATCACTCCCAAATTTGATCTGTTGACAATTGTGGGTTGACAGAGAATGCCCATTTCTTCCTGAACAATTTACCTGAAAATGACAAACAGATGAATCGACGAAGAAATGAATTGTGTTAAATGCATGTTGTGAGTAAAACGAGTGGTTCAGTAACCCGTGCCAAAAATTCATTCTTGGACAAAATTTTATTCAAATGAGTTCAGAAGTTGCCTGTTTTCGTTATATGCTGAATGAAGAGTGAAACGGCAGGGTAAGTATTCAACCTCTCACCGAAAATGCCAGAAAGTTTGTGTTGTTCAGCGACACGAACATTCCTACTACATGTACATTCGCGCATTGGAAAACCTCTCAACAATCTGCATGTGTATGTCAGTATCTGTCATGGGCGTCGCCAGAATTTTTCAAAAAGAGTTCGACTTTCGTGTAAAAGCCGGGGGGGGGGGGGGGGGGGGGAGGAATGCCCCTGCTCCCATAGTATGCTTGAGCAGTGTGCCCAGGTGGGGGTAAAATTAAAATCAAATAGAGCTCTGGTCGACTTGAGGGATTTATTTTCATTCTCCCTTGAAAAAAACGTAAAAGGGGTCTAGGTTGTTTTTTATTTAGAAAGAAGAATGCCCCCCCCCCCCCCCCCCCCCTCTTAGTGGCATTGCCTATGTGTATGGACATCTTTTGTGTCCTAACCTCTGCATATCCTTTTTATGTAATATATGTCTGCAGTATTTTTTTTTAGAAAGAATAACGAACTTGGTGATGTTGTGGTGGTGGTGGGGGGGGGGGGTGGTGGTGTTCAACTCTTTGACTCAAATTTCCTGATGTTGGTACTACGGTAGATTTCACTGCCCATAATAAAACTATACT
This sequence comes from Pictodentalium vernedei, assembly GCA_031216915.1. Lineage (NCBI taxonomy): Eukaryota > Metazoa > Mollusca > Scaphopoda > Dentaliida > Dentaliidae > Pictodentalium > Pictodentalium vernedei. Next base: position 78,657,858 of record CM062296.1, on the reverse strand, counting down.
ATTACTGAAGTAAAGTAAATTCCCAGATATTGCAAACAAAATATACTCCAGCAATTAGGTGAAGTGAGGTACCGCGGTGGCTCAGTAGGTGGAGATGCAGGCTGCAAGCTGTGAGGTCTTCAGTTTGAATCCCACCAGCGGCAACTACGTTGTGTCCTTGGACAAGACACTTAATCCCAATTGCCCACGTGTGGGCACGGTGGCATTGTGTACTAAGGTGTTCTGCACATCAATGGTGCACTTGTCTTCAACCAATGCTAACCCTGCTTGTGTGGAGTTAGTACCTTGGGGAGTCTGACAGTTACATCTCATTGCTCAGTGGTTCTCTCTGGGTATGCCAGCTTCCTGCACCCAGTAAAACTATCCGACACGGGGTGACCCTAGCTGTCAAAAGTGTTGTTAAACCCCAATAAATTAAGAAATAAATAAATAAATATCTTTATTTCTGTGACGTTCTATTTTTTGTTGTAAAGTACATACACCTAAATAAATAAAAAAAATAAATAAATAGGTGAAGTGAACTTAATGAGTTTTTGAAGCCAGACTCCATTGAATTGTTTATTGAATTAGATCATGGCTGTTGTACAGCAGCCATGATATTAGTTTATAAAAAATTCACAAAAATACACAGCAGTTTACAGTACAGCCGCCATGGACTGGCCACTTTCCATGCGTGGGCAATATTTCCACGGACGCAATAATATTAGATTCCCAACACTAATTACAGGAATAATCATCAAAAATTTAATTAATGAAGCACCGGGTACAACCCGGTGCTTCATTAATTAAAATTTTGCTGATGCTGTTTTTTACTACCTGGTAAACACATGCCTGGACATAACTGCCCACATGTGGATTACGACCAATACATGGCAACAGTACTGTAAGACATAATCATTAGTAAAATATGAAAGATAATTAACTATTTGAGTGCTAAATTATATTTTTGGCTGTCAATATTTGTTCCCACATTTTTGCCTTGTTACAATTAATGGATTTATGGGAGATTGCATGTAAGCAACTGCCTGAATACTGGTAAGTTTTAGAACAAACAGTAACATCATGACATGGAATCATGTTCACCCAGTCTTTGTAGTCTCTATTGAACTGTATTTATACTGTTAAATAAGAACTTGTCATGTACCTTTAAAAGCAGACACTTTCCAATCTTTGTTAGGTAAGCAATATAAATTGAATGCAGAATAATATATTGGTGTCCTGAACAGGGAGGGGGGGGGGGGGGGGCACTGAGATTTGGAAATTTGGGTTGGAAATTATGCCTAAATGCCCCTGTAGACACCTAAATTTATTTATATATTTATTGGTGTTTAAGGTCAGATACTAATGCACTATGGCTAATCATTACCGTGACAGTTTTACAGGTGGAGGAAGCCAGAGTACCCGGAGAGAACCACTGAGCATCGACGAGCAACTGTCAGCTCCCCAACATTCTAACTCTGTTCAAGCTCCGCTCAAGCAGGGTTACAGTGGTTGAAGACATGTGCACCATCAATGTGCAGTACACAACGCGGGTCGTCCCGGACGGGGATCGAACTCGGGACCACTAGCATAGAAGTCCAACAGTCTACCACTGAGCCACCGCGCAACCCTGTAGACACCTAAAAGATTCCCTGTTTCTGAACAGTAGCATAGAGTGAGCTTTATATTATTTTGAATCTCTCAAACTTTATTGAAATCCTTTCCATTTATTGCTTGGTTTTAGTCTGCATGCTTTGGTCGATGAATCTGGAAGTGAAATTTCCGGGTTGTGAATCTCAAAAGAATGGGAGAGTGGTGTAGTGGTCAAGGTATATAAAAGCCCATTTATCAACCAGCCTGATTGATCTAGATCTCTTAGTCTTATGGTAAATTAACGACCCTGTCAATTAGCATCGACTATTGATAGTGCCAAGGCAAAAGTTGGAAGAAAAATAAATTTTCTTTAGCAATAAAACTGCCGACAGAAAAAAATGAAAATATCACTGTTAAGTGAACATTCAAGTTTGGTATTAACTGGTGGAGAGCTATATTATTTTTGGTGGTCTGATTTCTTCACCAAAATTTGTTTTATTACAAATTATTGGAGAGTGCCTACAGACACTCTCCAATAATTTGTAATAAAATAAATTTGTATAAACAAAGTATTATTGGCATTTGATTGAATATGGAACATGAGCGTGGAATATGTTGACTTTTGCTCTGGTACCTTCATTTTTTTAAAAGCCCTGAGAGTGGCTTCTCGCACTCAACCAGTTAAAGCATTACCTCAGTCTAATGTTCAGTATCGTAATGGTATTATGGTGTTACACATAGAGCAATGGCCCTAAAGCAAATTAATAATCTTCACTTTTGTTCATGTGGGTTCTGCCTATAACTTTTGTGATTGCTGAACAATAACAGACCAGGGGTATGCTCTGAGTGTGATTAGTACTGAAATGGTTAACCGGATAATGGGTTTGAAACCAGTTAGGCACCTAACCGATTAGAAAAAATGCCAACCGGTTATCCAAAATATCGATAGTGATTGTCATTCCATGTTTAAAACAGAGTAAATCTGTCGCTTCTCCTTTGTGAAAGATAACACATCGAAGCCGCGTTGTGTATATTGAGAAATAATCAAGACTTCTTTAATGATGGGCAGTTTCCGTGAGTAATGAGTAATCGCAGTATTCCGTAGTGTGTATACAAATGAACTCGACAACGTTCGTTTGTATACACACTACGGAATAGTTTGAGAATACTGCTTTCCAATTCCTATAGTTTTGATCCCATATTCGGATATTATCCGGTTATAGCTCTTGGTTAGTCGGTTATGAAAATGAGCCAACCGTTTCAGCCCTAAGTGTGATTGGCACTGTGAAGAATTAGTGGTGGTCAAAACAACATTTTTCAATTAAAATTGTGGTCAGAAATGAAAAAGTGTCAGATTCACCCAACCACACCCGACCACTCCCGACTACACCCAACTTGATTTGATAAAAAGTCATGAAAAAACTTTATAGGTTAAGAGTTAATATTGATTTCCTGTGAAATTTTTTCAATTTTGGTTTAAAGGATATTTATTAATAACTGCATTAATTATATACGTTTATTTATTTATTGGTGTTTAAGGTCACATACTTATGCACAATGGCTAATCATGACCGTGACAGTTTTACGGGTGGAGGAAGCCGGAGTATCCAGAGAGAGCCACCGATCAACGACGAGCAGCTGCCAGCTCCCCAATATCGTAACTCCACACTGCAGCACAGGCTGGGTTAGATTGGTTGAAGACATGCGCACCATCGGTGTGCAGTACGCGTTAGTACACAGCGTCATTGTGCCCCCATGTGGACAATGGGGGTTAAGTGCCTTGCCCAAGGACACAGCGCGGGAGTCCGAATCAATTTCTCAGACGGTGACCCTTCCGAGGACTAACCGGGCACGAAGTTACTTAACTTTGGTGATCTAACGAGAACTGGTTACCTCAACGTCACTGCGCCCCCCAATTATATACATCAAACAGGCTATTCACATAGGTAATGTACACCAAACAGTATATAATATAACATGGAATGTAAACAAAAATCTTTTCAAGACAGAATTCGACAGTAACCGTATGCTTATGAGTATCATCTTCCAAGTGCATAAAAAAATTCAAATTTGATTGTCGTGACGATGAAGCATTAATTTTTCTATGTAGACCTTTATTATTTCTTCACTAAAATATTTTCTTTGCTCCTAGCTAACATCTCAGTGGAAAGATTTAGCCAATCAATTGGATGTATCTGCCTACAAATTGAGCAGTTGGCAAAAATATTTTCCAAAACATTTCAACAAAACCATATCATATGGGTGTCTAGCTCATTCCAGTGAGGGGTCACACGATATATGGTTTTATTGAAATTTTGTGAAGAAATGTGTCAAAAATAAATTTTTTTTTTCGTATCTCATGCATTAGGTAAAGGGTTAACCCTGTGTACATGCCCTGATGTCAAAGTACCAAAATTTCAAGGAGCAAAATTTTACCATAATACAGCATGATACCTATTTTATTATTCCCCTGTCCTCCTTTCTTAGGATGTTCGGTGGGTATATAGGCGAGGTCTCTGTCTATACATGTACATACATCTGTCCGACCGTCCATACAAACCTTTCGTTTTATAATTCGGTTGTCAGATTTTGATGTCCTTTAGTATTATGATAGACCAGCCGGGGGGAAATGATACTTAAATTGCGAGTTTTGTCCATACATTCACACCAGAGTTATGGAACCTTGAACCACTTACACCCGTATGTCCATCCATCCATACATACATTTTGTATTATAACTCTAGCTGAGCAGCAGTTGTCGGATTTTGATGTCCTTTGGAATTATGATAGATCCACAAATTGCGTGTTTTTACCGCACATCTACACCAGCGTTATTGCCCTTGTAGAACTTAACAGGGGGAATGGTGGCATTGCAGTAGCCGGTTCTCGTCAGATCACTGAAGTTAAGCAAAGTGGAGCCCGGTTAGTCCTTGGATAGGTGACCGCCTGAGCGTTCGATTTAGACTCCTGCGTTGTGTCCTTGGGCAAGGCACTTCACCCAGATTGTCGACATGGGGGGACGATGATGCTGTGCACTAAGGTGTACTGCACGTCAATGTTGCACATGTCTTCTAACCCTGCCTGTGCTGCAGTGCAGAGTTACGATGTTGGGGAGCTGGTAGCTGCTCGTCGTTGCTCGGTGGTTCTCTCCGGGTACTCCGACTTCCTCCACTCATAAAACTCTCACTGACATGATATGACCTTGGCTGTTAAAGCGTTGTTAAACCTTAATAAATAAATAAATAAATAAATAAATAAATAAATAAGTAGGACTTAACAAAATATAACTTTTGCATTATAACTCGGGCAGCAGTTGTCGGATTTTGAAGTGCTTTGGTATGATGATAGACCAGCCTGGGGGCATGATAGCCACATATCATGTGTTTCATCTGTACAATCCTACCAGAGCTACAGTACGTGGAGAGTGTATTATCACTAAATCACCCACATAGTGGAGATTCCACCCAAGCAATAATTGCAGATTTGTTGCAAAGCCAAACCAGCACAAGCAAAGTTTCAGCCAATGGACCTCTGGTGTAAACCTGGAGGTCCATTGGCTGAAACATTGCTTGTGTTTTTTTTGTTGATATGTACAAAATTTGAAAGTTATAGTTTGGGTGATAACTCCACTCCGCGGATGATTTAGGACTTAGAAAAATAACAAAATCAACCTTTTACATTATGACTTGGGCATCAGTTGTCAGATTTTGATTTATTTATTTATTGTTGTTTAATGACACTTTCGTCAGCCAGGATCCCCTCGTGTCGGACAGTTTTATGGGTGAAGGAAGCTGGAGTACCCAGAAAGAACCACCGAGCAATGGCTAGCAACTGTCAAACTCCCAAACTTACTAACTCCACATAAGCATTGATTGAAGACAAGTGCACCATCGATGTGCAGTCCGCGAACTTTTCCCTGAAATCCATCCCATTTCCCTGAAAATCACCCTCAGGTTCCCTGAAAAATTATTCTGGAGGTTAACATGTCTGAGTCCGTCTTAGTACACAGCACCACTGTGCCCCTACGTGGGTAATCAGGGTGAGGTTCTTTTGCAATAAAGAGTGCATTAACTAACAAGCATTTTTGATACGAATTGTGACAGTACTTCTAGTTTCAACTGTAATTGATTTGTAAACCTGGCCATTGATTACTGCATGGCTAATAAATACACAGAACGTCATGATATGTGATTATGTTTTGTCAATATGGCGCACACTCCAGTACAGAAGGATAGAACAAGAGGCGTGTTATAAAAGAGCAGAAAATGTCTAAAATAATATGTTTATTGGACATGGTTTCTTTCCCAGAGTAGTCCATTACAAAACTCGACCCAAGGACACAATGCAGTTACCCTTAGCGGGGTTCAAACCATGGACCTTTCGGTTTGAAGTACAATGCCATAACCACTCAGGCCTGGCACTCTTAAAAATGCAGGAGGGCTAAAAATCGCTCCCCTTGCATGGCCTAGGGGAGCGTTTAGATCTCCTCAAGCTTACAAAAGATACGAGTGGCAAAATAAGAGAGAGCCGGGCAGTTTTGATTCTTCAGATTCGGTTTCGATTCTGTTTCAGGAAAAAACTCTTGCTTTGGGTTCCATTTTTAGCTCAACTTTGGCGGAGCCAAATTTGGGGTATTGCCATGGCCTGTCGTCCGTCTGTCCATTTGTCGTGCTGTACACACGGCTCAGGCTAGAGGCCGTATTTATGAACCGATCTTTACGAAACTTCTTGGCTACCTTTGTTATCACCGTGAGACAAAAACAAGAGTTTTGGGGTCTGGTCTGAAATTCATGATAGTTGCTGGCAGCCATTTTGTACAAAATTAGGTGCAATCAAATTTTTGCACTGAACTTCCACATGAAAGTGCTGATTTGAATAATTTTTTGTGTGAATGTTTTGTACCATGGGATACATCACATATAATACAGGTTTTTCTCTCGTGCATAAATTATGCCAATTGGACTAACTTTGATCTATTTAATGTTACTTTCAGCACTGTAACTGCAAATGCCAATATGGCTCGGGGCTAGAGGCTGTATTTATGAACCGATCTTTACGAAACTTCTTGGGTACCTTTGTTATCACCGTGGGACGAGAACGAGTGTTTTTGGGTGCGGTCCAAAATTCAAGATGGCCACCAGCAGCCATTTTGTACTTTAGTTAGTGCAATCAGTTTTTTGTACAGAACTTCTGTATGAAAGTTCTGATTTGAATAAATTTTTGTATGAATGTTAAGTAACATGGAATACATCACATATAATACAGGTTTTTTTCTCGTGCAAAAATTATGCAAATTAGATGAACTTTGATTTATTCAGTGCTACTTATACATAGTAAGTGCACATATCAATACGGCTCGGGCTAGAGTCTGTATTTATGAACCGATCTTCACAAAACTTCTTAGGTTCCTTTGTTATCACCTTGGGACGAGAACGAGTGTTTCTGGGTGCGGTCCAAAATGTGAGATGGCTGCCAATGGCCATTTTGTACAGTAATTACAGTTTAAAACTAGAAGTCCTGCCACGAATAGTGCGCTTATATAGGCTTAATTGCGCGTTGGAATTGCGCGCAATTGCCATATCGAATGGCATCCAAAGCATGGCAGGTTCTCTTGGTTACTCATAGCAAACACATGCAGTGTTTCTGCCAAAGGACCTCCGGGTTACCCGGAGGTCCATTGGCTGAAACATTGCTTGTGCACAGGCCGTATGTACGGAATTTGATAGCTTTACTTGGGCCATAACGCATACATTAACGCGCATATCAATGTGCTATTTGTGCACATTTCATGACAGAACTTCTAGTTTTAACTGTAGGTCAGTCAGTTTTTTGTACACAAGCTCTATACGGCTCAGGCTAGAGGCTAGAGGCTGTATTTATGAACCGATCTTTACAAAACTTCTTGGGTACCTTTGTTATCACCGTGGGACAAGAATGAGTGTTTTTGGGTGTGGTCCAAAATTCAAGATGGCCGCCAGCAGCCATTTTGTACCAAAATTAGTGCAATCAGTTTTTTTTGTACAGAACTTCTGTATGAAAGTTCTGATTTGAATAAATTTTTGTAGGAATGTTTAGTAACATGGAATACATCACATATAATACAGGTTTTTTTCTCGTGCAGAAATTATGCAAATTAGATGAACTTTGATTTGTTCAGTGCTACTTATACACAGTAAGTGCACATGTCAATATGGCTTGGGCTAGAGTCTGTATTTATGAACTGATCTTCACGAAACTTCTTGGGGTACTTTTGTTATCACCTTGTGACAGGAACAAGTGTTTTGGGGTGCCTTTGTTAGCACTGTGCTATGAGAACAAATATTTTTGGGTTCAGTCAGACCCACTCTGGGACTCAGAGATTTCTTTCTAGTTTAGCATCTAACTGTCACCCCACTTTTACAATACTTTACCTATATATTTGTTACAGGCTACAGTCAGCATTTATGTACAGACCGATACAACACTTTACATGTACCTTTGTTATCAGGGCATTACCTAGATGTTTGTCATTGCTGTGTCACACATTATACATGTACATGTCTTAAACAAGTTGAGCTACAGTGTCATTGACACTTTCATTCTCTGTGTCAAAACATGTAGTAAACAACTCCAGGCTCTGCAATAGTTTATACGACACGCCTCATCACAAAAAGCCATGTATTTCCACTGGGTTCAGCATAACTTCCCATTAATTATTCTTAACCCTTTGAACCTAAGCGGCCACTTTTCCGGCCAGGAACATGATGCGTCATAACTTCATTATATAGGATGGCTGTTCAGTAAAAAGTGTGGGGTAGACCAATCAGTATTTTCAAAGTGCAGCCCAAGGCTGCACGTTGAAAATACTGATTGGTCTACCCCAAATAATGAATATGGATGCTTCTAATTGCTGCCATTGAGCTGGCATGGGAGATACCACTACAGTTTAAAGGGTTAAGTTTTATAGGAGATCAATTTGCTATTGAGTCAGACTAAAAACAAAAAAACTAAATTCGTATAACAACTAATAAAGTTCATCTAATCTATGTTTTGTTCTTGGTGTCACACATGCCTTTAGATTACTCCAGGGTGGCACGGTGGCTCGGTTGGTAGAGGTGCAGGCTGCAAGCCGAGAGTTCCTTGGTTCGAATCCCCCCTGCGGCAACCACGTTGTGACCTTGGTCAAGACACTTCACCCCCATCACCCCACATGGTGACTCTGTGTACTGAGGTGTACTGCACGTCGATGGTGCATCTGTCTTCAACCAATGCTAACCCTGCTTGTGTGGAGTTGGTGTGTTGGGAAGCTGACAGTGGCTCGGCGTTGCTCGTGGTTCTCTCCGGGTACTCCGGCTTCCTCCACCCGTAAAACTGTCACGGTCATCGTTAGCCATTGTGCAGAAATATGTGACCTTAAACACCAATAAATAAATAAATTTGGATAACTCCAAATTCACACCGTTTACAGGTGTGCCCAATGGCAATTTAGAGAAGGGGTGAAGACATCAAGAAAAATATATATAAATTCTCTGTGCCTCTTCTACATTTGAGAATAACAACCATCATAATATGACCTTAGAAACACAAAAGAAAGGGATGGCAATAAAACATAACAAGATAAGGCTGTTATTTCTTGTTTTAATGTGCCCAAAATAAATAATCTTAAAGGCCTGTGTCATATTTTCTCTCTTATTGACTCCTCTGGTGGACAAATCAATAAAGCAGAAAATGTGACAATGAGAGCACTAGTACTGAAATGGTTAACCGGATAATTGGTTTTCTCCCAGTTAGCTACTTAACCAATTAGAAAAACCGTCAACCGGTTATCTGAAATATCGATAGTGATTGTCATTCCACGTTTAAAATGTAGAAAATCTACCACTTCTCCTTTGTGACTGATAAATTACACATCGAAGCCGCATTCTATATATTGAGAAATACTCGACTTTGGCGTTCATAACGTTAATGATCAGCAGTTTCCGTGAGTAATGAGTAATTAGAGAAACTATTCCGTAGTATGTATAAACGAACGTTGTCGAGTACTCGACAACGTTCGTTTGTATACACACTACGGAATAGTTTGAGAATACTGCTTTCCAATTCCTATAGTTTTGATCCCATTTTCGATGAAATAATGGCCACGGATAACCGTGAGTAATGAGTAATTACAGAAACTATTCCGTAGTGTGTATACAAACGAACGTTGTTGAGTACTCGACAAAGTTCGTTTGTATACACACTACGGAATGTTTGAGAATACTGCTTTCCAATTCCTATAGTTTTGATCTCATATCTCAAGAGTTAGTTAGTCGGTTACGAAAATGAGGCAACCGTTTCAGCCCTAGAGAACACAATGTATTCGCCACTTGGCCCAATAGACTAAGTGACAAGAGTCCATACGGGCCACACGTCCAGTTCCCTCCCAGAAACTAGTTTGATCAGTTTATGCACAAACACGTAAAACATTTGTTCGTTTTTTGCTGGGTCTTGTTGTTCGGTTTTCTAGTTTGCCGCAAAAACCAGTACCAAAATGGAAAACCAAAACATATCCCAGTTCTAGACAACATGGTTGAATTTTGAGGTTAAAGGTTCCCCCATCCTCTCCAAGCCTGAATATAAGCAACCTGTTATTTGCAAAATGAGGTCCCCAGAGGGTGAATTTGCTGATGCTATCCCATACAGTGGGCCAATTTATCCTCTAGGTACATCTTTCTGTTTTGGCTTGAGACCTTGATTCAGACTGAGGTTCACAAAGGGTACATTTTGTGATGCTATGCAGGGTAGCATCACCAAATTCACCCTCTGGGGACCTCATTTTTCAGATGACAGTCTGCTTATTTCCAGGCTTGAATTCCTCTCCTGCATATTTTCCTCACTGAGATGAGGAGTTCAATTATACAGAGAAAAATTAATAGGATAGTACTGATGAGGATGAATTATTTTCTTTAAAAAAATAAATCTATATTTTGGTGAATGTGTGTCCATCAGAAAATATATTTTGCCAGGCACAATCTTGTGAGGTTATTTGCAAGCTTGTCTCTTTGACTCCAAGCGAAGTTAAGCAACGTCGAGCCCAGTTAGTCCTTGGATGGGTGACCATTCGGACTCCTGTGTTGTGTCCTTGGGCAAGGCACTTAACCCCAATTGTCCACATGGGGACATGATGGTGCCGTATACTAAGGCGTACTGCATGTCAATGATGCACATGTCTTCAACCAATCTAACCCTACCTGTGCTGCAGTGCGGAGTTGCGATTGGGGAGCTGGCAGCTGCTCGTCATTGCTCGGTGGTTCTTTCCGGGTACTTCGGCTTCCTCCACCCATAAATCTGTCGTGGTCATGATTAGCCATTGTGCATACATGTAAGTATGTGACCTTAAACACCAATAAATAAATAAATTGACCCCAAGATTCGAAATTTTGTGAGATGATCTCTAGTTCCAATGCGGCAGTTTGGCTTTTCTCTGATATTACATAGGAATATTTAACCTGCACTGAGTCAGTCTCTCTGTACTGATCCAATCTCTCTGCACTGAGCCAATCTCTCTCACACATGGGTCAACCCGTCTATATCTCCACTCAATACAGAGCACATTCAGTAGAGCTGAAACGGTTAAAGGGTTTTCTTGATCGATAAATCACATGGATTAACCTTGGTTAACCGATTGATCACTTGTTTTAGTAGGTAACTGAATTATTGCTGTACCATTGGTGATTTATAGCATTAACCCTTTACCCAAAGTAATGAACAAAACCGGCAAGTGCTTTATATAAAAATCTCCTTCAAATTTTATGTTATCAATTTTTGTTTGAAAAACATAGCTTATGACACCTCATTGGAATGAGCTCATTGAGCTCATTCCAATGAGGTGTCATAAGCTATGTTTTTGAGACAAAAATTGAAAATTTTTAGTAATTCAAGAATTTATTTTGCAAGTATCGTCAGCTGTGTGCAACAACAAAGAGTTAAGAATGGCCATTTCCCACTACTGATACAGTACAATGATCATGCAAGTGAACAAGTATGTCTGCACATAACTTGCAAGCTTTAATCTGTCTCATAATAACTGATGCAGGTCAGTGTGACAATGTTTGCCTGTTTTAGAGCAAGTTTGTTCCTTTGTTAACCCATATAATACAATAGGTTAAGGCAATGGTTAATCGATCAATTACTTTTTTTGATTGATCAAGATGTTGATCATTGGTTAATCGATTAACCGTTTCAGCTCTAGGATTCATACACTTCAAAATCCTTATGCAGGCTCAGTGTTCTTTTGAAAATCAGAAGAGAGGGACTCAGGTCTTTTTGGACAAGGTTCAGGTGGACAACTGAAATCCAGGCAGAACTCTTGCTCATTTGGCCAATACTGGGGTACAGAGGTTTGTAAAAAATGAACACAGATTCAGCAGCTGTTTATTGGCATGGACTGACTTGAATGCATTCCATGGAGAACATACACCATTTACTAGGGATTTAGAAAATGTTTGTGAAGCAAAACAGTGAAAAACAGTTCAGGAGAAAAATTTGTTCACCTACAGTTGAAACTAGAAGTTCTGTAACAATTAGCACCGAACATGCTCGTTAGTTACATTTGCTTAATGCTAAATATAATGTACTATCAGTGAGGTCAGCAGTGAACTCACGAACTGAACCGATCGAACAGTAAAAAAATATTGAGTCTATGGTACAGTGCAGTCACTGTGGACTGGTCACTTTCCATGCATGGGTAATGTTTCCACGGATGCAATAATATTAGATTCCAAACACTAATTACAGGACTAATCATCAAAAATTTAATTAATCAAGCACCGGGTACAACCTTGTGCTTCATTAATTAAAATTTTGCTGATGATGATTTTTACTACCTGGTAAACACATGCGTGGACGTAACTGCCTATATGTGGATTGCGACCAATCCATGGCGACTGTACATGTACTGTATATAGAGGGGTGGATTACTACTAAATCACTGTAGGATAGATTTTTACCTGTGTCGCCAGTGGCAGAGCAGGTCTAGTAACCGCTCGACTCCTCCGTCACGTCCATCAGTCCATCAGTCCGTCCGAAACACTTTTTTCCGTCAAGCTTTTCTTGGCTTCTATGAAAGGGAATGATTTTATATTTGGTCTGCTGCTTCATAATGATGAATTGTATCATGTAAGCAATTTTCAGATCTGCCGTGCAGCCACTTCCTGTTTGCCGATACTTTGAAATTTTACTGTCCCCACTGAACATTGAAATTTTTCGTCAAACTTTTCTCGGCTTCTATGCAGTGGATTGATTTTATATTTCATCTGGAGCCTGATAATGATCAGTTGTATCGTGTATGCAATTTTCAGCTCTGCCGTGCAGCCACTTCCTGTTTGCCGATTCAATTGCATGCAGCGACGCAGGTCCAGACCCGGTATTGGTCTTGGCTTGTTCACTAAGTTATTATTTATAATTTCTGAGGACAAAACACAAGAAGCCCTTGTACTCGGTGGTCCATGTGATGAAAGTTTGCAAGTGTTTCTTGTTGGGAATGATGTTAAAGATCTCAGGCTGAGTATTTACTAGTTTAGAATTGTACAGTTGAGCATGCTGCTTTGCGACTGGAATTAAGTTATGCTAATAGTGCAGTTTGACAGGGACAAAAGTGCACTTACTCAACGCACTATTACTTCAAAGCCGTGTGTAATACGGTACAAGTCAAAATAAGTTGTAGCATAATCACAATTTTAAACTAAGTATACTGCTGCTCCTGCATTGATAAGATCAGAATCTGACATCATATTCTTGACAGCTCTCATTGAGAGCTTTCCAGAAAACGATGTCAGCTTCTGTTCTTATGAATGTAGAAAGAAAAATATACATAATTTATAGGGGTTATCCTACAACTTAATTTGAGTTGTACTGTAATACAGTGACAGAACTTAAATTTTCAACTGTATGTCCTGATTCAACAGTTCATGTATCTCCCGATTTTTTGCCACACTGGATTTTGTCAAAGCGCCAAGCCCGGACAATTTTATTACTGTGTGGAGGTCTTTGAACTGGCCCTCTATTTATTTGGTAATAGTTCTCTGCACAATCACTGCCTGCGAAAAAAAAGTATCCTGTCCAATTACTCCCACATGAGACAAAAATAAAAATATATGTTTGGGTGACAGGGATTCTTTTGGGTGTCTGCTGGGGCTGAATGTGAGATCCTTTCCCAATGGCATTTAGGCAGGATTTTTCCCAATACCCAACCCCAATTTCCTAGTCTCAATCTCCGCTCGAACAAAAAGCAAATGCACAATTTGTGTTCTGAATTGGGTGGCCATAAGGCATAAAAAAAATCATTGTTTTTTTGTGGCCTTATGACCACCCAGTTCTGGACAACAATGGTGCATTAAATTTAAATTGCTAACCTAATGAAGCTTAGAAAGTGTCTGAATTTAAAGGCAAATATCAAGTTCTTCTTTAATCCTTTACCTTTTTTTTTTTTTTTTTTTTTTTATTAGGGTTCAGCGACACATTAACAGCCAGGGTCATATCATGTCGGTGACAGTTTTATGGGTGGAGGAAGCCAGAGTACCCGGAGAGAACCACCGAGCAACGACAAGCAGCTGTTAGCTCTCCAACATCGTAACTCTGCACTCTGCACTGCAGCACAGGCAGGGTCAGATTGGTTGAAGACATGCGCACCATCAACGTGCAGTACGCCTTAGTACACAGCGTCATCATGCCCCCATGTAGGCAGTCGGGGTTAAGTGCCTTGCCCAAGGACACAATGTGGGAGCACAAATCAGTCGCTGAAATGCTCACCCATCCAACTACTAACCACGCTCGACATTGTCGGTGATCTGATGAGAACCGGTTACCGCGACGCCAACACGCTCCCAAATCCTTTACCTAACATGAAAAGAAGATGACACTTGCAAACAAAATTCTTGAATGACTAATTTTTTTCATTTTTTGTCTCAAAAACATGGGTTATGACTTCTCATAGGAACAAGCTCGATGAGCTCGTTCCAATGAGGGGTCATAACCTATGTTTTTGAGACAAAAAATGAAAATATAATGAAAATTAATTGGCGATTTTTGTGAATAGCGCTGGCCGGTTTTGGACATTACGTTGGGTAAAGGGTTAATAGTATAAGAACAGTTTAACCCTTTACCCAACGAATTGCCCACATCCGCCCACATCCGCCCACGTAATATGCAAATTTAGCATCTGAAAAAAAAATTATTTTTCAAAAAATATCAACAAAACCATATCATGTGACCCCTCTTTGGAACGAGCTCGTCGAGCTCGTTCCAATGAGGGGTCACATGATATGGTTTGGTTGACATTTTTTGAAAAATGTTGAAAAATGATTTTTCAAATAATAAATTTTGATATCGTCTGCGTTGGGTAAAGGGTAAATAGAGACCAGTTGGACTGGGGTGAACATGATTCCATGGGTGACTGTTTATTATAAAACTTACAGAACAGAACTTTATTCGGAGAATGCAGTTATATATAAGTATAATGAATACAATAGAATACAGATAGTTATTAACATCTTCAGGAGGCGACATGGCCTATTTGCTCATTTCCAGTCGCTTCCCATAAAAAAATAAACAAAACAAAGAGAGGAGTAAAACTGGTTAGATCTTGATAATTCAAATATACTATTCCAAAAAGTAGGGGATATCCAAACTGATGTCGATATTTTCGGATAATGGTATTGGACACATCAATATCTTACCAAGATTGGTGTGGATCATGAATGTCATGGGCCCACAAAAATTTCTTGCCGGTTTTTAGCAGGAGCGCCGCGTTAATATCTGTGGGGTATGTTTTGAAATTTTCATTTGTACTGGACAGGGTTTTTATCTGTACCCATACTATGTATGGTACACATAATGCCGGCATCCGGGGTGGCCATCCGTCGTTCATCCGTCCTTTGTTAGTCCGTCTGTCCATTTGTCCATCTGTCCGTCCAGCTTCCGTATCCATTTCTTTGGCATTCGATAACTTGAAAAATATTGCTTGGATTGTCAAGTTACTTTATATTTGTGTTCAGGTTACTGATGTGCCGAGCTGTATAGTTTTTGATGTAAATCTGATAATTTAATCCTGAGATATTAACCCTTTATCCTTCAAATTGAAAATTCCTCCAATCCCTTTTGGCATTCGATAACTTGAAAAATATTGCTTGGATTGTCAAGTTACTTTATATTTGTGTTCAGGTTACTGATGTGCCGAGCTGTATAGCTTTTGGTGTAAATCTGTTATTTTGATCCTGAGATATTAACCCTTTATCCTTCAAATTGAAAATTCCTCCAATCCCTTTGGCATTCGATAACTTGAAAAATATTGCTTGGATTGTCAAGTTACTTTATATTTGTGTTCAGGTTACTGATGTACCGAGCTGTATAGTTTTTGGTGTAAATCTGTTATTTTGATCCTGAGATATTAACCCTTTATCCTTCATATTGAAAATTCCTCCAATCCCTTTGGCATTCGATAGCTTGAAAAATATTGCTTGGATTGTCAAGTTACTTTATATTTATGTTCAGGTTACTGATGTGCCAAGCTGTATAGTTTTTGGTGTAAATCTGATAATTTGATCCTGGGATATTAACTCTTTATCCTTCAAATTGAAAATTCCGCCAATTCCTTTGGCATGAGATAACTCAAAAAATATGAATCTGATTGTCATGTTACTTTATATATATATTCAGGTTACTGATGTGCTGTGCTGTATAGTTTTTTATGTAAATCTGGTAATTTGATTCGGAGATATTAACCCTTTATCCATCAAATTAGACACTCCTCCAATCCATTTCTATATGTACCCATATCATGTATGGTGTACATAATGTCGGCATCTGTGGTGGCCCTCTGTCATACATCTTTCTACTAGTTGTGCATATGGGTACACATCTGATGATTTCATCGGCCTATTTTTTTGAGGTCTCATCATTCTTTAGTTGGTATAAACTCGTTCATCAATAGTTTCTGGTTGAAACGCAACTTTTGAGGTTTGCGAAGACTGACACGTGACGAACGTTCATGTGCCGTTGGCATGTTGGAAGCTGGCAACAGACAGACTGCAGTGGCTCAAATTATCAACGTTACTCAATCGGTGATTAGAAGGGTGCGGTCATGCAACTGACAGACAGGCAATGTTGACGTTGGTCAGGTCGTCCAAGAGTGACAACTGTTAACCGGATCATTTCATCTGAACCACAACATTACGTAACTGCCATCAAAGTGCCTTAGAAATTGGACAGCAGCTGCACTGAGCGACAGATGTGCAAGTCATTGGTCACACTATCCGAAATCGCTTACACAGCTGGAATTTGTACGCTCGACGCTCGAATAATTCCACATTTGATTGAATGTCACATCACAGCAAGGCATAATTGGTGTAGAGCACGACAGTGGTGGGACAATTGTTGGTGGAGCAACATCATGTTTTTCAATGAATCAAGGTTCACTCTTGACTTCCACGAAACTGAGTGTGGCGGCAGTTGAACGAACGATACCATGCCGTAACTGTTAGGCAACACAATCATTTTGGTGGTGGATCTGTTATGGTGCGGGGAGGCATAACCATGACAAGCAGAACAGCATTACATGTCATCCAAGTGCATGTCACAAGCCTGTACTACTGTGACAACATGTTAGCAGCTCTTGTGTTGCCATTTTCCAAGATTGCAATGCAAGAGCACACAGGGCCAGTGTCACAACATTGTTTCCCCAGGAGCAGAACATCACTACACTGCCTTGGCCAGAACTAAGTCCAGACCTTTCACCAATTGAGCATGTCTGGGATATGCTTGGAAGGCACCTACGACAACGCCAACCACCCCCTACCAATGTCCAGGAACTCGCCGCTGCACTGCAGGAAGAATGGAATGACATAAGTCAAGCTGATATTGGACATTTGGTGAGGAGTATGTCACGTCGGATCCGCACTTGTCATATTTTGGATAAGATATATATAAGATACTAATGATATGCTATTACTTTGAGCGATCACAGTACAGTGCATGCATAATTATAGTATACAACAAGTTGCTTAGTCTTAATATTCTTTGTTCAGTTCATCAGTTTAATAATCAATACCAGTCGGCAGTTGCGAGCTTGCAAAGTTTGCAATTGCCAACCGGTCTTGATTATTACACTAAACCTAAAAGAGGATCGTCTTCGTTGTTTACTTGAGGTAGGTCAGCTGACTTGAACATCATTTTTAACGACTTCAAAGAGGGGGGGGGGGGGGGTGGTGGGGTCATCTTTGTACCATTGATCAATTATTGTTGATTATTTGCAATGATTAATCGATTCCTAAATTAAAAAATCGTGACAGCCAACACTCATCACCACAGCTCAGTACATATCCCATATAACACATGTACCTTTCCTTTTAGGGCTTATTAATTTATCTGTACCCCAAGACTCCCTTCTCTTTTACAGTTGCAGTACAAAGTGATGAAATCCCGAATTAGGCCTACAAGAGTTAAAGAAGGATTAATTTTTATTTAAATGAGGATTGACATTGGGAAAGTTGGGGTTGAAATTGGGAAAAAATCATGCCAAAATGCCATTGGGAATGTGTCCCAACACCCCCAAAAATTCAGGGTACCCCCAAAAATTACCAGGATTTGTGCCACTTGATATTGATGATCAAAGTCTGGCTACCAAAAATACAGTGGAATCCTGTTAATTGAATAGCCACAATGCCAATGAAAAGTATTCAATTAACAGGAGTATTCAATTAACAGGGATTGTGTCACTTTTCTTATTCTAGAGATGAACTTAGCATTTATTCTATTGTATCTTGTTTGACAGAGCTCCATAAATGCCTGTATTGGATGTACTGAGGCCAAATAGGTCTATAAACAAAGGAAAACTGGGGAGAATCAGGGTTATTTCTCGACAGCTTGCAAGATTTTTTTTATTCAATTAACCCTTTACCTAACGTAACGGCCAAAACCGGCCAGCGCTATTCCTAAAAATCGCCAATTAATTTTCATTATTTTTTTCATTTTTGTCTCAAAAACATAGGTTATGACCCCTCGTTGGAAGGAGCTCGTCGAGCTCGTTCCAACGAGGGGTCATAACCTATGTTTTTGAGACAAGAAATGAAAAAAATTAGTTATTCAAGAATTATTTTTACAAGTGTCGTCTGCTTTTCAGGTTAGGTAAAGGGTTAACAGGAGTTTACTCTATATCCTATATTCAATTAACAGGTCAAATTTGTATTGGAGGTATGGTAAAGGGTTTTGTGTTGGAAAATTATATTCAATTAACAGGGTTATTCAGTTAAGAGATATCCAATTAAGTGGGCTCCACTGTACCCAGCACTCTAATACAGTTAAAACTAGAAGTCCTGTCACGAACTGTGCGCTTATCTAGGCTTAATTGCGCGTATGAATTGCGCGCAATTGCCATATCGAATGCCATCCAAAGCATGCCAGGTTCTCCTTGTTACCCATAGCAAACACAAGCAATGTTCCTGCCAATGGACCTCCGGGTTACCCGGAGGTCCATTGGCCGAAACTTTGCTTGTGCACAGGTCGTATGTGCAGAATTTGATAGCCTTACCATCATCATAACGCGTAGATTAATGCGCAAATCGACGTGCTATTTGTGCGCATTTCAGGACAGGACTTCTAGTTTTAACTGTAGTTAAATCTACTATAAAAACTATGAAACCTGTAGATAATGTTAACATGCTCCAGCTTTTATTGATTTTTGTTTAAATGATTTTTATTCCTCGCTTTATCACTATATACTTCACTGCAACATTGCATCTTCTCTAAATGTTTTGAAGTACTCCAATACATTGGTAGCAGCTGTCACACAGAAGTTATGGAGGTAATTAATAATATGAGCATTTGTTCTTAGCTTAACTTGACAAAGTCAAGATACACTGTAAGCTATTGCCATCATGCATGTGGAAGTCAGTCTGTTCACATTTTCCTTTAGCACAGGGTACAACCCGTAGTTCTTGTCCGATCATCACAAAATTTCATATGCAGGTTTGAGGTCTTGTCTAGA
Source organism: Pictodentalium vernedei (assembly GCA_031216915.1). Lineage (NCBI taxonomy): Eukaryota > Metazoa > Mollusca > Scaphopoda > Dentaliida > Dentaliidae > Pictodentalium > Pictodentalium vernedei. Next base: position 78,638,288 of record CM062296.1, on the reverse strand, counting down.
TGAGAACGTCCCCTTTCGGTCGCGATCGATCAACCATGATGGCTGCCCGAGGCCAAAACCCCAAAACCTTTAGAACAGTCTACAGGTCGTATTTATGAAGGGATTTCATTATAACTTGGTAGGATGACTCTGTATAATGTCTAGATGAGAACGTCCCCTTTTGGTCATGATCTGTCAACCGTGATGGCCGCCCAAGCCCGAAAACCAAAAACTTTTAGCACAGTCTACAGGTCAAATTTAATATGGAGGGATTTCATTGTAACTTGGTAGGATGACTCCGTATGATGTCTAGATCAGAATGTCCCCTTTTGGTTGGGATTATTTATCCGTGATGGCTGCCCGAGCCCCAAACCCAAAAACCTTTAGCACAGATTACAGGTCATACTTATGAAGGGATTTCATTGTAACTTGGTAGGATGACTCAGTATAATGTCCAGATGAGGACATCTCCTTTTGGTTGCAATCGGTCAACCTTAATCACTACACAGGCCCAAAGCCCAAAAAACCTTTAGCACAGTCTACAGGCCGTATTTATGAAGGGATTTCACTGTAACTTGATAGGATGACTCATTTTGGAATAATTTCACTGTAACTTGGTAACTTTGGTTGACATACATTAACTGTGAGGGCCACATTAACCCACCCTTCAATTCTTTAGTACAGTCTACATCTCAAATTATTTTTATTAAAAACATAGCATACAGGGAACATAAATTAACATATTCTCGATTATCACAATTCTTGTATTTCATAATCCTTCATTATCCTTTTCATCAAACACAACACACAGTCAAATAAAGCTACAGTGTCATTGACACGTTCATTTATTTTCAAAATGATATTCTGGAGTCAACCTACAATGAAAATGATCATTATAAACATACATTCCTTTAACTGAATACTAAATTCAGGCCTGGCATTCTTAAAAATGTAGGAGGGCTAAAAATCACTCCCCTCACATGGCCTGGGTGAGCGATTAGCTCTCCTTAAGCTTACTATTAATTAATTCTGCCCAGGTGGCATTGTACATTTTATTTGGTGCTGCTAACAAGGTAGTCTCTGTGAGACAGCTACACTTTCCCTCCCACACCTCCGGGCCTTGGTAAGGCCCAGAGGTGTGGGAGGGGTAGTGTGGCCGTCTTACAGAGACCACTAACATATCAGAGATCTGAAAAGATGTGGGTTTTAGGAATAGACTGTTACGGTATTCAATATTTTGTAAGGCCAGGAGGGCTAGCTTTCACCCTCCTTATTTTTTTTAAGGCGAGCAGTAGGCGAGCGAATAAATTGCTCTCCTGAAAATGCTAGGCACGTAAATTTAATTTGCTATTCACTCTCAAGGAAGTGAAGTAGTGCTTGTTTACTGTGGTAAGCACTGTTTTACGATAAAGTAGGACTGAATCACCAATGCTTGGGGTGAAAGTCCTCTAAAATGGGCAACATGGGTATAAACCACTAACTGAACTTGACTTTATCTCAATGTTGGAGTCACAATTAGCCATTTTGCAGTGATATGTGACCATAACTAGTTGAGGGCTACATTATTTTGGATGGACTGAATTTGTTCATCAAAATTTGTTTTATTACGAATTATTGAAGAGTGTCCACAGGCAACACGCCCACAGGCACTCTTCAATAATTTGTGATAAAACAAATTTATATAAACCAAATATTATTTATATATTATTTGGCTTTTGCTGTGATACCCTCATTTTTCTAAAGCCCTGATAGTGGCTTCTAGCACTCAACCAGTTAAACACAAATAAATAAATAAATAAATAAATAAATAAATAAATAAATAAATAATTTCCACCTGTCTTGTTTGTTGTTGGGGTTTATGAAAATTTTCAACAGTTTTACCAGTGAAAGGAAGCCAGAGTACCCAGACAGAACTAAAGAGCAGCGGCAATCAACTGTCAGACTCCCCAACTTGCACAAGCAGAGTTACAGTTAAAACTAGAAGTCCTGTCCTGAAATGCGCACAAATAGCACGTCGATTTGCATGTTAATCTACGCGTTATGACGATAGTAAGGCTATCAAATTCTGCACATACGGCCTGTGCACAAGCAAAGTTTCAGCCAATGGACATCCGTGTAACCTGGAGATCCATTGGCAGGAACATTGCTTGTGTTTGCTATGGGTAACAAGGAGAACCTGCCATGCTTTGGGTGCCATTCGATATGGCAATTTCGCGCAATTCCTACGTGCAGTTAAGCCTAGATAAGTGCACAGGTCGTGACAGGACTTCTAGTTTTAACTGTAGCTGTGATTAAAGGCTTAGTACACAACTCCATCGTGTCCACACATGAGCGATTAGGATTAAGTATCTTGCCCAAGGACAAAACACATTTACCACTGATTTGAAACAAACTGTTGACCTTTTGGTGTAAAGTTCAATGCTATCAACCACTGAGCCACAGCACTCCCTTGTGAACGGTTGACTGATGATGAAAATTAGGACTCAAAATTTTGTAACCGTTCTTGTAGATTTTAATCAATTGATAATTTCAGTACATTGTACTACATACGTCATCAGACCCTCACCATCACTAGTTTTCTTAGTACAGGGCAGCTAGTGAAATATCCCTAGACTTAAGCTTTATTGCTTTCTTTTTCCAGAAATTATCAGTGGTGTAACCAGAGGTCCAAGGTATTTTCTGAAATATGAAATGGCCATGGAACCAGAAGCAAGTAACACATTCATTGTTGCATGAAGACGAGCAATCAGTGGCGCCATTAGTTCCTGATCATTACGATGGTGCAACAGAGCTTGATTTGCAGTATGATGACCACCTATGTAAGTAGAGATTTTTGGATTTCTCAGACTTTTGATTTCAAAGCATGTATTTGTGCTTGCGCACCATTAGCATTTGATTTTAACCCTTTACACAATGTAATGGCCAAAACCAGCCAGCACTATTCACAAAAAATGCCATTCAGTTTTAATTTTTTGCCTCAAAAACATAGCTTATGACATCTCATTGGAACAAGCTCAATGAGCTCGTTCCAATGAGGGGTCATAAGCTATGTTTTTGACGCAAAACATTAGTTCTTCAGTAAGTTTGTTTGCAAGTGTTGTCTGCTTTTCCTGTTAGGTAAAGGGTTAATGCTGCAGATAGAACATGATTTGGAACTACAGTACAGTCGCCGTGGATTGGCTGTAATCCACATGTGGGCAGTGATGTCCTACCATGCGTTTACCAGGTAATATAAATCATCAGCAGCAAAATGTTAATTAATGAATTAATTAATTTTTTGATGATTTAATATTCCTTTAAGTTGTGTTTGGAATCTAATACAATTGCGTCCATGGAATTATTTCCCCTCCGTGGAAAGTGACCAGTCCACGGCGACTGTACTGTACAGTACGTGCCAAGTGTATTATGTCTCAATCACCTGCCCCCGTGACGAGTGAAAATCACATTTTTCACCCGGTGTCACACGATTGATTTTTGGACACCGTGGCATGGCATGAAAAGGATTATGAAGATCAAATCTTTGTTCTGTGAAAACAGTAGTTAATTCGGTTCCTTTAAGTACATGTAGCCTGCTCTTTTGGAATTACAGTTATGGATTTAACCCTTGTTCTTGTGTTTCAATTTCGTCTGTAAAGTTAACTTTAATGTCACTGAATGTTCGATAAATTGGAAGTTTTCGGATCCACGCAGCGTCAAATGTCAACATTGTGTCAGTCACGATATTTTTTATTTTTATTTCCCATTTCAATTGCATGTGAGATTGCTGCCTATACTGCCTCAGTCTGAGTATTTTCATTCTGATCACATGTTAGAGGTTGAATAATATCGCTTTTTTAATATCTTTTAAAATTTTTTTTAAATGCTGACGAGATTCAACCAGCCCACAAACTTGCTCAAAAGCCGATTTCTGAAACCTACAATATGATCAGAAATCTAGTTTACTTGCGTTTCCCATGGCGTCTGTTGGTGGAGGGAAGGGTGTCAGAAACAATATCCATGTGTCTTAATTTTAAGTTTTAATTTTCAAGTTTGTTTTATCTCCGGCAGCACTGCAAAAGAGTTACGGGAGCACATTGTTTTATTGGTAATCGAGACTTCCAGTGTAAAAAAAGTCACTAATCTTTTTCACCCTTGAACACGGTATGGACATGGTGATTTATTTATTCATAATTACACTGTGTGACACAGTGTCTGCCGGAGATTTTTTAAAAAATGACCACCGCGTTGGGTGTTTGAAAAGTAATACACTTGACACGTACTGTAGGTGTGTGTTAGCCGCTAGCTACCGGGATATCATTAGATCAGAACCGACTGAGAGTAGCCTAGCAACTTATTTTCAACTTGTTAGAGAGCACAGTGTTTCCGACAACATGAAAGATACTAGGCCTATGTTGCTTTGTTATTTAATGGCAACATTATCACATGCAACACGCAGTGAACTGTTTGGTCCAAATCTTCCTGATTTTTTGTGACTGTTATTAATGTGATATCCATCCACCAAGGCTATGCTTTCTATCATGAACATGACTCAGTCGTGCTCGTGATAGAGAGAGTAGCCTTATTGGCTGCTTGTTTTAGTACTATTGAAAAATTTGTGAGTAGAATTATTGTTGAAGGCTGGGGGAGCACAGTGGCTCAGTGGTAGACTGTTGGACTTCGATGCTAGAGGTCCAGAAGTTTGATCCACATCAGGGTCGACCCACAGAGCTTGAACAGAGTTAGAATGTTGAGGAGCTGACAGTTGCTCGTCGTTGTTCATTGGATCTCTCTGGGTAATCCAGCTTGCTCCACCCGTAAAACTGTCACGGTCACTCTTAGCCATTGTGCATAGGTATGTGACCTTAAACACCAATAAATAAATAAATATGTTGAAGGCTGAAAAATACAAGAAGATTTAAAACACTTAGCTGATGCGAAACTCCATATGTGACATGGTTTATTCTTATCACACACCTCTACATATATGAGTTCAATCAAATCCTGGGAGGAGCCCAAAACAAAACGGCATGCCAGGATTCAAAACCAGGTGCACATCATTGCACATTTTATTGTGTGCCAGCATTTTTCAAAATCGAAAGTCTGATTTCTTTTTTCTGTTCTTAACCCTTTGAACCCCAGAGGCCGCTCTTCTGGCCCAGTAACATATTTTCGTTAAGTAAGTTGACTTTTGAGTGAAGGTGTGATATAGACTAGTGCTCAAATGACTAGTGAATTCCAAAGTCGACTAGTCAATACCCAAAAGTCAAGTCGACTTCGACTAGTCATTGGTGATAACCTGTCTCCTTATAACAGTGTTGATGTTCCGGTAGAGTGTTGAAGGTCCAAATTTGGCTTCACTTGGGCATTGAAGACATACACAGCAATTTACTGGAACATTATTCTGTTAATGTGCTTCTAATTATGCTAAGAGTGAAATTATATAGTCTTATTAAATTTGCCTTGTTGCAATTTATGGGAGAGTGCCTATAGGCACTCTCCCATAAATTGCAACAAGGCAAATTAATATCATATCCTGATAGCCCAAAATAATTCAGCACTCTACTAGTACCAGTTAAAACAAACTACTGTCACTACTATTAGATGGCAATAGATGTATACATTGATTGCCCAATATTGCTGTTCAAACTGTCTGACAGTGGCTCAGAAGGGATACTATTTACCTAAAAGCTTGAACTCCTCCGACTAGTCGACTGAACAATTGAGAGTCGATTACTGGTGTGCCCAGAGTCGACATCGACTAGTCGACTAACCGTTTGAGTACTAATGTAGACCAATCAATATTTCCAACGTGCAACCCCAAGGCTGCATGTTGAAAATAATAATTAATCTACCCCCAGATAATGAATATGGACTTTTCCTGTTGCTGCCATTGAACTGATATGGAAGATACCACTAGGGTTCCAAGGGTTAACACTTCAGTGAAAGCAGACAATCCCTGCATCCTTGAGTAAATAATAATGCCATACATTTAGTGGTAGCTGGTTGGTAAATTGTTGTGTTTGAGGTCTCCCCACAATATTTGGCTCAGCTTGCATTCTTCTCATTTTGCCTGATGTGACACCGAATCTGCCAACTAAACTCCAGTAATTTTTAGCTCACCTGGCCTAAAAGACCATGTGAGCTTTTCTCATCACTTGGCATCCATCGCCGTCTGCCGGTTGTCGTCCGTTGTCCGGCATCTGGCGTCTGTAAACTTTCACATTTTCATCTTCTTCTCTGTAATCGCTGAGCCAGTGTGAACCAAACTTGGCAGGAATGGTCTATGGGAGGTCATCTACAAACGATCCTCATTTTGTTCCCGTCGGATGAAAAACATGGCTTCCAGAGGCATTCTTTGATTCTGGTTGGTGGATTTTCAAAAATCTTCTCCTCTGAAACTGCCAGGCCAAATGTTTTGAAACTTCAAATAAATGATGACTGGGACCCCCTCTACCAACGATCCTCATTTAATGTTGATTGGGTTACAAATATGGCCACAATTGCAGCTTATAGTTACTGTAGAAACCCTATGGGAAATCACATTTTCCTCTTCTTCTCTGGAAAAACCGAGGTGACTTGAAAACAAACCTGTCTATGGGAGGTCCTCTACAAATGATCCTCATTTTGTTCCCGTTAGTTGAAAAACATGGCCGCCAGAGGCATTCTTTGATTCTGATTGGTAGATTTTCAAAAATCTTCTCCTCTGAAACTGCCAGGCGAAATGTTTTGATACTTCACATAAGCAATGACTGGGACCCCCTCTACCAACGATCCTCATATAGTGTTGATCGGGTTACAAAGATGGCCACTATTGTGGCTTATAGTTACTATAGAAACCCTATGGGAAATCACATTTTCATCTTCTTATCCGGAACTACGGAGTCGACCTGAACCAAACCTGGCAGGGATGGTCTATGGGAGGTCCTCTACAAATGATCCTCATTTTGTTCCCATGGGTTGAAAAACATGGCCGCCAGAGGCATTCTTTGATTCTGATTGGTAGATTTTCAAAAATTTTCTCCTCTGAAACTGCTGGGCCAAATGTTTTGATACTTCACATAAGTGATGACTGGGAACTCCTCTACCAACGATCCTCATTTAATGTTGATCGGATTGTAAACATGGCCACAATTGCGGCTTATAGTTACTATAGAAACACTAAGGGAAATCACATTTTCATCTTCTCTGAAACTACAGAGCCAACGTGAACCACACTTCGCAGGAATGGTCTATGAGAGGATGGAAATATGTGGCCAACAGAGGCTACATTCTAATGTTTAACCCAATGCCCATCCTGTCTGCACAAAAGATCAGTACTGTAAGCAAAATACTTGTTTTTTGAGAATCTGGTAAGGGTTTGTTCCAATTTTCTCCACTGAGGATTGGGAAAAAAAACCCAAAATATTGTGTATATGGTACAAGTCAAAATAAGCTGTAGCATAACTGCAATAAACTAAGTAAACTGCTGCTCCTGCCCTGACAGGATCAGAATCTGACAGTTTCTAGAAAGCTATCAGTGAGAGCTTTCCATAAAATGATGTTAGATTCTTGTCTTATCAGTGTAGGAAGAGAAAAAAGAAAAAGATACATAATTTTTGGATTATCCTACACAACTTATTTTGACTTTACTGTAAACCATTTTAACTATAACTTGATTTTTGCATCATCAGTCTTCTGAATTTACAGGCATCTGTATCTGTCAACTTCAATCTGATAACAGTTTTTTCTGATAAGTAACATGAACAGTGTTTGTATTCTGTTTCAATCTTGTCAGCTTAGATGACAATAATTATTGTTTATCTTTTAAGATTTGACAAATATTGGAGGAGAGTGTGTTTGACTGTAACCCTTTACCTAACCAAAGCTATTTTGAAAAGAGAATACTGTCTGAGAGAATTGTAATTTTCAAAATATTCAACCTTCTTTTACTGATTTTTTTTTTGTTGAAACAGAATTCATAAATGTTTGCATTTTCAAGAAAATCTTCTTTGAAACTACAAGGCCAAATGGTTTGAAAACTTAGTGTGACTAATGACTGTAACCCTCTCTACCAGTGATCCTCATTTTAATCTTCATCAGGTTGCAATTATGACTGCAATTGTGGCTTATAGTTAATATAGAAACCCTATGGGAAATCACATTTTTATTATCTTCACTGAAAGTACTGAGCCAATTTGAACCAGACTTGGCAGGCATTGTCTATGAGAGATTCTCTACAACTGTTATTCGAAAAAACGTGGTCACCAGAAGCATTCTTTGATTCTGATTAGTCAATTTTGAAAACTCTTCTCCTCTGAAACCACTGGGCCAAATGTTTTGATATTTTGCATGGTTGATAACTGGGACACCCTCCACAAAATTCCTCATTTTAATTTTGATCGTATTGCAAGCATGGCCACAATTGCAGTTTATAGTTACTATAGAAAAAAACCTTTGGGAAATCACATTTTCATCTTCTCTCTGGAACTACTGAGCTGATGGAACCAAAATTTGGCAAGAATGGTCTATAGGAGCCTCTCTACAAACGATCCTCTTTTTGTTCCCGTTGGTTTGAAAATATGGCCACCAGAGACATTCTATGATTCTGTTTGATGGATTCAAATGTTTTGAAACTTCATGTGATTGAAGACTGCGACACCTTCTACCAATGATCCTCATGTAATGTTGATGTAATGTTGCAACACATGGCCACAATTGCAGCTCATAGTTACCATGGAAAGCCTATGGGAAATCACATTTTTATATGTAGTTCCAGGTGAGCAATTACGGGCTCTGTAGAGCCTCTAGTTTGTATCACTTTGCCTTTCTTTTTCTTACAAAAATGGAAAAAAGGTTTACCTGAAAGAAAATGAGTTCCCAGTTTTGTAATCAAAATTGGATTCCTGCTGGTTTCCTATAGGAAATTCACATAGGTTTCCTGCAGGAAACTTATAAGTAATTTGTATGCAAATTGGTAGGATCCTTTTACAATCCATATTGGAAACACAATATATTCCTTTAGGAATATACATGTAACCCTGTTGATTAAAAGAGTTTGCTGAGGCAAACTCTTCTAACTGACAGGGCTACATGTATCTGAAACTGTTTTCATTTGGCTGAATTCTTATTAAAGGAGATAGACTTTTACTTAACCCTTTACCTAACATGAAAAGCAGACGACACTTGCAAAAATAATTCTTGAATAACTAATTTTTTCAATTTTTTGTCTCAAAAACATAGGTTATGACCCCTCGTTGGAACGAGCTCGATGAGCTCGTTCCAACGAGGGGTCATAACCTATGTTTTTGAGACAAAAAATTAAAAAAGTAATGAAAATTAATTGACGATTTTTGAGAATAGCGCTGGCCGGTTTTGGCCGTTACGTTGGGTAAAGGGTTAAATTCAACTATAATTTACAAATAAAAAAATTCTTTCCTATAATTTCCATGAATTTCCTGTAATAATCATATACAAGTCTTAAACATTTAGTTGAATCCGAAGAGACTGAACTGTTAAAGGTGAGCAGAGTTCCTACAGGAATACTACATCTCCCAATAGTTCAACAATTAAATGAAAAATACTACAGGAATGCATAGAGGATTCCTATCAGGCTTGTCAATCAGTACCAGTACTGGTGCCAACGGTACTTGGCCATTTTAATGGTGCCAGTACCAGAAGGCAAGTACTGATGGTACTCAGTACCATATCAGTACTACCCGTGTGATGGCTAGTTTTGCAAGATGCCTCATAAAATGTATCAATATTCGACGATACCAATCCTTCACAACAAAATGCCTGATTCCAGTGACCAGTGTCACTTCTGTCACGGGCCGTGCCCTTGCGGCACCTTCTCAATTAAAAGCTGAAGTATGATGGTGTGGCCAGGAGCGCCACCATTGTGCTATCATCTTCGGTGTTTTTGTTCATTTTGAAAATCATGATCGATTAAATTAATCTGAGTTTATTCACTTTATTCCTACATAACAATCGTTCTTACCACAGTACAATCAAGCTATTACAGGTGTTCACTTTACTATCATTTGGAATGATCCCCTCTAATAGCTTGATAGAAAGCGACAGGATAAATTGAAAAGATGCAATACCAAAGATTGTTTTCGGTGTTAATTGTTTCCTGTCCTGTTCCGATTCATCATTCCTCTCCAGTTTCATTGCTCCATATATCAGGGCAAATATTTTTCCAGATACAGATTCATTCGGAAATTTGTATATTCGATGACGTTTCAATAAATACTGGGTTCATGTCGAAACTGGAAATTAAACAATTAACACCGACAACGATCTTTGGTATTGCATCTATTCAGTTTATCCAGTCGCTTACTATTGTTTCACTGATTGGTACCAGTACCAGTACTGAGTACCGTGTTGCAACCCTCACTACCGTACCAGTACCAAGTTTAGTGGTACTGACGTTACTTTGACATGTCTGATTCCTATAGGACTCCCATAATCTTCTTGCTGTACACCCATCATTAATATAGGAATGCTGTATGATTCCTGTATTTTCCTATAGGAGTCCTATAGGATCGAATAGGACATTTCCCATAACCTGATTTTCCAGTTTGTGCAGGCCTCAATATGCTGTCTGTTGAGATGATACATTTGTTGAATGAAATGCTTTAATATCAAGATAAATTTCATCTGTCTCATTTTCATGATAATTTTATATTAAGGTGAGTATTAACCCTTTACCCAACGAATCGACCGCGTCCGCCCGCGTAATATGCAAATTCAGTAGTTGAAAAAATATTATTTTTCAAAAAATTTTAACAAAACCATATCATGTGACTCCTCGTTGGAACGAGCTCATCGAGCTCATTCCAACGAGGGGTCACATGATATGGTTTTCTTGAAATTTTTTGAAAGATTTCAAAAAATTGTATTTAAAATAATAAATTTTGATATCGTCTGCATTGGGTAAAGGGTTAAGACACTTGCCACTTTCAGGATTTAAATTTCATGGAATTGGAATATGGCATCACATAAATTCTTCTATGATTTATATATTGCATGGTAATGTAGTACATGTTAGTAGTTCTAGACAGATTCTTCTAGAAAAAGAAAAAAAAAATTGTCAGGCATGGGTAACAGGTGCCTATCATGTTGGTGATGATCGATAAACATATTTTGTTATTGCCAGAAAAAGTAATTTATGTTCTACCAGATCACATTAGTATCCTTATTATGTCTCCAACCTCCGAAGGAGAATTCGGAGGTATCTAGTGGAGACCTCCGTCTGTCCGTCCATTTGTCTGCCCATCCATCTGTCCATACAGTCGTTTTGGATTGTAATTTCAAAGTCATCAGTTGGATTTGTTTCTCCTTTCTTATGCTGATAGACCTGCATGGGGGAACGGATATGCATGGTTCCATCCAATGATTTTTCCCACAGTTATGGCACTTTTTCACTCTGTCGACTTAGAAAATTTTTCTGCCTCACAATACCTTTAAGGCTACTTCGAACATGCCAATGGTTTAGGGGAAGTTGCCCAGGCTTTGCATAGCCCTTGTTTTTATACACCCGTTTTGAAAAAATGGGTCATATTATGGTATACAGTTGTCCGTCTGTCTGTCTGTCCGTCTGTCTGTCCGTCCGTTCACACGTCGTACTATAACTCAAGAACGCTTTGAGAGATTTTCGTGATTTTGGGGTAGGTGGTGTGTATCGATGGAGGGAAGCTCCCTTTCGTTTAGTGTCGCCGTTCGATTAGTCATTCCAGAGTTATGGGACTTTATTACTTAGAAAATTGTTGATTTTTTACACATCGTACGATAACTCGAGAATGCTTCGAGAGATTTTCACGATTTTTTGGTAGGTGGTTTATGTTGATGGAAAAAAGCTCCCTTTCAGTTGGTGTCACCGTTCGATTAGTCGTTCCAGAGTTATGGGACTTTATTACTTAGAAAATCGTTGATTTTTTCTTGAAGTTATGATCTCTATAGACATAAGATATATACATGAAATTCACATAATTTTATTTCCAAATTATTGAACACAGTATGTTGTTGGTTATAATTATTGTACAAGAATATAAAAAAAAACCTGACAAGTACACATGTATACTCATATTGTGTGCTTCCTTCTTGTAATTAATGACGGGTGTATCATGCGCTCATGGCGCAGCTGTTTATTACTGCATGCTTCTCTGTTCCCATTGAACACATCCACAACATTTTAACTGGTAGAGTGCTGGAAGCCCATATTTGGGCTTTATTCTCCAGTGCCGGTACCACAATAAAAAGACTTCATATTCTGTGGATGTGCTTCATATTACAGTAAAACTTGTCTTGAGAGACCACTGTCTTGAGAGACCACCTGTCTTGAGAGACCACATCTGCCAGGCACCGATTGGTTTTACTCTATAATGGACCTGCTATGGGAGACCACCTGTCTTGAGAGACCACCTGCCTTGAGAGACCACTGTGACCCGGTACCAACTTGTATTTTTATGCCACAATGGACCTGTCTTGAGACCGCCCCTTGGTAGACTGAGACCATGACAAAAACTTTTTACCTGTTCTGGAATTGGAAAATCCATTGTGGTTATACTAACATAATTAAAAGTATTAAAAGCTCTTAATTGGGTTTCAATTGCTAACTCATTAAAGATTGAGATGTTTTTATAAGACCCCTGTGAAAAGATTAGGATTATTGCAGAATAAACAATTTGATACATACCTGAAATGTGACAGATAGGAATAAGAATAAATTTGTGTTGAAAATCTTTTTGTAACAAATTGAAATGGACTGTTATAAAAATTATAAAAATAAATTAGTGTTGAAAATCTTCAATGAATTTATTTTTATAATTTTTATAACAGTCCATTTCAATTTGTTACAAAAACTTCTTAAGAAAGAACAACTACAAAGTAATTACAAGAATCCATTCTTCTCCATTTCTGAATTTTGTGGTTGGTTATTCACTGACTTGAGAAAACCTGAAACCTGTTATGAGAGACCACCTGTCTTGAGAGACCACTTTTGTGTGGCACAAAGGATGGTCTCTCAAGACAGGTTCTACAGTATCTTTGAAATGATATTATTTTATCTCTTAAGATTTGCCTTGTTACAATTTATGGGAGAGTGCCTACTGGCACTCTTCCATAAATTGTAACAAGGCAAAGATACACAAAGAAATTTTAAGACCAAAAATAATTTAGCACTCTTTCAGTTAAATGGATATCTTGACGATATATTATGACTTTAAAAACTTGCCCACCTTAGATATTTTTCCACTATACCAATGGCCCAGACTAGCTGGTGCAACCCAATTTATTACCAGGGCCAAACACAAATTTTGAATCCCCCAAACCCCCCAAAATTTGCCAAAAAACTTAAAAACGGGAAGACCAGTACAGTCCCCGTATACGTTCACCTGCTCTGGCCAAGCCTGATAATGAACTGCTTGTCATTTGTAGATTGGGCCCACAGCAGCCCATAGAGGTTTAAGTACCAGTTTAAGAACATTATGAACACCCCCCCTCCCCCCAAAGACAGCTGTGCCTACTAAGTTTATAAGTTTATTTTGCCTTTGTTGTGCCTGTTTTGGACTTGGTTACCGGCTCCTATTCAGCTTAAAATTTTTGCCTCGGGCGTATGTGTATTATGAAGTCCTCATGTTCGAAATGTAAGAGGAAGAAGTCCTCTCTTGATTCTCATTCTTCATGTTTAGCTTGCACTCGTTGCTCAAAAGATGTTACCTGTGCAACTTGCTGTTCTTGGGATTCCAAGCGATGGAATTCCCTCTCTACTTATGTATGTGTTGGCGAAGCACCGATTTCGGTGCTTTCGCCTAAGGTAACTAATCACAATTTAGTTTCCATTTCAGAGGGACAAGAACAGGGTATTGGTCATGGTATAACATCACATTCTGTGCTGCCGTTGTCTTCAGAAACAGAGCATGTTGACTTACGAGGTATCGCAGAATACTCGATACCTCGCGCAAGCAGATGGTCAACTAGCTCGACCGGTGTGACAGAGCCTTTAATTAATGCTTCAGTACCGGGAAAATCCGTAGCGGTCCAGGATACGGAGGATGGAAGACAGTCCTCTGTTCAGACGACGGCATGTAAGGGGAAGAGGCCAGTCAAATTGAAAGGTGCATCAGTAGCGAAGCATTCTTCTGTTTTGGGGACAAAACAGAAAGATTCGACTTTTGTTGCCAGTTCTGCTGGTAGTCCGGTAGAAAATGCTTCGGAGCCAGTTGTTTCTGATCTACCTTTCTCTGCCAGTGCAGCTGGCAGTAATTTTGATATAAGAGCCTCTTCTTCGTCCATTTCCAGACTCAGCACAGCAGACCGCATGCTAGCCGGCAAGATCCAGAGGTAAGAGAGTCAGAGCCAGGATCCGGCTCTCTCTAAAGCTAGCATTTCGAGGCAAACGTCTTTTTCAAAAAGACGGACACAGGGCGCTGTGTCAGATCACCTTCTGGAGCCAAAAAGGCGTAGAACGGGGGTGAACATAGCCTCGAATACGGAATTGCTGGAGCAAATTGCCCAGCTAATTGCAGACTCCCAGCAGCATAATATGCGGCCGTCATCGATCTCCACTTCGGATGATTTGGATGGTGCTGGATCGGCAGAAAGAAGGGTTTCCTCAAATAATCAGTATGCCAATAATAGACCAGACCAGGGATCTCTAGCTGATAGTATTAGGGAGTTTGATGAAGACGAGACTGACACTACATCTTTTGCTGAGCAGCATATGGAAACTATGAGGTTCCTGCAGGATTTTTCACCTGAATTAATTCCTTCTGGTCAGAGTGCTGCGCCTTCTAGAGCCAAGCGCCTGTCTTCCTTAGACCGGAAGGTCATTAAGTCGAAGGAAAGTATCCTTCTGTATCCGTCTCAATCAGACCAAGCGTTAGATGCGTTTGATTGTTGTAACGAGGCTATTGCTGACCTGGCTCAGGCTAGAAAAAGTTCTTTCCTTTCGGAAAAGAAGCTTGACCTACCGTTTAGAGGCAATACCTTCTTAAATACGGTAGGCGAGAATAAGATTCCAAGAGCTCCTCTGCGATTGGATGATGGAGCTAGGGACTTAGGTATGTCTCTTCCGTCATCGTGTAGCGTCAGTTCTTATGTTATGGATACTTGCATTGAATCTAGCAGAAGTATTTTGGACGCTCTGTCTTATGCAGATCATATTTGCAGGGCATTGGCCGGCAATCTGGAATCTGAGAGCTTACAGGAGTTTTTATCTCCTTTGAGAGTGCTCTCTCGCGCCATCATGTATACAACATCCCACTCTGCTCTTTCAGTAGCGAATTTAGAGTTGGTCAGGCGCGATGCTGCCCTTAAATCTACGTCATTTATTGACGATAGTGTTAAGAGCTCTCTAAGGGCCGCTCCCGTTTCGGGCTCTTCATTATTCGATGATAAGCTAAAAGCTGTATTTGAAAATGCTTCTAAGAAAGCTACAAGTCAGCTTTTGTTGTGCTCAGCTTCGCAACCTCAGCCTTCCACAAGTGGTACTCCTCGGAGAGGTAAATTTTTCTCCAAGAGAGGCTCAGCCCGTGCTGCTTCTAAAGCTAATCGTGGGCGTGGTAGCTCGAAACAGGGGAGCGATTTCAAAAAGGGGATGGCGCAGTCGGATAATAATGAAACGCGTAACCCCACACCGACGTCACAGAGGTGTGCGAGAGCTTCACAAGGTTTCTCCTCGTATAAGCCTCGTAAGTCCTACAAATGAAGATTTCGACCTCTACTGTTCTCCGGTTGGCGGAAGTCTTTCAAAATTCGCAAGCAACTGGAACAAAATAACTCAGGATCTTTGGGTTCGAGACGTTGTGAAAAATGGTCTACGTCTTTCGTTCCGGAGAAAACCTCCATTAACGCGGATTCCGCATTTTGTGAACCTTCCACAAAATATAACAAAGAGAGAGGCTTTGATTTCAGCAGTAGACTCTCTCCTACAAAAGGAGGCAGTAGAGGTTGTAGAGAATCCCAATTCAAAGGGATTCTACAGTCATCTTTTTCTTGTGCCGAAGCCAGATGGCTCGTACAGGCCGGTCATCGATCTCAGTTGGATAAACAAGCTAATAATTGCTCCAAGATTTTATATGGAGACAATTCGATCGGTGAGAGGCAGCATCCGAGTAAACGATTACGCCGCAAGTATAGATTTGAAGGATGCATATTTTCACATGATTCATCCGGCTTTTCGGAAATACCTCCATTTCGCGGTTCAAGGAAAGGTATACCAGTTCAGAGCAATATGTTTTGGCCTGAACCTTGCTCCGTGGGCATTCACTCGGGTGATGAATGCGGTGATGAGCCATTTCAGAGCACACTCGGTTTCGATGACGTTGGCATATCTGGACGACATTCCTCAAAGGTACGAAAATTTTCATGCTCTTCAAAGTGACGTTCAGAGTCTGCTATCAGTGCTACGATGCCTAGGTTTTATAATCAATGTCGCCAAGTCGGATTTAATGCTGACAAGGTCGTTTGTTCATCTGGGAATGAGTTTCGATACTCAAAACAATCGGGCCAGTTTGCCGGTAGCAAGAGCAAAATTAGTTTCGCTTTACGCAAAATACTGCATAAACGCACAAGTCATTACTGCAAGAGAGTTTATGCAGCTGTTAGGACTTTGCGGTGCCGCCGCGGAGTTAATTCCGCTAGGTCGTTTGCGCACTCGTCCACTTCAAATTTATCTAATTCAAAATTGGAGCGTAAAACGTCAGTTGTTGGGCAGTCCGATTGTTTTAACACAGTCAGAAAAACATCATCTTCAAATTTGGACGGATATCCAGTGGTTATCCCAGGGAATACCGATTCAGATTCAGGAGCCGTCATTCAGGACGCCAGTCAAGAGGGTTGGGGTGCTTCTCTGATTCCCGGCGATCAAGTGTGTCAAGGTTTATGGGAGAGTCAGTTTCTTGTGTCCCATATAAACTACAAAGAAATGAGGGCAATTTGGTTAGCTCTAAATCATTGGCTCAGTCAAGTAATAAACTCACATGTTCAAATTATGTCGGACAATTCAACAGTAATAGCCTATATTTGGAATCAGGGAGGTACTCATTTCGTCCAGCTGATGAATCTCACCGAAAAGATTCTTGTTTTCTCTCAAGAGAATCGGATTCTGATATCGATTCGTCATATTCCAGGTCGTCTCAATGTAATAGAAGACTCTCTATCGAGAAAGGATCGCCTGCTACCTTCAGAATGGATGTTAAAAAAATCTGTCTTCAATTAGATTTGCTTCCAGTGGGATCGTCCAATGATCGATCTTTTTGCCACGAGTCTGAACAATCAGTTATAGATGTTTGTGTCTCCATGCCCGGACCCTCATGCTTATGCAGTAGACGCTCTGTCAATTTCATGGAACGGGATAATAGGGTATGCTTACCCTCCAGCTCCCCTCATTCAACAGATCTTGCTAAAGATAAAACAGTCTTCTTGCAAGATTCTTCTGGTTGCAAGTCTGTCGGCTCACAGACCGTGGATAAATCTTCTCCGGGAACTTCTTTAGGACGTTCCACGGAAGTTACCACCTCTCCAGGATCTTCTGACATAGGGGAAACTCCGTCAGCTTCATCACAATCCGGAAGACCTCAACCTTCACGTTTTTCCGTTGTGCGGTCCTTCTTGCACGGAAAACAGTTTTCCAGACGAGCAATGGACGCAATTTCTAACTGTAGGAGGACCTCCTCTTCATTAAATTATGAAGCGAAGTGGAAGGTTTTTGTACATTGGTGTGAATCACAATTGATTGATTTTTTTAACCCAACTATTCCTCAATTAGCTAACTTTTTTATTTATCTTTTTGATGATGTTAAGCTACAACCAGTCACTATTAAGGGCTCTAGGTCTATGCTTTCTGACACCTATGCACACCAAGGGAAATTAAACATTGGGTCAGATTTATCTTTAAATAAATTAATGAGGAACTTCTCTGTAAATAGACCTTGTACCTTGAGACTAGTCCCTAAGTGAATTTAGCTTGGGTTCTTCTGAAACTTCAGGAAGCACCTTTTGAACCGTTAAATACTGTTGAGTTTAAATTTCTTTCTTATAAAACGTTTTTTCTCTTAGCATTTGCGTCATCTAGAAGAGTTAGTGAGCTTCATGCTTTGTCTGTTGAAGACTCTCATTATCGTAGTGTTGGGAATTCTATTACTCTCACTCCGAAAGTGGGATTCTTAGCTAAGAATCAGGTTCCGGACAAACGGTCTAGTCCTATTCTTATTAAAGCATTACCGTCTTCAGATGGTCAGAGACCTTTGTTGTGTCCAGTAAAAGTGCTTAGGATTTATAAGGAGCGTTCTAGTTTTATTAGAAGAGGTAGGAAGAGGTTATTTCTTTCTCTTCTTCCTAACAGAAATTATATTTCTGTTCATTCCATATCTAGATGGATTCAGTTAGCTATTCGGTCAGCTTATAATGCTTTGTCTGTGAATCAGAGAATAGCTTATAATGAAGTTAGAGCTTTAGCTTCTTCTTGGGCTTATGCTAGTAGTACTTCTTTGAAGGATTTGATGCAAGCAGCTTACTGGACACAACAGACGACTTTTACCAAATTTTATCTTCGAGATTTAGAATCAATTTCGGAATCAATCTCAGATCTTTAGGACCATTATCGATAGCTCAGAATGTCGTCCATTCTAATTATGATTTTCATTCTGCTCTAGCACTGTCTCCAGTCTGCTACCCTCTTCGTTTTGAAGTGCAGTTACTTTCAAAACAAGGGGAAGGGGGGGGGGATGGTATTTCCAAATAGTCATCTTGCTTTATAGTGAAAAGTATGGACATACCTCCTTCAGTGATAGTATCCTGGGGTCGGTGGTATGGTAGTTTTAATGTGTAGATTGGTATGAAGCAATTTTCAATGTATTATATGCTTTTAATGTGTAGCTCGATGTGAAGCGTTATTGTATATGTCATGTGTCAAAACGAGCTTTACTATACAATACTCGGACACTTTTAATGATTTATAAAGAGTCTCATTTCTCTGGACTTCTTTATATTTTGTCTTCCTTTATCAAATTATCATAATGGGTTATGCTAGGCTTTAAATAGAGTTACACCTATATTTCATTGTGTTTTCTGTAATAAGAGCAATGAATATCAAGTACTGGGCCTGCCTGCCTGTTTACTATTCTCAGCTAGTCTGGGCCATTGGTATAGTGGAAAAATATGAAAAATGTATACCAATTTTAATATTTTTAATACTTACCAATGGCCCAGACGGAGATGGCCCTCCCTGGAGTAGACACTCCTTCCTCCCCGCTGAGTTATATTACTGTTCTTAACTGGTAGTGTGCTGGAAGCCCATATTTGGGCTTTACTCTGAAGGGCAGGTGCTGCAACTCAATGGCTTCATATTCTGTGGATGTGCTTCATATTATTTTTGAATTGAAATTATTTAGTCTGTGAGGATTTGCCTTGTTACAATTTATGGGAGAGTGCCATTTGGCACTCTCCCATAAATTGTAACAAGGCAAAGAGAAGTGGACAAATTTGGATGACCAAAAATAATTTAGCACTCTACCAGTTAATAACATTTAACAGGCACAACAATAAAGAATGACATGATGGCGGTAGCCTATTGTTGTCGCATTGCGCAAAAGTATGGAGGACCATACTGGTCTTCTCGTTTTTAAGTTTTTTGGCAAATTTTGGGGGGTTTGGGGGATTCAAAATTTGTGTTTGGCCCTGGTAATAAATTGGGTTGCACCAGCTAGTCTGGGCCATTGGTAAGTATTAAAAATATTAAAATTGGTATAAATTTTTCATTTTCTTCACACTTCATTTTTTTTGCATTCAGTGTATTGTCACCTGAGTGTTAGAATGACCTATGTCCCATAGGGGACATAGGACATTCTAATACTAAGGTGATGATATGTTTACCATGGTGTTAGAGATTAACTGGATAATATCTATTCGTTTATAACGCAATTTGCAATTAAGTTTGTCTAAATTTTCAGACATCTTTGCATTTAAGAACAAGTTTTTTTTACACCCTTGCCAAAATGACAAGACATCACAGAAATGACACCCATCACCGAAAAAGTCAAAATGTTACTGGGAAATGAGTGCACTGTATCAGTAAGCCAGCCCCATTCCATATCTACATGAGGAGTGGCTGGGGTTGTGTGGAGGAGGACATATTTTGAATGGAATATTGAATTAAATTATCCAACCTATCATGTGACACAACATTTTTCCTCAAACCTTGCTGTTCCCTGCTTTCAGTATTATTAGCACACCTGATGAGATTTTGTGATCACTCACCGTCCATCATCCATCATCGTGACTGTGGTGTTTGCACCTTCTCCTCCTGAACCAATTTCAGTTAAAATTGAGATGATTGCTTGTTCTGACATCACATTTTGTATTTGTTCAAATGAACTTTTCAACCCCCATAGGGAGGGGGGTGGGGGAAAATGCTTCAAAATTAAAAAAAAATCTTTTCATGAATCAGTAGGTACGGAGCTTCCTTTTGTCGTGTAGAATCAAGTTTGTGGAGCAATATTTGCCTGTCTAATGGGAGGGGCAAGATTTTTGGCCATGCCCAAAATTTCTGTTTTTCTGAACCACAGAGCTGATTTGAATCAAATTTGGCATGATCAGAATCTTTTGATGTTTGGCATACAACATCTACAGTAGGTCAGATATAAATTTGTTAAAATAAAGCCCCTTAGTTCCAGTTTGGCTCAAATTTTAACTTACACCAATATTGGGAATAAGCTTTAAAAAAATCTTTTAATATTTGGTATACATCATTGTTACGAGGGTCAGATTCAAGTTTGTTCAAATCAAATCTCCCAGTTAATATTTGGGATTCCTGTGGGGGCCTGAATTTTAATTTAATGTAATATAGGGAATAATCTTTAAAAATCATCTTCAGATTCACCCGTCAGAATCTTTTGATATTTGGTATACAACATCCTTAAGAAGGTCAAATCTTATTTGTTCAAACCAAGTCCCTTGGTTTATATTTGGGCTCCCTATTGGAGCCCGAATCTTAACTTAGTCCAATAAAAGGAATAATCTTTAAAACTCTTCTTCAGAACCACAGGTCAGAATCTTTTGATATATGGTATACAGAATCCTAACAGGAGTCAGTATCAAATTCGTTCAAATCACGTCCATCGGTTAACCCTTTATCCAACGCAGTCGATATAAAAATTTATTATTTTAAATATCATTTTTTCAAATTTTTCAAAAAATTTCAACAAACCCATATGATGTGACCCCTCGTTGGAATGAGCTCGACAAGCTCGTTCCAACGAGGAGTCACATGATATGGTTTTGTTGACATTTTTTGAAAAATAATATTTTTTCCACTGCTGAATTTGCATATTATGCGGCAGATGCGGCCGATTCGTTGGGTAAAGGGTTAATAATTGGGCTCTCTATGGGAACCTGAATTTTAACTCAATGCAATATGGGGAATAGGGAGCGCATGGATCAGCGGTTACAGAATTGTACTTCAAACCAAAAGGTCCACGATCCTTGCCAGGGGTAACTTTGTTGTGTCCTTGGGCAAGGCACTTAATCCTGTTGCCCACATGGGGACACGGTGGCGATGTGTACTAGGGCATACAGGGCTCGATTTAACTGGATTAGCATAGCACTTTGCTCTCCAATTTCTGAATTTTGCTATTCAAGATTTATTAGTTTCAAGTGCTTTTGGATCAACTGCTAATCAATTTTCCAGGGTGAATAGTAAATTGCTATTCAAAATTTTCAGATTAAATCAAGCCCTGGCATAGTGCACATCAAAGGGGCACTTGACTTCAACCAAAGCTAACCCTGCTTGGGAGGGGGTGCAGTGACGTTGCAGTAACTGGTTCTCGTCAGATCACTGAAGTTAAGCAACATTGAGCCCGGTTAGTCCTCAGATGGGTGACCGTCTGAGCGATCGATTTGGACTCCTGCATTGTGTCCTTGGGCAAGGCACTTCACCCTGATTGTCCACATGGGGGCACGATCACGCCGTGTACAAAGGTGTACTGCTCGTCGATGGTGTACATGTCTTCAACCAATCTAACCCTGCCTGTGCTGCAGTGTGGAGTTACGATGTTGGGGAGCTGGAAGCTGCTCGTCGTTGCTCGGTGGTTCTCTTTGGGTACTTCGTCTTCCTCCACCTGTAAAACTGTCACGGTCATGATTGCCCATTGTGCATAAGTATATGACCTTAAACACCATTAAATAAATAAATAAATTATATTATAATTCATAATTTCACAATATGGCGACTTTAAATTTCTCTCTAATAGTAATAGACTATTAATCAATCCATGACATTTATTTTTTTTTAAGAAAGATATGCCTGACACCTTTCCAACAATCGTCAATGTTTAGTGGAGTGTTCAGAAAAGCAGAGACAACTGAAAAATTGTCTACAATCTCATGCTTGCAATCCATTAAAAATCAGGTTTTCATTTCTGTCTACAGGTGGCTTTTTTGATGATTCATTTGACAACTATCAACAAAAACAACACATTTTATCGCCAACCAAATGTGAGAGGGGATCCCGTGTTACTATTTCATCCCCTGAGTTCCAATGTGCACTATTTGCCTACTGGCACATAGAACACATTGGAACTCAGGGGATGATTTTCCGCTATTGCTAGGGATTGAAATTGTAATTGTGGTGCATGATTTGTAGAAAATTCCAGTGAAACTTCGCTTCTAATTAAAAATATCCATCAATGATTTCTATTCTGCACATATGTGCAGAACAGATTTTCATTTTCCGCATGGTTTAGTATTGCTGTGGAGGCACGGTGGCATTGCGGTAACCGGTTCTTGTCAGATCACCGAAGTTAAGCAACGTCGAGCCCTGTTAGTCCTCGGATATGTGACCGTCTGAGCAATCGATTCAGACTCCCGCGTTGTGTCCTTGGGCAAGGCACTTAACCCCGATTGTCCACATGGGGGCACGATGACACCGTGTACTAAGGCATACTGCACGTCGATGATGCACATGTCTTCAACCAATCTAACCCTGCCTGTGCTGCAGTGTGGCGTTAATGATGTTGGGGAGGTGGCAGCTGCTCGTCGTAAAACTGTCACTGTCATGATTAGCCACTGTGCATAAGTATGTGACCTTAAACACCAATAAATAAATAAATAAATAAATAAATAAATAAATAAATAAATAAATAAATAGTATTGCTGTAGATTGGGATTTCATAGAACAGGCTTGTGATAAATGCATATATTCTATTATAACTTGATGAGCTCTGTCAGACAAGATATAGTGGAATAAATGCTCAGCTTATCACTGTAAGATAGGAAAATGGTCACCCAATTGCCATTAATTGTACATTCCTGTTAATTGAATATCTTTATTACTTTCCAAAGTGTGATTTACTGAGATTTCCCAGTTTGATTATAAACGATAACTTAACAAGTGAATTATGCAATCAGCAATTGGGTCATGTATCCATGCGTGGAAATGAATTTGCTTTGCCGTGGGTGTAATGGGGACTTCATTGTTTTTTTGTTTTTTTTAACTCTTTACCTAACATGAAAAGCAGACGACACTTGCAAAATTCTTGAATAACTATTATTTTCATTTTGTCTCAAAAACATGGGTTATGACCTCTCAACGAGCCCGTTCCTATCAGGGGTCATAACCTATGTTTTAGAGACAAAAAATGAAAAAAATAATGAAAATTAATTGGCGATTTTTGAGAATTGCGCTGGCTGGTTTGGTCGTTATGTTAGGTGAAGAGTTAAATAATATAATTTTCGTCAATAATGAAAAGTAATAAACAGAGTTATCGCTTGACTGGACTGGTTATGTGAAATAATTCATTTGAGGGACTATATTGTAAAACCCTTGTGTGTATTCGCACAATCGTGTTTGTACAACGTCCCTCACCTCTCATGAATTATTTCACGTAACCAGTCCAGTCAAGTGATTACTCTCTATTTCACTGGCAAAGTGGATATTCAGTCAACTGGTAGAGTGCTAAATTATTTTTGGTCACCCAAATTTGCTTACAGCCTTTATCTTGTTACAATTTATGGGAGAATGGCCATGGAGAAGGTTAATATGCTTATTAGGGCTGTCGCGACTATCATTTTTTGTAATCGACTAATCGTGACCAGTAATCGATGGTTAGTCGATTAATAGTCGCTTCCCATTATTTTTTAGCAAATCATTCTTCTGTTCGTAAAACTCTGAAAATGACAATGGCAGCAGAGTGTTCAGACGAAGTGGGGTTGTGGGAACAACAAATCGGTCCCGACTGAAGCTACATGTAGTCCAATCTTGGACCCACAGTCCGTAATATAATTTTTGGGGTTGGTACGTCCTGTAGGACGTACCAACCCCAAAAATAATATTACTGACTGCGGGTCCAAGTTTGAACTAGATTGAAGCTGATGAATTTACCAAAGAACGTTCCTGCATATGTTTCCTTTCTGCAGTAAGTTTCTCGAAATTTTGAACTATGCATTCCCTCGTCAGTTGTTAAAATTGGATCTTAGTCTGAAGTTCCGAACTTTGAGAAGTGATCTGACGTTCTGACTTTCGTCATAATTTTGTCACTTCTGCGCTTTGGGTTTTCCAATGCATGCATTCGTATGTACAAGACTGGAGAAATTCAGAAGAATCTATTCTTCTCGAGTAACCGTGAGTGTTCTTACACAGTCAGTGACAGTCGTACAGTCTTCCGGATATGAATGTTAACTATGGTTAGATATTTAAAGTTATTCACCTTCATTGATCATTCACCTCACAAAACAATGCAATTTAGCCCCAACGTGTAGTAGACGTGTACCACCTTGAAAATGAACGACGATCGACTAAAAATAAAAAACGTCGACTACTTCAATAGTTGATGGTTAGTCGACTAATCGAATAATCGCGACAGCCCTAATGCTTATCAGAGAGATTGGGAAGATTAGGGCTTGGGATGGCGCCTGTGGGCACTCTCCCATAAATTGTAACAAGGGAAAGCCATGTAGAACAAGCTATTAATTGAAAATAGAATATGTTTTCATTTTTGGAATTCACTAAAAACAAACCCAACGAGGGTTCTTAAGCTTAGTTTGAATAGTAGTGGCTGGTTTTGACCATTACATTGGGTATAAAGTTGATTTTGATGACATTTACACTAAGGCTGTACAATGCACTAGGGCTGTCGCGACTATCATTTTTTGTAATCGACTAATCGTGACCAGTAATCGACGGTTAGTCGATTAATAGTCGCTTCCCATGATTTTTTAGCAAATCATTCTTCTGTTCGTAAAACTCTGAAAATGACAATGGCACCAGTGTGTTCAGACGAAGTGGGGTTGTGGGAACAACAAATCGGTCGCGACTGAAGCTACATGTAGTCCAATCTTGGACCCACAGTCCGTAATATAATTTTTGGGGTTGGTACGTCCTGTAGGACGTACCAACCCCAAAAATAATATTACTGACTGAGGGTCCAAGTTTGAACTAGATTGAAGCCGATGAATTAAAATGAATTTACCAAAGAATGTTCCTGCTAATTTTTTTTTTTTCTGCAATAAGTTTCTCGAAATTTTGAACATTGCGATCTATGCATTCCCTCGTCAGTTGTTAAAATTGGATCTTAGTCTGAAGTTCCGAACTTTGAGAAGTGATCTGACGTTCTGACTTTCGTCATAATTTTGTCACTTCCGCGCTTTGGGTTTTCCAATGGGTGCATTCGTGTGTACAAGACTGGAGAAATTCAGAAGAATCTATTCTTCTCGAGTAACTGTGAGTGTTCTTTCTTACACAGTCAGTGACAGTCGTACAGTCTTCCGGATATGAATGTTAACTATGGCTAGATGTTTAAAGTTATTCACCTTCATTGATCATTCACCTCACAAAACAATGCAATTTTGCCCCGACGTGTAGTAGACGTGTACCACCTTGAAAATGAACGACGATGGACTAAAAATAAAAAACGTCTACTACTTCAATAGTCGACGGTTAGTCGACTAATTGAATAATCGCGACAGCCCTACAATGCACAGGGTTAGTTATTCAGTTGGAAATAAAAAAAAAATTTATAACCAGAGAGTGTGACTAACCCTGTGCACTGCACACAGGGTTAGTCACACTTTCTGGTTATAAAAAAATGGTAACTGCCATATCACATGCTACATGAAAATATATAATGACTAAGGCTGTAAAAATGCTTTGGGTAAGTTAGTTACATGTCATTACATAGGGTGCTGGATCAAGGAACTATTGGAAATACTTATAAAGGATTGTGGAATTTTTTTAAAGTGAATTCCAAAAATGAAAACATATTCTATTTTCAATTAATAGTGTGTTATAGATGAAATAGATTTTCTTCAAAGATAATATGAAGCACATCCACAGAATATGAAGCCTTTAAATTGTGGTAACCACACTTAGACTGGTAGAGTAAAACCCAAATTTGGGCTTCCTGCACTCAACCGGTTACCAGCTTCCCAGTATATCAGAGATTTTAAAGAGCTCCAAACAATTGATGGGAGACATCGGTGTTGAGTAGTGTGCTTTGCTCACAAATGATTTCACCAGTGATGGTGCATGGAAAATACAAATGCACACAATACAACTCTCCAAAGAGCACCAACAAACTATGTCATTAACTGGTAGAGTGCTGGAAGCCCACGTCTGGGCTTTACACTGAAGTGCAGGTACCGTAATGTAAAGGCTTCATATGCAGTTGATATGCTTCGCATTATCTTTAAAGTGAAATTATTTAGTATGTAAGCAGTACGTGGAGAGTGTATTATCACTAAATCACCCGCAGAGTGGAGATTCCACCCAAGCAATAATTACAAATTTGTTGCAAAGCATAACCAGCACAAGCAAAGTTTCAGCCAATGGACCTCCAAGTTAAACCCGAAGGTCCATTGGCTGAAACATTGCTTGTGTTTTTTGTCGACATGTACAAAATATGAAAGTTATGGGTTGGGTGATAACTCCACTCCGCGGGTGATTTAGTTACAATCCACTCTCCACGTAATTTAGATTTGCCATGTTACAATTTATGTGAGAGTGCCTACAGGCACTCTCACATAAATTGTAACAATCAGGGCTGGGAGGAGTTAACGTGTTAACGCGTTAACGCATTAAAATATTTTAACTGAGTTAGAAAAAAATTAACATGTTAATAACGCGAGTCTTCAATATGAGTATTCCCATGATTGCCTCTTACTTGGATGCACGTTTCAAAAACTTGTCATTTGTCAAACAATATGTGGCCGCATCAATGAAGCGAACGGTGAGAGAAGAAGTCGGCAAACTGGCGACCAGTGAAACTGATGAAGTCAGTAATCCTTCTTCCTCGCAGGACGTTCAACCTCCACCCATGAAACAAGCAAGAAAATCATTTCTTGAAGAAATGCTTGGATCGAATGACCAAGAATCATCTGCTGATGAAGTTGCTGGATAAGTTCTGGACTGCTCCTGTCACAGCCGACCCTTTGAAATGGTGGCAAAACCACGAAAGACTCCTTCCAAAAATGGCGGGACTTGCGAGAAGATACTTAGCTATTCCTGCTACGCCCGCATCGTCGGAGCGGCTGTTGTCGACATATGGCCTGGTGTTCGAGCAAAGATGGATGTCTTTGTCTAAAGATGTGGCTCGGACAGTAATATTTATGCATGAGAATTCGGAGTGAGCGACTATCACTTAACTTGACTTAACTTAAGAGATTCGAATTTTTGAGCGCTCGAAGCATGCACTCATCAAACTTTGCCGGAGTCCGGAGTTTTTCCAGTATTTCTTAGAATGCGAAGAATGCTTTTCATGAGTTACTAGTCATTTATTTGTTCATTAAAACATGTAACATCATGTTACTTTGAACAATTGTCGATATTACTCATTATATGTACAAAAGACCACAGTTAACGTTTTATTAACGCATTAATGCGTTATTTCGTTAACGCGTTAAGAAAATTTTAACTCCTCCCAGCCCTGATAACAATGCAAAGACAAATGAACAAATTTGAGTGTCCCAAAAAAATTTAGCACTCTACCAGTTAAGAGCTGACATTCATAGATGTTCCCAACTTTGGTGCTTGAGATAAAACATTGTCCATTTTCTGAATTTCGGGATGATGGTGCCCTTAACAATATCTCAGCAGTTGGTGGTATTGTGCTTGCTGTGATGGAGCACAGAGGATGTTTCGACCACTCTGATGTGGACTCTGGTGTGAGATTCACAGTGAGTGAATCTCAAACAATGTGAGGGTTGTGTAGCAGTCAATGTATATGTGCAATTTAACAACCAGCCTGGTTGGTCTGGATCTCTTTGTATCATGGTAAATCGGTCTCTTAGTGTGCTAAAGTTTGAAGGTTTGAGCCTCGGCTCCCGCACATCTCTGTGTTGTCACTTGTTTGATTCTCGTCATTGTATTATTAACTATAGCAGTCATGTTGTCTCACCAAACTCTTTTAGTGGAAACACCTGATACAGTACAATCACCGTGATTGGTCGTAATCCACACCTGGGCAGTTTTATGTCCATGCATGCCCTTATAAAAAAGTACCATGGTAAACCATGGTAAATCCCAAAATACCCTGGTAATACCAGGGTATTTTGGGATTTACCATGGTTTACCATGGTACTTTTTTATAAGGGTGTGTTTACCAGGTTGTAAAAATCATCATCAGCAAAATTTTAATTAATGAAGCACCGGGTTGTAACGGGTGCTTCATTAATTTTTTGATGATTATTCCTGTAATTAGTGTTTGGAATCTAATATTATTGCGTCCGTGGAAATATTACTCTTTTAGTGGAAACACCTGATACAGTACAGTCACCGTGATTGGTCGTAATCCACACCTGGGCAGTTTTATGTCCATGCATGCCCTTATAAAAAAGTACCATGGTAAACCATGGTAAATCTCAAAATACCCTGGTAATACCAGGGTATTTTGGGATTTACCATGGTTTACCATGGTACTTTTTTATAAGGGTGTGTTTACCAGGTTGTAAAAATCATCATCAGCAAAATTTTAATTAATGAAGCACCGGGTTGTAACGGGTGCTTCATTAATTTTTTGATGATTATTCCTGTAATTAGTGTTTGGAATCTAATATTATTGCGTCCGTGGAAATATTACTCTTTTAGTGGAAACACCTGATACAGTACAGTCACCGTGATTGGTCGTAATCCACACCTGGGCAGTTTTATGTCCATGCATGCCCTTATAAAAAAGTACCATGGTAAACCATGGTAAATCTCAAAATACCCTGGTAATACCATGGTATACCATGGTATTACCGAGGATATTTTGGGATTTACCATGGTTTACCATGGTACTTTTTATAAGGGTGTGTTTACCAGGTTGTAAAAATCATCATCAGCAAAATTTTAATTAATGAAGCACCGGGTTGTAACGGGTGCTTCATTAATTAATTTTTTGATGATTATTCCTGTAATTAGTGTTTGGAATCTAATATTATTGCGTCCGTGGAAATATTGCTCACGCGTGGAAAGTGACCAGTCCACGGTGACTGTACTATAGGACAACACATGGCAGCACTACAGTCGGGGAACCACCTTTTGATAATTTGAAAATATTTTGAAAAAGTTTCTGAGATGTACAGGCTTAGAGTACACAGCAAAATAGTTGGGGGTAAATATCCTTTATATCCATTTAACAGCACTGCAGTGGCTGAACCAAACCAATTTTAATAAGGGTGTTCCCTTGTGGGAACTCGGGGAAATCGAGCAGTGCATGTTTACTGTGATACAGTTAAAATTAGAAGTCCTGTCATGAAATGCGCAGAAATAGCACGTTGATATGCGCGTTATGGCCCAAGTAAAGCTATCAAATTCTGTACATATGGCCTGTGCACAAGCAATGTTTCAGCCAATGGACCTCCGGGTAACCCGGAGGTCCATTGGCAAAAACATAGCATGTGTTTGCTATAAGTAACCAGGAGAACTTGTCGTGCTTTGGATGCCATTCAATATGGCAATTGCGCGCAACTCCAATGTGCAATTAAGCCTACGTAAGCGCACTATTCGTGACAGACTTCTAGTTTTAACTGTATGCACAGAACGACACCTGTGTGTGAATGGGTTAATCAGTATGGCATGAGTGCCAGTGCGGAAGGATAGAACCAGAGGCCGCTGGCCTCGAGTTTTATCCTTCCGTGATGTCACAAGTGCAACACCCGTGTCATTCTGTGTTTATTACACGTCTACAAAAACAATTATTATAAGGACACTCAGCAATTCATTTGACAACTATCAACAAAAAAAAACACATTTTATCACCGACCAAATTTGTGAGGGAACCCATGTTACTATTTCATCCTCTCGAATTCCAATGTGTTCTATGTGCATACTGGCGCAAAGGTCACGTTGGAACTCAAGAGGATGACTTTTATCTATTACTAGTGATTCAAATTGTAATGGCGGTGCACGATTTGTAGAAAATTTCAGTGAAATTTCTCTTATGAGAATAGTCTGTCTACGCTTTTCATTTTCTGCATGGTTTAGTGTTGCTGTAGATAGGGGTTTCATAGAACAGGCGAGTAATAAAAATAAGTTCTGCTTTACTAATAAAATACTTTAAAAAACAGAAACCAACGCTTGGGGTGGAAATCATATAAAGTTAGAAGAATAGACGTGACATTCATAACACTTATCATTGATTCTACCCAGCGGTTATTATGCCCCCGACCTCCGAAGGAGGATTCGGGGTATCTAGTGAAGACCTCTATCCATCAGTCTGTCCGTATATACAAACGTTTTGCACTATAATTTCAAAGCCATCAGTCAGATTCAAGCCAGAAAATAAGCAGACTGTCATCTGCAAAATGAGGTCCCCAGAGGGTGAATTTAGTGATGCTACACTGCACAGCAGGGTAGCATCACTAAATTTACCCTCTGTGAACCTCAGTCTGAATCGGGATCTCAAAACTAAACAGAAAGAGGTACCCAGAGGATAAATTGTCCCACTGTATGAGATACATGTAGCATCATCAAATTCACCCTCTGGGAACCTCATTCTGCAAATGTCAGACTGCTTATTTTCAGGCCTGGTCAGATTTGGATCTCCTTTGGTATGCTGATAGACCTGTATGGGGGAATGGATATGCACAAGGAACGGGTTTCGTCCAAACATTTTTTCCCAGCGTTATGGCCATTTTTAACTTTTTTGACTTAGAAAATTTTTCTGTAGAAAATTGTTCTGTCCCACAATACCTTTAAGGATACTTCAAACATGCCTACGGGTCTGGGGCAGTAGCCCACACTTTGCATAGCCCTTGTTGATGAAACACAATACAGGTACATGCAGGCTTGGAAATAATCTGCGAATGATTGTTTGGGTTGCACAGGGGCCTGTAAATGTCAGTTGTGAAATACAGGAATGAACTGCAGGTTACGACAAAGCAGTACAGTGGTGCCCACTTAATTGGATATCTCTTAACTGAATAACCCTGTTAATTGAATATAATTTCTCAACACAAAACCATTTACCATACCCCTAGTACAAATTTGAACTGTTACTTGAATAAAGGTTATAGAGTAAACTCCTGTTAACCCCCTGCACACTGATGTCAAAATATCTAAGGTTCAAGGTGCAAATTTTTCCCATAATGCAACTAGAAATTTATCCAATTCAATCTTGTTTGACAGAGCTCATTGAGCTCTGTCAAACAAGATTGAATTGGTTAAATTCCTAGTTGCATTATGGGAAAAATGGCTACTTGAAATTAGGATATTTTGACATCAGAGTGAAGGGAGTTAATTGAGTAAAAAATCTTGTAATATGTCAAGAAATAACCCTGACTCTCCACAGTTTTTCTTTGTTTATAGGCCTAGTTGGCCTCAGTACATCCAATGCAGGCATTTAATCTATTATATCTTGTTTGACAGAGCTCATGGAGCTCTGTCAAACAATATATAATAGAATAAATGCTAAGGTTATCTTTAGAATTCAGGAAAGTGACACAATCCTTGTTAATTGAATACTCCTGTTAATTGAATAATTTTCTTTGACAAAGTAGGGGGCGCGGTGGCTCAGTTGGTAGAGGTGCAGGCTGCAAGCCGAGAGGTCCTCGGTTCGAATCCCACCTGTGGCAACCGCGTTGTGTCCTTGGGCAAGACACTTCACCCCTATTGCCCACGTGGGGGCACGGTGACGTTGTGTACTAAGGCGTACTGCACGTCGATGGTTCACCTGTCTTCAACCAATGCTAACCCTGCTTGTGTGGAGTTGGTATGTTGGGGAGCTGACAGTTGCTCGCCGTTGCTCGGTGGTTCTCTCCGGGTACTCCGGCTTCCTCCACCTGTAAAACTGTCACGGTCATGGTTAGCCATTGTGCAGAAATATGTGACCTTAAACACGAATAAATAAATAAATTTGACAAAGTGGCCATTCAATTAACAGGGTTCCGCTGTATAATGACAAAATACTACATCATAAATTAAATTCCTAATCCCGCATGTTTTGCCTGTCCGACCTGATAATCTCTGAGGACAAGCTCAACTCATTGGTTGCGCATCACATCTGCATATGAGTAGATTGGCGTGTCATTTATGTCTTTCCAGAATTTCAGCCAAAATAAATAGCAACAAGTAATATGCGATTTCGCTAAAGCGAGATCACCCGTTAGATGTTGCAATTTATTGTGGAAGAAATTTTGTTAACACTTTACCTAACATGAAAAGCAGACGACACTTGCAAAACAAATTCTTGAATAACTGATTTTTTTCATTTTTTGTCTCAAAAACATAGGTTATGACCCCTTGTTGGAACGAGCTTGACGAGCTCGTTCCAACGAGGGGGTCATAACCTATGTTTTTGAGACAAAAAATGAAAATATTTTGAAAAGTAATTGGCTATTTTTTAGAATACCGCTGGCCGGTTTTGGCCGTTACGTTGGGTAAAGGGTTAAGATGTAAACAGCGTGACTGGCAAAGTAAAAAGGGAGAAGGAAGAAAAACATCACAACACATTATTTTTTATAGGTTAGGCCTAAAAAAGTTCTAAATCTGTTTCTTAGGCCCTCCTGGATGGTCCTTTTTGATGCTGCATGCTCTCTTTTTATAACCAATGCAAACTTAAAAAAAATAAAATGGTTTATGTCTGATATTTTACCCAAACGGGAGCGTGGCGGCTCAGTGGTAGACTGTTGGACTTCTGTGCTAGAGGTCCCGAGTTCGATCCCCGTTCGGGATGACCCGCGCTGTGTCCTTGTGCAAGGCACTTTATCCCGGTTGCCTACATGAGGGCATGATGATGCCATGTACTGAGGCATACTGCACGTCGATGGTGCATATGTCTTCAACCACTGTAACCCTGCTTGAGCTGAGCTTGAACAGAGTTAGAATGTTGAGGAGCTGACAGTTGCTCGTCGATGCTTGGTGGTTTTCTCTGGGTACTCCGGCTTCCTCCACCAGTAAAACTGCCATGGTCACGATTAGCCATTGTGCACAATCATGTGACCTTAAACACCAATAAATAAATAAATATTTACCCAAGTTAATGAAATTGATAAATTTGTTCTTTGAGTGCAAAAAGGCTTTGCATTGCTTTAGCATTGCAAAGCTTCTTGCACTCAAAAGGCGAAATACACTGCCACCCATGCTATTCTGTAGATAATGAGGCCTGAAACATAAAACAAACCAAGAACACGATTTTTTGATGGCAAAGAAATAATTACAAAAATAAAATAAAAAAATGCCCACCCGCATGCAATTTTACAAAAAATGGCCTGAGAAACAGAAGATCTATTTTGTTACCATCATGTTATTTAGCATAACCTCCTTTATTTCCAGGCCTGCATACACTTGCTTCAAGTTTTACCAATAGTTGGTACCAGTTTTACTTGTACTGTTTTGATCAAAAACGTGTGAAGGCCAAAATAACTAAAATGCGCTTTTATTTGATGTCTACAATAAATGCGTGTGAGTGACCTAAAATAAAATATCAGTTAACCCTTTACCTAACATAGCTGTCAAAAACAGCCAGAAAAGTAACCAGAAAAATTCTCTCATCTACTACAGCCTAAAATATCTCATATGTTTCTCAATAAAACCATACATAATATGTATATCATTATATATGCTCGTCGCACTGATCCATATTTGTATGGTTTTCTTAAAAAATTGTTAAATTTGTTTTCGAAAAATGTGAAATTTAATTTATTTTTTAAAAATACTGTGTTGAGTAAAGGGTTAAGTGAGGCCTAAGTGGAAAGTGTTTTGGAAAAGTTTCTGAAGGGTTTATTATAATGGAGAATATACTTTGCTGAAAAAGTGCAGAAGAAATACCAGTTACACACAATCTTATCTGGAGAGATAAATAGAAAGTCAGAATAGTTTATCAAGTTTGATTGATTGCTTCCTGGAGTTGAACCCTCTGCCCTCTGGTGTCAAGATGGCAAAGTTTTCAGCAGCAAATATTCCCATAATGCAGTTTGATATTTTACCAAATATACCTTGTTTGACAGAGCTCAGTGAGCTCTGTCAAACAAGTTACCGTATTTACTCTATGTATTGGGACAGCTAAAAATAATTATTTTCACAGGTGTCCCAATTCTTAGAAAATGGGGAAAGAACACAGCCTGGTCTTGATTTGATGCTGAATAAAGTTGTGTGATTCGTTTTCCATCACTATATACGAAAATCGCCGTCCAATTTTTTTAATATTTTCATTTTTTGCTTCCAAAACATAGCTTATGATCCCTCATTGGAATGAGCACATTGTGCTCGTTCCAATGAGGGATCATAAGCTATGTTTTGGAAGCAAAAAAATGAAAATTTTTAGTTGCTGAAGAATTTTTTTTATGAGTGTCGTCTGCTACTAGCGACTGGCCAACTAGAAACAAATCTCCTGAATGTCCCAAACTTTGGAGCCTAAAAAAATATAGTTTTCTGGAAAAAATGTATGTCCCAAATCATAGAGTGTCCCAATACATAGAGTAAATACGGTATAATTGGTTAAATTCATGGTTAAACAAGAGAAAAATTGAGTGATTGGAGAAAATTCTGAAGCACTACCAGAGTACTAGGAGTTCAAGTTTTATTTTTTGAATGTAAATGAAGATTTTTCCTATATTGGGTATGATTTGCCTTTCAGCAGTAAACAAGTTGACTGACAGTTGTATATATACATGTATGAATAAATGGACGGTACCCAATATATTTGAGTATGTACCAGAATTGTCTGGTATTTACTTGGCTTAAGGGTTGATTTAATTTTTAAAAATTGAATAGCAGTTTACTGACTTAGATAAATTTTGATTAGCATTTATATGTTTTTAGCTCAACTTTGATGTAGTCAAATTTGAGGTTATGCCATGGCCCGTCATCCGTCCATCCATCTGTCCATCCATCAACAATTCAGTATGGCTCAGGCTAGAGGCCGTATTTATGAACCGATCTTTACGAAACTTCTTGGGTACCTTTGTCATCACCTGGGAACGAGAACGAGTGTTTTTGGGTGCGGTCCAAAATTCAAGATGGCCACCAGCAGCCATTTTGTACCTAAGTTAGTGCAATCAGTTTTTTGTGCAGAACTTCTGTATGAAAGTTCTGATTTGAATAAATTTTTGTCTGAATGTTTAGTAACATGGAATACATCACACATATAATACAGGTTTTTTTCTTGTGCAGAAATTATGCAAATTAGATGAACTTGTATTTATTCCTTGCTACTTATAGACAGTAAGTACACATGTCAATATGGCTCGGGCTGGGGACTGTATTTATGAACTGATCTTCACGAAACTTCTTGGGTACCTTTGTTATCACCTTGGGGTGAGAATGAGTGTTTTTGGTTGTGGTCCGAAATTCAAGATGGCTGCCGGCAGCCATTTTGTTCCGAAATTAGGGACAATCAGTTTTTTGTACAGAACTTCTAAATGAAGGTTCTGATTTGAATAAATTTTTGAATGAATGTTTAGTAACATGGAATAAATCACATATAATACAGGTTTTTTCTTGTGCAGACATAATGCAAATTAGATGGACTTTGATTTATTCAGTGCTACTTATACACAGTAAGTGCACATGTCAATACGGCTCAGGCTAGAGACTGTATTTATGAACCGATCTTCACAAAACTTCTTGGGTACCTTTGTTATCACCTTGGGACAGGAACGAGTGTTTTTTGGTGCGGCCCGAAATTCAAGATGGCTGCCGTCGACCATTTTATACTGAAATTAGGTGCAGTCAGTTTTTTAGCTTAACTTGACATAGTCAAGATAAGCTATTGCCATCACGCGTACGGAAGTCTGTGAGTCTGTTAGTCTGTGAGTCTGTGAGTCTGTGACGTCTGTTCACATTTTCCTTTAGCACGGGCTACACCCCGCAGTTCTTGTCTGATCGTCACGAAATTTCATATGCAGGTTTGGGGTCATGTCTAGATGAGAACGTCCCCTTTTGGTCACGATCGGGCAACCGATATGGCTGCCCGAGCCCAAAACCCGAAAACCATTAGCACAGGCTACAGTTCGTATTTATGAAGGGATTTCATTGTAACTTGGTAGGATGCCTCTGTATAGTGCCTAGATGAGAACGTCCCCTTTTGGGCATGATCTATCAACCGTGATGGCTGCCCAAGCCCGAAACCCCAAAACTTTTAGCACAGTCTGCAGGTCATGTTTAATGTGGAGGGATTTCATTGTAACTTGGTAGGATGACTCCTTATGATGTCTAGATGAGAATTTCCCCATTTGGGCATGATCTGCCAACCGTGACGACTGCCCGAGCCCAAAACCCGAAAACCTTTAGCACAGTCTACAGGTCATATTTATTGAGGAATTTCATTGTAACTTGGTGGGTTGACTTCATACAATGTCTAGATGAGTAAGTCCCCCTTTGGACGTGATTGGGCAACTGTGACGGCTACAGGAGCCCGAAGCTCGAAAACCTTTAGCACAGTCTAGAGGTCATATTTATGAAGTGATTTCATTGTAACTTGGCAGGATGACTCCAAATAATGTCTAGATGAGAACGTCCCATTTTGATCGCGGTCATGCAGCCTTGATAGGTGCCCGAGCCCAAAAACCTTTAGCATAGGCAAAAGGTCATATTTACTGAAGGATTTCATTGTAACCTGTTAGGTTG
The DNA here is from genome assembly GCA_031216915.1 of Pictodentalium vernedei. Classification (NCBI taxonomy): domain Eukaryota; kingdom Metazoa; phylum Mollusca; class Scaphopoda; order Dentaliida; family Dentaliidae; genus Pictodentalium; species Pictodentalium vernedei. The sequence continues at coordinate 78,601,312 of CM062296.1, read as the reverse complement.
ACTCCATATAATGCCTAGATGATGGCATCCCCTTTCGGTCGTGATTGTCAGTTGTGATGGCTACAAGTGCCTGAAGCCCGAAAATCTTGAGCACAGTCTACAGGTCATATTTTTGAAGGGCTTTCATTGTAACTTCTTAGGATCACTCCAGATGATGCTCAGATGAGATTGTCCCCTATGGTTGCGATCATTCACCCATGATGGCTGCCCGAGCCCAAAGCCCGAAAACCTTTAGCACAGTCTACAGGTCATATTTATGAAGGGATTTCATTGTAACTTGGTAGGTTAACTTCATATAATGTCTAGATGAGAACGCGCAATCATTCACCCATGATGGCTGCCCGAGCCCGAAGCCCGAAAACCTTAAGCACAGTCTACAGGTCATATTTATGAAGGGATTTCATTGTAACCTGGTAGGTTAACTTCATATAATGTCTAGATGAGAACGTCCCCTTTTGGACATGGTTGGGCAACTGTGACAGCTAAAGGTGCCCGAAGCCCGAAAACCTTTAGCACAGTCTACAGGTCATATTTATGAGGGGATTTCATTGTAACTTGGTAGGATGACTCCAAATAATGTCTGGATGAGAACGTCCCCTTTTGATCGCGATCATTCAGCCTTGATGGGTGCCCGAGCCCAAAAACCTTTAGCATAGGTAAAAGGTCATATTTATGGAAGGATTTCATTGTAACCTATTAGGTTGACTTCATTTAATGCCTAGATGATGACATCCCCTTTTGGTCGTGATTGGTCAGCTGTGATGGCTACAAGTGCCCGAAGCCCAAAAACCTTGAGCACAGTCTACATGTCATATTTATGAAGGAATTTCATTGTAACTTCATAGGATCACTCCAGATGATGCCCAGATGAGATTGTCCCCTTTGGTTGCGATCATTCAACCATGATGGCTGCCCGAGCCCGAAGCCCGAAAACCTTAAGCACAGTCTACAAGTCAAAGTTATGAAGGGATTTCATAGTCACTTGGTAGGTTGACTTCATATAATGTCTAGATGAGAACATCCCCTTTTGGACATGATTGGGCAACTTTGATGGCTAAAGGTGCCCGAAGCCCAAAAACCTTTAGCACTGTCTACAGGTCATATTTATGAAGGGATTTCATTGTAACTTGGTAGGTTGACTCCAAATAATGTCTAGACGAGAACGTCCCATTTTGGCCATGATCATTCAGCCTTGATGGGTGCCCGAGCCCAAAAACCTTTAGCATAGGCGAAAGGTTATATTTATAGAAGGATTTCATTGTAACATTGTTAGGTTGACTCCATATAATGCCTAGATGATGACGTCCCCTTTTGGTCGTGATTGGTCAGCTGTGATGGCTACAGGTGCCCGAAGCCCGAAAACCTTGAACACAGTCTGCAGGTCATATTTATGAAGGGATTTTATTGTAACTTCGATGGATCACTCCAGATGATGCCCAGATGAGATTGTCCTCTTTGGTTGCGATCATTCAACCATGATGGCTGCCCGAGCCTGAAGCCCGAAAACCTTTAGCAAAGTCTAAGGTCATATTTATGAAGGGATTTCATTGTAACTTGGTAGGTTGACTTCATATAATGTCTAGATGAGAATGTCCCCTTTTGGACAGATTGGGCAACTATGACGGCTTCAGGGGCCCAAAGCCCGAAAACCTTTAGAACAGTCTACAGGTCATAATTATGAAGGGATTTTATTGTAGCTTGGTAGGATGACTCCAAATAGTGTCCAGATGAGAAGGTCCCCTTTTGGTCACGATCATTCAGCCTTGATGGCTGCCCAAGCCCAAAAACCTTTAGCATGTCTGTAGGTCGTATTTATGGAAGGATTTCATTGTAACTTGTTAGGTTGACTCCATATAATGCCTAAATGATGACATCCCCTTTTGCTCGTGGTTGGTCAACAGTGATGTCAACAGGTGCCTGAAGCCCGAAAATCTTGAGCACAGTCTACAGGTCATATTTATAAAGGGATTTCATTGTAACTTCATAGGATCACTCCAGATGATGTCCAGATGAGAATGTTCCCTTTTGGTTGCGATCATTCAACTATGATGGCTGCCCAAGCCTAAAGCCCGAAAACCTTTAGCACAGTCTTCAGATCATATTTATGAAGGGATTTCATTGTAACTTGGTAGGTTGACTTCATGTAATGTCTAGATGAGAACAGCCCCTTTTGGACACCATTAGGCAACTGTGTTGGCTACAGGGGCCCAAAGCCCGAAAATCTTTAGCACAGTCTACAGGTGATATTTATGAAGGGATTTCATTGTACCTTGGTAGGATGACTCTAAATAATGTCTAGATGAGAACGTCCCCTTTTGGTCGCGATCATTCAGCCTTGATGGCTGCCCGAACCAAAAACCCCTAAACCTTTAGCATAGTCTAAATATTGGTCATATTTATGGAAGGACTTCATTGTAACCCATAAGTTTGACTCCATATAATGCCTAGATGATGACATCCCCTTTTGGTCGTGATTGGTCAGCTGTGATGGCTTCAGGGGCCCGAAGCCCAAAAACCTTGAGCACAGTCTACAGGTCATATTTATGAAGGGATTTCATTGTAACTTTGTAGGATCACTCCAGATGATGCCCAGATGAGATTGTCCCCTTTTGGTTGCGATCATTCAGCCATGATGGCCGCCAGAGCCCAAAGCCCAAAAACCTTTAGCACAGTCTACAGGTCATATTTATGGAGGGATTTCATTGTAACTTGGTAGACTGACTTCATATAATGTCTAGATGAGAATGTCCCCTTTGGACGCAGTTGGGAAACTGATGGCTACAGGGGCCCAAAGCCCGAAAACCTTTAGCACAGTCTACAGTGCATATTTATGAAGGGATTTTAATGTAACTTGATAGGATGACTCAGTTTGGAATAATTTCACTGTAATTTGGTAACTTTTGTTGATATACGTTAACTGTGAGGGCCACGTATATTAACTGTGAGGTCATATTAACCCACCCCTCAGGTCTTTAGAACAGTGTACACCTCATATTATTTTTATCATAAACATAGCATACAGGGAACAGAAATGAACATATTCCCAATTATCACAATTCTTGTCTTATTTCATAATCCTTTCATAGACATTGAACATTATCCTTTTCATCAAACACAACACACAAGTTAAGCTACAGTGTCATTGACACTTTCATTGTACAGCACTTCCAGGACATGGGATGGTAATACGTGCTTTGGGGCTCGGACAAAAATTCAAACTGCCCTTTGGCAGTCATATATATGGGAATTCTGTTTATTACATTTTTTGTACAGAACCTGTAAAGAAGATTTTTAGCTCAACTTGACAAAGTCAAGCTGAGCTATTGCCATCACTTCTCGTTCATCGGCGTACGTACGTACGTACGTACGTACGTACGTACGTACGTACGTACGTACGTACGTACATTAGTACCTACATGTACGTACATTAGTACGTACGTCCACAATTTCCTTTGGCACACCTCACAGGTCGCATTTATGATCAGATTTCTTTGAAACTTGGTATGCTTGTTTGGGGTGACCTCTAGATGGGACCTATCGATTTTCTTCAATTTCCATCAAAAAATGTTGCCGCGGCCAACGTTCTTAGAACTTAGTTTAGTCAAACCACAATATTTCCCTTTGGCACACCCTACAGGGCACATTTATGATTTGATTGCTTTGAAACCTGGTATGCTTATTTACGGTGACCTCTAGATGGGAGCTATCGATTTTCTTCAATTTCTGGCAAAAAATGTTGCCACGGCCAACGTTCGTAGAACTTAGTTTAGTCAGACCTCAATATTTCTTTTTGGCACACCCTACAGGGCACATTTATGATCAGATTGCTTTGAAACCTGGTATGCTTGTTTGGGGAGACCTCTAGATGGGAGCTATCAATTTTCTTCAATTTCTGTCAAAAAATGTTGCCGCGGCCAACGTTCTTAGAACTTAGTTTAGTCAGAAGACTCAATATTTCCCTTTGGCACACCCTACAGGGTACATTTATGATCGGATTGCTTTGAAACCTGGCATGCTTGTTTGGGGTGACCTCTAGATGGGAGCTATCGATTTTCTTCAATTTCCATCGAAAAATGTTGCCGCGGCCAATGTTCTTAGAACTCAGTTTAGTCAAACCACAATATTTCCATTTGGCACATCCTACAGGGCACATTTATGATTTGATTGCTTTGAAACCTGGAATGCTTATTTAGGTTGACCTCTAGATGGGAGCTATCGATTTTCTTCAATTTCCGGCAAAAAATGTTGCCACGGCCAACGTTCGTAGAACTTAGTTTAGTCAGACCTCAATATTTCCCTTTGGCACACCCTACAGGGTACATTTATGATCGCATTACTTTGAAACCTGGTATGCTTGTTTGGGGTGACCTCTAGATGGGAGCTATCGATTTTCTTCAATTTCCGTCAAAAAATGTTGCCGCGGCCAACGTTCTTAGAACTTAGTTTAGTCAAACCACAATATTTCCCTTTGGCACACCCTACAGGGCAAATTTATGATTTGATTGCTTTGAAACCTGGTATGCTTATTTAGGGTGACCCCTAGATGGGAGCTATCGATTTTCTTCAATTTCTGGCAAAAAATGTTGCCAAGGCCAACGTTCGTAGAACTTAGTTTAGTCAGACCTCAATATTTCTTTTTGGCACACCCTACAGGGCACATTTATGATCAGATTGCTTTGAAACCTGGTATGCTTGTTTGGGGAGACCTCTAGATGGGAGCTATCGATTTTCTTCAATTTCTGTCAAAAAATGTTGCTGCGGCCAACGTTCTTAGAACTTAGTTTAGTCAGAAGACTCAATATTTCTCTTTGGCACACCCTACAGGGTGCATTTATGATCGGATTGCTTTGAAACCTGGCATGCTTGTTTGGGGTGACCTCTAGATGGGAGCTATCGATTTTCTTCAATTTCCGTCAAAAAATATTGCCGCGGCCAATGTTCTTAGAACTTAGTTTAGTCAAACTACAATATTTCCATTTGGCACACTGTACAGGGCACATTTATGATTTGATTGCTTTGAAACCTGGAATGCTTATTTAGGTTGACCTCTAGATGGGAGCTATCGATTTTCTTCAATTTCCGGCAAAAAATGTTGCCACGCCAATGTTCGTAGAACTTAGTTTAGTCAGACCTCAATATTTCCCTTTGGCACACCCTACAGGGTACATTTATGATCGGATTGCTTTGAAACCTGGTGTGCTTGTTTGGGGTGACCTCTAGATGGGAGCTATTGATTTTCTTCAATTACCGGCAAAAAATGTTGCCACGGCCAACGTTCGTAGAACTTAGTTTAGTCAGACCTCAATATTTCCCTTTGGCACACCCTACAGGGTAGATTTATGATCAGATTGCTTTGAAACTTGGTATGCTTGTTTGGGGTGACCTCTAGATGGGAGTTATCGATTTCCTTCAATTTCCGGCAAAAAATATTGCCACGGCCAACGTTCGTAGAACTTAGTTTAGTCAGACCTCAATATTTCCCTTTGGCACACCCTACAGGGTACATTTATGATCGAATTGCTTTGAAACCTGGTATGCTTGTTTGGGGTGACCTCTAGATGGGAGCTATCGATTTTCTTCAATTTCTGGCAAAAAATGTTGCCACGGCCAACGTTCGTCGAACTTAGTTTAGTCAGACCTCAATATTTCCCTTTGGCACACCCTACAGGGTACATTTATGATCGGATTGCTTTGAAACTTGGTATGCTTGTTTGGGGTGACCTCTAGATGGGAGCTATCGATTTTCTTCAATTTCTGTCAAAAAATGCCGCGGCCAACGTTCTTAGAACTTAGTTTAGTCAGAAAACTCAATATTTCCCTTTGGCACACCGTGCAGGGCACATTTATGATCGTATTGCTTTGAAACCTGGCATGCTTGTTTGTGGTGACCTCTAGATGGGAGCTATCGATTTTCTTCAATTTCCATCAAAAAATGTTGCCGCAGCCAACATTCTTAGAACTTAGTTTAGTCAGACCACAATATTTCCCTTTGGCTCACCCTACAGGGCACATTTATGATTAGATTGCTTTGAAACGTGGTATGCTTATTTATGGTGACCTCTAGATGGGAGCTATCGATTTTCTTCCATTTCCGTCAAAAATTGTTGCCACGGCCAACGTTCTTACAATTTAGTCTAGTCAGACCACAATATTTCCCTTTTGTACACCCTACAGGTCACATTTATGATCGGATTGCTTTGAAACTTGGCATGCTTGTTTGGGGAGGCCTCTAGATGGGAGCTATCGATTTTCTTCAGTTTCTGTCAAAAAATGTTGCCACTGGCAAAAAAAATGACATTGGTACCAATGATCTTCAATTTTGCCATTTCATTTATAACTTACCAAGTTCAAGTTTGTCAAGTTGAGCTACAGTGTCATTGACACTTTCATTTATGTCAGCAATGTTTGCTATAAATTTATTGGGTGCCTTTGTTATCACTGTGCCATGAGAATAAATATTTTTGGGTTCAGTCAGACCCACTCTGAGACTCAAAAAGGGAGATAATTAAAAATATATTCCAAAAACACCAGACAAAATAATGTTGAATTCAGCATCCCTAGGATGTGAATATTCAAATGTGTTGAAGCCAAGTTCCTGTGTTAATATTTGTTGTTGTTTGGGGAAGGTAACAATATTATTACAACATGATTTTCTATTTCTATTTACAATGAGAAAAATAAAACCTCCTCACCCGTGGGAACCCTCTGAGCTAAAGATAAAAAATTCAAATACCTATATTTTAAGAAGGACCGGACAAATATTTATTAATTAGTATGAATCAACCTTAGAAGGGTTTGAATCAAACAGGCCAAAACAATTGCTAACATTTGGCTGATGGAGCGCCATACAAGGATCCCCATTGTAACATTAACCCCATGAAGATTTCTTTTCTAGTTTAGCATCTAACTGTCGCCCACCTTTACAATACTTTACCTATACATTTTTTACAGGCTAAGGTCAGCATTTATGTAATGACCGTTACAATACTTTATATGTACCTTTGTTATCAGGTCATTACATAGATGTGTGTCATTGCTGTGTCACATACTATACATGTACATGTCTTACACAAGTTAAGCTACAGTGTCATTGACACTTTCATTGTCATGTGAAATTGATTAGCTATAGTTGAAAATTAATTTGAAAATCGCTATGCGAATCCAGATAAATCGAGCCCTGACTTGGTTAGTTTCATATAAGCCTGAAGTAACTTAACTCTTTCAACATGAGAGGCCGCTTTTCCGGTCCAGGAACACGATATGTGATAATTTCATTAAGGGGATGGCTACTAAGTGAACGTGTGTGGTAGAACAATTAATATTAATTGCTCTACCCCCAAATAATGGATATGGACTCTTCCAATTTCTGCCATTTAACTGGCATTGAAGATACCACCAGTGTTGAAAGGGTTAATATCAACTTGAGACCGAAGGTCGAAGAAGGATGTAAAGTTTCTGAGGACTGATATCTCGGTTGATATGAAACTAACCAAGTACAGTGGAGCCCCCTTAATTGGATATCTCTTAACTGAATAACCCTGTTAATTGAATATAATTTCCCAACACAAAACTATTTACCATACCTCCAGTACAAATTTGACTTGTTAATTGAATATAGGTTATAGGAGTAAACTCCTGTTAATTGAATAAAAATTCTTGTAACCTGTCGAGAAATTACCCTGTCACTCCCCAGTTTTCCTTTGTTTATAGACCTATTTGACCTCAGTATATCCAATACAGGCATTTAATCTATTATATCTTGTTTGACAGAGCTCATGGACCTCTGTCAGACAAGATATAATGGAATAAATGCCCAGTTTATCTTCAGAATACATGAAAGTGACACAATCCCTGTTAAGTGAATACTCCTGTTAATTGAATAATTTTCATTGGCAAAGTGGTTATTCAATTAACAGGGTTCCACTGTAGTAGCCAATTTATTTATTAACCCTTTACCCAACACAGACGATATCAAAATTTAGTATTTTAATTAAAATTTTAGCAAAACCATATCCTGTGACCCCTCATCGATGAGCTCGTTCCAGTGAGGGGTCACATGATATGGTTTTGTTGAAATATTTTGAAAAATTACAAGCGGTTGAAAAATTACGGGTGGAGGAAGCCAAATTTCTTTCTTGTACTAAATTTATGTGCTTGGATGCTGTCGATTCGTTGTGTAAAGGGTTGAACCAAAACAAATAATTACAAAAATTCTCTCGTCTATTACAGTTTTCTGACAGTGTTATTGTTTCTCATTCTTTTCACAAAGTTTTCTCGCGGGAACCCCGGGAAGTGAAGCAGTGCCTGTTCACTGCGGTAAACAGGCTCTGTTTTACTGGTAAAATAGGAGGTGCTTGGGAGGTGCAAACCCTCTCTAAAATGGGCAACATGACTTATTAATGCTCACCCCAGGTCTTGAGTTGCTACTCATGTTGTCATGATTAGCCATTGTGCAAAAATATGTGATCTTAAACACCAATAAATAAATAAATAAATAAATAAATTCACAAAGTCTGAAGTTGCCTCTTCTCCTACTGATAGTGCATCTATCCACATCTTAATGCTTCCCCTCTCAGAAAGACGTGATCTATCTCATCTCCCACTTCAATGACTTTCCACTTACAACTCAAAATTTTAGTTGCAAACAAATTTTCTGTACGACTCTCTCCTTTCTTCTTTTAATCATCATGTAATCATTACTTACAGTACGTGGAGAGGGGATTGTAACTAAATCACCTGGGGAGTGGAGTTATCACCTAATGTGTCGCTTTCAAATTCAGTACAGTGCAGTTGCCGTGGACTTGTTACTTTCCACACATGAGCAATATTTCCACGGACGCAATAATTGTTTAGATTCCAAACACTAATTACAGGAATAATCATCAAAAGTTTAATTAATGAAGCACTGCGTACAACCCGCCGGTGCTTCATCAATTAAAATTTTGCTAATGACGATTTTTACTACCTGGTTAAAACACATGCATGGACATAACTGCTCACATGTGGATTACAACCAATCCACAGTGACTGTACTGGACAAAACACACAAGCAATGTTTCAGCCAATGGACGTCCGGGTATAACCGGAGGTCCATTGCCTGGAACATTGCCTGAGCTTCTTATGCTTTCAACAAATTTGCAATTATTGCTTGGGTGGAATCTCCTCTCTACAGTTAAAACTAGAAGTCCTGTCATGGAATGCGCAGAAATAGCGTGTTGATATGCGCTTTAATGTGCGCATTATGGCCCAAGTAAAGCTATCAAATTCTGTACATATGGCCTGTGCACAAGCAATGTTTCGGCCAATGGACCTCCGGGTAACCCGGAGATCCATTGGCAGAAACATTGCATGTGTTTGCTATGAGTAACCAGGAGAACCTGCCGTGCTTTGGATGCCATTCAATATGGCAATTGCACGCAATTCCAATGTGCAATTAAGCCTAGATAAACGCACAATTCGTGACAGGACTTCTAGTTTTAACTGTATGGGTGATTTAGTAATAGTACACTCTACACATACTGTATTTCCATCATTAATTCCTCATCATACAAAACATTGCTTCAAACCACCCCACCATTCCTCGTCACACTAATTTTCCTGATTGTGTACAATGATTAGCTGTGAACATTTTACCATATCTGTCGAGTTTTGTAATGGACTATTCTGGGAAAGAAATCAGGTCCAATAAACATATTATTTTAGACATTTTCTGCGCTTTTATAACACGCCTCTCGTTCTATCCTTCTGTACTGGAGTGTGCACCATATTGACAAAACATAATCACATATGACGTTCTGTGTATTTATTAGCCATGTGGTAATCAATGGCCAGGTTTACAAATCAAATACAGTTGAAACTATAGAAGTACTGTCACAATTAGTGTCAAAAATGCTTGTTAGTTAATGCACTCCTTCCTGCATAAGAACCTGACCCCCATTGCCCACATGGGGGACATGGTGGCATTGTATACTAAGCCATACTGCATGTCAATGGTGCACTTGTCTTCAACCAATGCTTAACATGCTTGTGTGGAGTTAGTATTTTTGGGATCTAACAGTTGCTCGCCATTTCTCGGTGTTTCTCTCCAGATACTCCGGCTTCCTCCACCCATAAAACTGTTGTGGTCATGATTAGCCATTATGCAGAAATATGTGACCTTAAAACACCAATAAATAAATAAATAATGCATAAGAATATAGTAGTCTGAAAAACACAAGAACGTTTACAATGTGCAATGCAAACTGTAATGCGCTATTAGCGAGAACAGTAGTAAAATCACTAAATGAACCGATCAAAAAGAAAGAAAATATTCAGACTACAGTACGTTGATTGTAGCTTACGACTAAATCGATGTGGGATAGATTTTTTACTTAGTAATTATTTTCAATTTTTGAGGACAAAACACAAGAAGCACTTGCATACTTTCATCATATGGATCACCGGATTGCACCCAGTGGTCCATATGATGAATGTTTGCAAGTGTTTGTTGTTCTGTTATGAACAGTTCTAAATACTTTTCGAGTGGAGAATATATGGCGCTGCGATTAAGTAGTAATCCACTCCCTTCATTATGTATATGCTTTCAAATTTTAATATCTATTTATGATATTACACATAATATACATCTATCCCTGTAGATATTAGGAATGATGTTAATTATTTCTATTTACTAGTATAGAATTGTACACAGTTACAGTTAAAACTAGAAGTCCTGTCCTGATATGCGCACAAATATCACGTCGATTTGCATGTTAATCTACGCGTTATGACGATGGTAAGGCTATCAAATTCTGCACATACGACCTGTGCACAAGCAAAGTTACAGCCAAAGGACCTCCGGGTGTTTGCTATGGGTAACTAGGAGAACCTGCCATGCTTTGGGTGCCATTCGATATGGCAATTGCGCGCAATTCCTACATGCAATTAAGCCAAGATAAGCGCACAGTTCGTGACAGGACTTCTAGTTTCAACTGTAGGTGTGCTGTTTTTCTACTGAAATTGAGTTATGCTAATGGTGCAGTTTGACAGGGTTAAAAGTGCACTTACTCAGTACGCTATTACTTCATAATTGTGCACAATACAGTCACAGTTTCTAGTTTCAACTGTACGGTAAATATATAATTACATGCCATTTGTACATATGGAATATGTGGTAAATGGAAAATTACTCTCATAGAAGGAGTTCTCACCTATTGACCCATACTTTTGACAATCACTGGATGGATACTAAGACTCAGATATCAAGTTCTGGAGAATTTGCTTTGATGAGAGGTCTCCTAGGCTTTTTAACTCTTAGAAGCTGGGGAATCAGAATCAATTTATTGAACATGACATACCGCGAAAAACTTACAGTAAAGCAGGTGCTTCTAGTCAAGTGTCGTGTGCCTGAACAACACTTGACAAGAAGCACCTGCTCAGTGTTTTATTCTCCCTCAGCCCAAAGATAGCCGAACCATCACAGCCAGATTACCTGCCGTATTACATCTCAGGCAAGAAAACTTGACTCCCGGCTCCTAAGAGTGTAGAAGTCCATTTATTATGCCTCAAAGGAATACCATGTAAGGGTTAGGTAACTCACCTGATATTATTGATGTTGGGTGAATAGCCATTAATATTTTGTAGCATTTTTAGCGCAACTTTGACGTAAGTCAAATTTGAGCTTATGCCATGGCCAGTCGTCCGTCTGTCCGTCAACAATTCAATACGGCTTGGGCTAGAGGCCGTATTTATGAACCAATCTTTACAAAACTTCTTGGGTACCTTTGTTATGACCGTGGGACGAGAACGAGTGTTTTGGGGTGCGGTCCGAAATTCAAGATGGCCGATGGCAGCCATTTTGTACAAAATTTGGTGCAATCAGATTTTTGCGCAGAACTTCCATATGAAAGGGCTGATTTGAATAATTTTTTGTGTGAATGTTTAGTACCATGGGATACATCACATATAATATACGTTTTTTCTCGTGCAGAAATTATGCAAATTAGATGAACTTTGATTTTTTCAGTGCTACTTGCACACAGTAAGTACACATGTCAATACGGTACGGACTAGAGTCTGTATTTATGAACTGATCTTCACGAAACAGCTTGGGTACCTTTGTTATCACCTTGAGATGATAACGATTGTTTCTGGCTGCGGTCCAAAATTCAAGATGGCTGCCAGTGGCCATTTTGTACCGAAATTAGGTCTATTCATTTTTTTGTACACAACTTCTATACGGCTCAGGCAAGAGGCCATATTTATGAACCGATCTTTACTAAACTTCTTGGATACCTTTGTTATCACTGTGGGATGAGAATGAGTGTTTTTGGGTGTTGTCTGAAATTCAAGATGTCCACCAGCAGCCATTTTGTACCAAAATTAGTGCAATCAGTTTTTTTGTACAGAACTTCTCTCTGAAAGTTCTGATTTGAATAAATTTTTGTATGAATGTTTAGTAACATGGAATACATCACTTATAGTACAGGTTTTTTCTCGTGCAGAAATTATGCAAATTAGAAGAACTTTGACTTATTCAGTGCTACTTGTACACGGTAAGTGCACATGTCAATAAGGCTCAGGCTAGAGGCTGTATTTATGAACCGCTCTTCACGAACTTCTGGGGTTCCTTTGTTATCACCTTGGGACGAGAACGAGTGTTTCTGGGTGCGGTCCAAAATTCAAGATGGCTGCCATTGGCCATTTTGTACCGAAATTAGGTCCAATCAGTTTTTTGTCACAACTTCTATACGGCTCATTTTTATGAACTAATCTTCACAAAGCTTCTTGGGTACCTTTCGGGAAGTAAGCAGCACTTGTTTACTGTGGTAAACCAGTTCTGCTTTACTAGTAAAATAGGACCCAGTCACCAATGCTTGGGGTGAAAGTCCTCTAAAATGGGCAACATGTTGATCAACGATTGACTAAACTTGACTTCATCTCCATGTTGTGTCACGATTAGCCATGGTGCATAAATATGTGATGTTAACCACCAACAAACAAAACAGGGTACCTTTGTTATCACCTTGGGACAGGAATGAGTGTTTTTGGGGTGCCTTTGTTATCACTGTGCTATGAGAACAAATATTTTGGGGTTCAGTCAGACCCACTCTGGGACTCAAAGATTTCTTTCTAGTTTAGCATCTGACTGTCACCCACCTTTACAATACTTTACCTATACATTTGTTACAGGCTATGGTCAGTATTTATGTACAGACCGTTACAATACTTTATATGTACCTTTGTTATCAGGTCATTAGCTAGATGTTTGTCATTGCTGTGTCACATACTATACATGTACATGTCTTAACAAGTTGAGCTACAGTGTCATTGACACTTTCATTACTCACTTTGAATTTTCAAAATTTGAATTAAAACAAAATAAGAAAATTTAAGTGCCAAAAATTTATTTTCAAGGTATTGTATTTATTGATTTCAAACATTTGTGGTAAATTTGGTAGATAATTTACCAGTGATCCATTAACCCTTTACCCAATGAATCGGCCATATCCACCCTCGTAATAGGCAAATTCAGCAGCTGACAAAATATTATTTTTCCAAACATTTCAACAAAATCATATCATGTGACCCATCTTTGAAATGAGCTCTTCAACCTCATTCCATTGAGGTGTCACATGATATGGTTTTGTTGAAATTTTTTACCAAAAATTTAAAAAATGATATTTACAATAATAAATTTTGATATCGTCTACATTGGTTGAAGGGTTAAAGAAATAGCAACAGGACATTCAGATTTATAGAATTAACGATGTTTACGAATCTAATGACATGTCTAGTCAATACAAAGTCACTTTAATGAATACAAGAATAAACTTATCAACTTTTATGTATAGAATTCCACTGAGAGAGGAGTGCATATATGCTTCACTACATGGGCTATTTTATTGCAATCTTATCAATAGTAAAACATTATGTATGTACGCAAACATTATTTCTTTTGTCCGATAATTACAGTTAACTAAATCTGATTAGCATTATCAGAAGAATATTCCTCAGACTATCAAATTGGGTGGTGACTGAAAGCTGTAACCTTCTGATCCCTGTCACTAAAGTTTATACAGATTTTCACATAACCTGACAGTGATTGCTTCAAATAACGGTACATGGAGACCAAAATTAGTGACATCCTAAACTCATTTCTTGTAAATTACAAGTATGTACATACCACAAAAGTTTTTTACTGCTCATGAAAATAAACAAGAGAAGAACGTGACATGTTGCAGGGTTTGTAAAATTAAGAATGCAAAGTTTTGATTGAAAGAAAGTAATGTGTGAGTGCAACATGTTAAAAGAAAGAAGTGGTTAAAATCTAGGTATCATTGTGATTGTACCCATGACAAGGCACCTGATTTGCAGTGTTTGTGGAAGCACAATTAACTGAAATGTGTGGTGTGACCTGTACATTACTTACGCACTTTGCACTTTACACACAATATATATTATTATTGTGATACAGTGGAACCCAGTTAATTGAATAGCCACTTTGAAAATTATTCAATCAACAGGAGTATTCAGTTAACAGGGATTGTATAACTTTCCTGTATTCTGAAGATAAACTTAGCATTTATTCTATTATATCTTGTTTGACAGAGCTCCATGAGCCCTGTCAAACAAGATATAACAGATTAAATGCCTGTATTGGGTTGAGCTTGTCCTCAGAGATTATCATGTCGGACAGGCAAAACATGCTGGATTGGGAATTTAATTTATGTTGTAGTATTTTGTCATTGTACAGTGGGACCCTGTTAAGTGAATAGCCACTTTGTCAATGAAAATTATTCAATTAACAGGAGTATTCAGTTCACAGGGATTGTGTCACTTTCCTGTATTCTAAAGATAAACTTAGCGTTATTCTATTATATCTTGTTTTACAGAGCTCCTTGAGCTCTGTCAAACAAGATATAATAGATTAAATGCTTGTATTGGATGTACTGAGGCCAAATAGGTCTATAAACAAAGAAAAACTGGGGAGAAACAGGGTTATTTCTCGACGTGTTACAAGTTGTTTTATTCAATTAACAGGAGTTTACTCTATAACCTATATTAAATTAACAGGTCAAATTTGTACTGGAGGTATGGTAAATGGTTTTGTGTTGGGAAATTATATTCAATTAACACAGTTATTCAGTTAAGACATGTCCAATTAAGTGGGCTCCACTGTATTGCCAATGGGTGTAAGGTCAATTGTGATCTAAAGTACATAACCTCCAATCACAGCTAACTCAAATAATTTTGTCCCTATACAGTAAAACCTGTCTTGAGAGACCTCTGTCTTGAGAGACCACCTGTCTTGAGAGACCACATCTACCAGGCACCGATTGGTTTTACTCTATAATGGACCTGCTATAGGAGACCACCTGTCTTGAGAGACCACCTGTCTTGAGAGACCACTGTGACCTTGTACCAACTAGTATTTTTATGCAATAATGGACCTGTCTTGAGAGACCGCCCCTTTGAAGACTGAAACCATGACAAAAACTTTTTACCTGTTCTGGAATTGGAAAATCCATTGTGGTTATACTGAATTAAAAGCTCTTAATTGGGTTTCAATTGCTAACTCATTACAGATTGAGATGTTTTTATAAGAACCCTGTGAAAAGATTATGATTATTGCTGAATAAACAATTTCATACATACCTGAAATGTGACAGATAGGAATAAAACTAAATTTGTGTTGAAAATCTTTTTGTAACAAATTGAAATGGACTGTTCAATGAAGATTTTCAACACTAATTTATTTTTATAATTTTTATAACAGTCCATTTCAATTTGTTACAAAAACTTCATAAAAAAGAACAACTACAAAGTAATTACAAAAATCCATTCTTCTCCATTTCTGAATTTTGTGGTTGGTTATTCACAGACTTGAGAAAACCTGAAACCTGTTATGGGAGACCACCTGTCTTGAGAGACCACTTTTGTGTGGCCCAAAGGGTGGGCTCTCAAGACAGGTTCTACTGTATCCCCAAAAATTTGGTCTTTTGATTGGTCGGAATGCCTTGGGCAAATAGCCATGGCAAAGGGTGCCCCCAACATCCAAGGTATGTGAGCGCATGCAACATCGGGGGTATTTCAAGGAAAGCTTTTTGCTTCTGCTTGCCTCATTGTAAAACTCAAACCAAAAACCCCCAAAATAGTCACAAATATCATCCGACAGTACAATCATAAAAATAAAATAAGAGCAAATTAATTCGTCCCCTGGATACCAATGTATTCTATGTGCCAGTAGGCGCATAGAACATATTGGAACTCAGGTGACGATATGTCAACAAAAAAATGTTTACTTGTATCCTTAACAACCCAAGGGATGTAACTCTATCTGTTGTCTTCTGCGATTATAAAAACAAAATTATTATCATGAATTTGGTCCAAATAATTGTGGAGCTGAGAAATGTGTCCACAAATTTATTTCCACTATGTTTGTATTGTGTTTCAAATGGACAAAAACGTTATCTCCACCACCATGTACGGTATATGGAGATTTAATACCTGATGTCTCATTTAAACACCTCGCCTGTGGCTCAGTGTTTAAAAACCGACATCCAGGTATTAAATCTCCATATACCATACATGTTGGCAGAGATAACTTGTATTAAGAACATTCTTCTACAATACTAAAAGCAGAATGATATGTTTGAAGGGAATTATTACTAATTTTGCACATTTTGAATAATGTGAACACGGGACAAACTGCAATTATTTCTTATCAACCTACCTTGCAATTGTTTACTACAGACTTGCACTACAGTGGAAGAACCAAACTCGGATAAAATACTCTCTATTTTAATCTTTCCCAAGAGATTTGGGAAAGAAAAGTGGTGTAAAAACACCACGAAAATATAAGCCAAAACTGGGTCGAGTGCCATCGGCGCACACCCAGTATGGGATGCTCTTCCATAGTACAAATCCACAACTTCCGTAAACCAATGCACAGTGCGTCAATTCATCATTCTTTTTTTATCCGAGACACGTGGAAGATGTGTCTCCGCCATATGCATTATGAAACAGTGATAATTCAACTCGTCGATAATGGTTTTCCTGTGACTGGAATTATGGATCTGAAGATCGTATAATAACAGGACTGTGTTTTATATATTCTCGTTAATATTTTCAACCACATTCTCATTGTATATTATTTACTATCCGTTTTCGCGAATGTTTTGTTTTCGACTTCGTGTCAACGCGATTTGACAATGAATTTTTTGGTTGATAAAAATTTAATTGTTATTGGAGTTAGGTGTCAATCAGGGACTGTCTGGACAGGATTTCTTCACTCTGTTGAGGGCTGAATTTCTGTTTTTCGGTACCTGTCGACTGTCTGGGTTCTGTCGTGTACCCAACATTTTTTTTTTCTTTTCTGCCACCTTCTCTCGTAGTTGAGGGTGTTCTTCTACTTTCTGTTTCTGTTGAGTACACCTTTTTCTTCTACTGCTCTCACACCTGTTTTTTCCAGTTTGGTTCCTTTAGGGCAATTCCTTTTGCCCTCGCCTTGGTGCATTCTTGTGTCCATTTTGTCCGCACCCGCAGGTGGTCTGCACCCGCGGGTGGTGTGGAACGCTGTCGTTTCGGGGGCCCCCCTGACTCGACCACGTCTGGTGTGAGTTATACCCCCTCTGTGGGGGATGTGCAGCTCCTCCTGCCGGGGGTGGGGAACGCTGTCGTTTCGGGCCTCCCGACTCGACCAAGTCTGGTGAGAATTGCTCCCCCTCTGTGGGGGATGTGTAGCTCCTCCTGCACCAGCGGGGGGTGGGGAACGCTGTCGTTTCGGGGCTTCCCGACTCGACCATGTCTGGTGAGAGTTATTCCCCTTCCATGGGGAATGTGCAGTTTTTTTACCGTGGTGGATACTGCAGGAGCTGTTGGATTTCTGGTGAAGAGATGCCTGGTTCCAGGACTATGCGCCTTCTCCAGTCAACATCTAAGGCTGTCACTAGGGTTGTGACTCCTCCTTTGGAGGCCGAGCTAGGTGGCTCTCTCCACTTTTCCGCCAGTTCCCACAGCTCCCGTCGTATCTGCTGCTGCTGCTGTTCTGTCTACAACGTCATTGGGCACTGTTTTTAGCTGGCCTCGGCTTATGCCTACCAGGGTCTGCAGGGATGTCTGTAGTGTGGTTGTGGGGTATCTGCCTAAGCCTTCCCCGACTTCAACTCGGCGAAGTCGGACGTGGCTGCCGACTGAACCCCCTACTGTGTCCTCTCAGGTGTTGAGCACAGTAGTTTTATACCTGCAGTGGTCTGCTGCAGTGTCTGGGAGTGTAGACATGGGGGTCTGGGCCTCAGCCTTCCCTGACTTCAACTCGGCGAAGTTGGAAGTGGCTGCCGGCCGTACCCTCTACTGTGGTCTCTGCGCCGTCGAGCACCACAGTTGTGTCATTGGATTTGGATGTTCTTAGTGGGGACACTATGAACTCTGTGGCATTTCCGTCCACACGACTAGTTTTGGGGGACCAATGTCTTTTGTGCAGCTTGGACTTTCTGCCCCGCAGAGGTCCGCGGTGACTCATGAGTTCCCGCTATGTTGATCCTCGGGGTGTGTCGTACCCCTATACACGTCTGCCTTGAGACATTTTGGATGCCACCCGTCATCCTGCGTCGGGTGTTTTGGAGGATCGTGACCCTTCGCTGGTTAAGAGGGTCAGAGGTGAAGCCACTTTGCCGGTTCGTTCCCCTGTCGAACCGGCCAGTACGGGCAGTGAGCTTAGGGAGGCCCTCTCCTTACTCAGGTTCTGTCAAAGAGCCTTCCCGTTGCTTCCAGTGAGGCATCGAGTGGTTTCCAGGTGCCCCCTATGGTGCCGCCTCCCAGGATTGGAAACAGGCCGCTTTCTGATCCCCCTGGTGTTCCGACACCATGGGAGGCGTCAGCTGATTTGCCCATGATGGGCTATGTGTCTTCCGACTCAGGGAAAGAGTCAGACATGCTTAATGTCGAGAGCCTGCAGTCTTTGGACTTGGGGGCTGCTCTTGAGTTTGTGTTTGGGTTCCTTCTGGATCTCAAACCATCAAACCAGCCGACAGTGTCAGCCAGGCCACGATCATCGGTCGCGTGCCAACAGCCTATGGAGCAACCTGCTTCTGGGCGTCTTCGACCATGCCAGTCGGTACAGGTGGTTGAAGCATTTTCAGCCTTGGACTCTAAGCTGAGTTCCAAGGCTATGAAGGCGCTGTTTTTCCCCAGGGTTGACACCTTTTTTGCCTCCGCCGCGTCATCGTTCCTACGATTCCGCCAATTCGTCAGTCTGCCAGACTTTGAAGGTTTTGGATCAGGACACCAATTCCCTCGGGCTTTCCAAGCCCAAGTCTGCCATCATTCCGATGACGACTCTGGTGTCCACGTTGGGCTTATCGAGAGAGATGCTTGGTATGCTTTTTCTCTCAGATCACGTCGTCTCAGCTTTAGCTGCTTATCTGCCTCCAGATATGTTTGACGAGGTACAGGCTCCTTTGTGTGTGCAGTCCAAGGTGCTCATGCATCTTACTCACACGCATGCCTGTAACACGTCTAATCTGGAATTAGTTCAAAGGGATTCTGTGTTGGACACAGTCTGATCCCTTCTTGAGGAGCAACGCGCTACTCTTCGATCTGCTTGTTTGGCAGGCCCGCAACTTTTCCATGGTTCCGTGTCGATGGTCCGGGATGGCGTCCTACGTCATTCCAAAGATCAGCTGCTGTTTCGTCAGCTTGATCAGCCTTCTAGGAAGGCAGGGGCCGTTCCAAGCCAAGTACCCTTCTGCTTCCTCTGCAAAGCAAAGGGCTGATCCTTCTGCCGCCACTTCTACTTCTTACTCAAGGGGTAAGGGTAAGCATCGGCAGACTAGAGAGAAGTCTCAGGATTCTTCATTCAGTGGAGGAGATGGTTTCTCGTCTCGCAGGCCTCGTTGGGGCTCGAAATGAAGGTCCTCACCTCGACTCGTTCCAGGTTGGAGGAAGGATAGCAGAGTTCACAAACCGTTGGGCCACCATCACATCCGATCCTTGGGTGTTAGATGTTGTTCAGTCCGGGCTGCGAATATCCTTCTGAAGGCACCCTATTCTGTCTAGGGTGCCTCTTCCAACCACAGTTCCTTCAGACGTTTTACGTCGGGAACTTTTGTCCACGGAGATAGACAATCTCCTGACAAAGGGAGCGATCGAGGTCGTCAAGAACATTCAGTCAGTGGGGTTCTATTCCCGCCTGTTCTTGGTGCCGAAGAAGGACGGCCGACTCCGACCGGTTATCGATCTGAGTATCCTGAACCAGTCTATCATTGCTCCCAAGTTCAGCATGGAGACTTTCAGATCAGTCCGCCGTTCAATTCTCCCGGGAGATTTCGTTTCCAGCATTGACCTGCGAGATGCTTACTTTCACGTTCTGATTCATTGGACGTCACGGAAGTACCTCAGGTTCGCTTTTCTGGGGCGAGTTTACCAGTTCAAGGCCATGCCTTTCGGCCTCAACCAGGCTCCTTGGGCCTTCACCAGACTGATGTCGCATGTGATAGCTTTCCATCGCACACAGTCTTGGGTGACTACTTCGGCATATCTGGACGATATCCTCCAGAGGCGTTCCAATGCTGCCTTACTGGAGTCGGATGTCGCCGCTTTGTTGAGCTTGCTCACGTGGCTAGGATTCAGAGTCAACGAGGAGAAGTCGGACCTGGTCCCTTCTCAGTCATTTTGTCATCTGGGGATGGCTTTCCGAACCCAATTCAATTTGGTGGTGGTTCCACAGGCCAAGGCTGTGATTCTCTCAGCTTTTGCTCTGACTCTGTCCCAGTCCACATCCGCGACGGCACGGAGTATTCTCCGGCTGATTGGTCTCTGCGGTTCGGTGACGGATCTCATTCCTCTAGGTCGGCTGCATGTCAGACCTCTCCAACACCTTCTGCTCAGTCGTTGAAGGCCGAATGTAGATTCTCTGGATCTGGTGCTTTAGTTTCCAGAATCTCTTTATCCTCACCTTCTCCCCTGGATGGATGTCCAGAGGCTTACGCAGGGTGTTCTGTTCGACTTACCCACGTCCGATCGCATTCTTACAGCAGATGCCAGCGATCTCGGATGGGGTGCGACTTTGGATCCTCTAGGTCTTTCCCTTCATGGGATGTGGGACCAGGATCAGGCAGCTCTACACATCAACCAGAAGGAGCTTCTTGCTCTTCTTCTGAGTTTCAGGCAGTGGATCCCTCACCTGTGGAATCACCAGGTCCTTCTGTTGTCCAACAGTTCGATGGTGGTTGCTTACATTCGGAACCAGGGTGGCACGGCCTTGGTTCCAATGTACGAATTGGCTCGGGACCTTCTACTGCTCGCTCAGGATGTCCACGCCAGGGTGGTTGTTCGTCACATTCCCAGTCATCTGAACGTCCTAGCCGACTCCCTGTCCCGTCGAGGCAGGGTCATTTCCACCGAGTGGATGCTCCACATGGCGGGTTCCATCGATCTCTTTGCGACTTGTTGGAACCATCAGGTGGACACTTCGTGTCCCCGTGTCCAGATGCTCTGGCTTTCGCCATGGATGCTCTAGTCCTCCTTTGGGTCGGTCTTGTCGGCTACGCCTTCCTGCCTGTTCCGATTCCGCCTCAGGTTCTCGCCCAGATATGAACCTGCAGTCGTCGAATCCTTTCGATCACACCCATCGTCTCGGTGGGTGTGGATCAATCTGCTCCGCTCTCTGTTACCGGCGGTTCCAGCATGTCTCCCTCTACCTCGCGACTTTCTTTGCCAAAGTCGCCCGAGGAGGTTTCATGTTGACCCGACTTCATTGTGTCTTCGCACATGTCTTTTATCGGGTCCTGTCTCCTCCGTAGTGGTTTTTTGAGACATGCAGTGGAGTTGCTTTTCTTCTTCAAGGAGGCACTCATTCCAATGGTTTAGCCTCTCGATGGTGTGGGATCACTCTGTTGCTTCTGCCACTCCTTCGATCACACTGCTTGCGGAGTTTCTGGTATATGTTTGTTTCTGGGGGTCTCCAGCCATGGGTACAAGTCCATGCTTCGGAGACCTTTTTCATATGTGGTACCACATTGTTTCGACACTCTTCCTTGCCTCTCCAAGCTTGTTCAGCTCTTTTCCTTGAAAAGGCCTAGGGCTTTGCAGTTTACTCCAAGATGATCACTTTCTTGGGCGCTGCTCTGCTTGGGGGTGGGGGGCATTCGCGCCTTTATTCTGGATGGATATGCGTTTTGTCACATGCCAGATCTCTCCTGCATCCATTTTTCGATGGATTTGTCTTGCTATTCGTGCAGCTTCCGCTCGTATATCTACTGGTGATTGTATTACCAATTGTTTTTCTGCCATGAGGTGTGTGCATTGTCTTCCTTTTTTTATAACTCTGTCATGTTGTCGGATGACGAATATTATACTGGCAGCCTTCTGGAGAAATGCTACATTCTCCTTTTATCTGCGACAGTTGCAGGAGCTGACAGAGGACCTTTGTCCTTGGGGCCCTCTTTCTTCGGCTCAGGCTGTTGTCTATCCCAGCCATTCAGCTTTTTTCAGGGTCAGTTCCAGCTCTGTGCTGTTCCTGCACTTTCTGTCTGGGCGTCGCACTTCACCATAGCCTCATCTTTCATTGTCTTTTACTAATGTTTGTGATGCTATGGTTTGATAGGCCTAGGGATCTCTTCCTCTGTCCACGGTTCCAGTGCAATTGAGTTATGTGTGAGTTGGTTATGTGATTCCCTCCATCCTTTTGTCTATTCAGCCTGTAGTAAACAGTTGCAAGGTAGGTTGATAAGAAATATAAATTTTATAGTAAATTTTATTTCTTATTATACCTACCACAATTGTTTACATGCTGGCCCTCCCGTCTTCTTATTCGGGTAAGAATCCTTCCTCCCAGCTGATCACTTAACTCCTGTGTTGTCGGAATCAAAAGAATGATGAATTGATGCACTGCGCATTGGTTTACGGAAGTCGTGGATTTGTTCTATGGAAGAGCGTCCCATACTGGGTGTGCGCCGATGGCACTCGACCCAGTTTTGGCTTATTTTTTCATGGTGTTTTTACACCACTTTTCTTTCCCAAATCTCTTGGGAAAGATTAAAATAAAGAGTATTTTATCCGAGTTAGGTTCTTCCACTGCAGTGCAAGCCTGTAGTAAACAATTGTGGTAGGTATAATAAGAAAGGAAATCTACTATAAAATTTATATTTCTGTACAGTATGCCAGATGGTAACTTGTTTTCTGATTATTGTTATCAGAACACAAGCTGAAATCTTTTGAAACAGATTCACACTTTGGAATTATAAAACTGACATTAATTTGCCTGAAATCGTGGTAACCTGACGAAATGCTGTTGCTGATTTCATTTTTGACAAATTGTTTTTTTTCAATGTCTGTAACATTTATTCTGCAAATTCAGTTATAATGGGTGAATGGGTGCTTCGATGTGGAATAATTATTGTGTCAGCTGTGACCGACTACAAAGGTTTTTCCAGATGATTTGAGACATTCATTGTAACCACATCTGCAGAATCAGTACAGCAACTTGCAGGCTTTTAAATCTCTGAATCCACTACATGTTGAGCTATCAAATAACTTCGTGCAGGAATCCAAAGTTGTGAGCTTTAAACATCAAACCACTTCAGGGTTCAGTGCCAATACCATCACTCCAAGCCATGTAGGGAAGTATGTTTTTCAAATGAGGAGCCCACAGTTCTTGCCCTCTGTCTTTCAATTCAGTGTGTCTGTTTTTTACAAACATTGAATTGTCTTGGCAGGAGACATCACTAAAATCTCCCCTTATCTGGCTTCCATGAAGAATAGAACAGACATTCTTAAATGGGTTGGGTTGAATCTGTTGCCTTGGTGAAGCAAACATACTCGCTGACGACATATCTTGAGGAATGGTCTCAGCATTCTGAAAAACTTCAAATTCACAGACAAACTCATTTGATAAAAGTATTAGTGGCTTATTGATTGTACCCGTGGAGGAATGGTCCGAAGGTTGACAAGTCAAACGCTCAGCCACTTTGTCAATCTCATCTGTAAGATTTGTATATTTTGTTTGGGATTCTGCTTTCCTCCATCTTTTCTATCAGAGATAATTTAAGGTTTTTGATTCCTTATTAGCTTAACTTGACAAAGTCAAGATAAGCTATTGCCATCACGCGTGCGTTAGTCTGTGAGTCTGTTCACATTTTCCTTTAGCACGGGCTACACCCCGCAGTTCTTGTCTGATCATCACAAAATTTCATACGCAGGTTTGGGGTCATGTCTAGATGAGAACGTCCCCCTTTGGTCGCGATCGGTCAACCGGTATGGCTGCCCGAGCCCGAAACCCGAAAACCATTAGCACAGTCTACAGGTCGTATTTATGAAGGGATTTCATTGTAACTTGGTAGGATGCCTCTGTATAATGCCTAGATGAGAACGTCCCCCTTTGGGCATGATCTGTCAACCGTGATGGCTGCCCAAGCCCGAAACCCAAAAACTTTTAGCACAGTCTGCAGGTCATGTTTAATATGGAGGGATTTTATTGTAACTTGGTAGGATGGCTCCTTATGATGTCTAGATGAGAATTTCCCCATTTGGGTGTGATCTGCCAACCGTGACGACTGCCCAAGCCCAAAACCCGAAAACCTCTAGCACAGTCTACGGGTCATATTTATTGAGGAATTTCATTGTAACTTGATGGGTTGACTTCAAATAAAGTCTAGATGAGAAAGTCCCCTTTTGGACGTGATTGGGCAACTGTGACAACTACAGGGGCCCAAAGCCTGAAAACCTTTAGCACAGTCTAGAGGTCATATTTATGAAGGGATTTCTTTGTAACTTGGTAGGTTGACTTCAAATAAAGTCTAGATGAGAAAGTCCCCTTTTGGACGTGATTGGGCAACTGTGACAACTACAGGGGCCCAAAGCCTGAAAACCTTTAGCACAGTCTAGAGGTCATATTTATGAAGGGATTTCATTGTAACTTGGTAGGATGACTCCAAATAATGTCTAGATGAGAACGTCCCATTTTGATCGCGATCATTCAGCCTTGATGGGTGCCTGAGCCCAAAAACGTTTAGCATAGGCAAAAGGTCATATTTATGGAAGGATTTCATAGTAACTTGTTAGGTTGACTCCATATAATGCCTAGATGATGACATCCCCTTTTGGTCGTGATTGGTCATCTGTGATGGCTACAGGTGCCCGAAGCCCGAAAACCTTGAGCACAGTCTACAGGTCATATTTATGAAGGGATTTCATTGTAACTTTGTAGGAACACTCCAGATGATGCCCAGGTGAGATTGTCCCCTTTGGTTGCGATCATTCAACCATGATGGCTGCCCGGGCCCGAAGCCCGAAAACCTTTAGCACAGTCTACAGGTAATGTTTATGAAGGGATTTCATTGTAACTTGGTAGGTTGACTTCATATAATGTCTAGATGAGAACATCCCCTTTTGGACACGATGGGGCAACTGTGACGGCTACAGGGGCCCGAAGCCCAAAAACCTTTAGAACAGTCTACAGGTCATAATTATGAAGGGATTTCATTGTAGCTTGGTAGAATGACTCCAAATAATGTCTAGATGAGAACATCCCCTTTTGGTCGCGATCATTCAGCCTTTATGGCTGCCAGAGCCTAAAGACCTTTAGCATAGTCTATAGGTCGTATTTATGGAAGGATTTCATTGTAACTTGTTAGGTTGACTCCACATAATGCCTAGATGATGACATCCCCTTTTGGTCGTGATTGGTCAGCTGTGATGGCTACAGGTGCCCGAAGCCCGAAAATCTTGAGCACAGTCTGCAGGTCATATTTATGAAGGGATTTCATTGTAACTTTGTAGGATCACTCCAGATGATGCCCAGATGAGAATGTCCCTATTGGTTGCGATCATTCAACCATGATGGCTGCCCGAGCCTGAAGCCCAGATACCTTTAGCACAGTCTACAGGTCATATTTATGAAGGGATTTCATTGTAACTTGGTAGGTTTGACTTCATATAATGTCTAGATGAGAACGTCCCCTTTTGGACACGATTGGGCAACTGTGACAGCTACAGGGGCCCGAAAACCTTTAAAACAGTCTGCAGGTCATAATTATGAAGAGATTTCATTGTAGCTAGGTAGGATGACTCCAAATAATTTCTAGATGAGAACGTCCCCTTTTGGTCGCGATCATTCAGCCCTGATGGCTGCCCAGGCCCAAAAACCTTTAGCATAGTCTATAGGTCGTATTTATGGAAGGATTTCATTGCAACTTGTTAGGTTGACTCCATATAATGCCTAGATAATGACATCCCCTTTTGGTCGTGATTGGTCAACTGTGATGGCTACAAGTGCCCGAAGCCCCAAAATATCTTGAGCACAGTCTACAGGTCATATTTATGAAGGGATTTCATTGTAACTTCGTAGGATTACTCCAGATTATGCCCAGATGAGAATGTCCCCTTTTGGTTGCGATCATTCAGCCATGATGGCTGCCCGAGCCCAAAGCCCAAAAACCTTTAGCACAGTCTTCAGTTCATATTTATGAAGGGATTTCATTGTAACTTGGTAGGTTGACTTCATATAATGTCTGGATGAGAACAGTCCCTTTTGGACACCATTAGGCAACTGTGATGGCTACAGGGGCCTGAAGCCCGAAAACCTTTAGCACAGTCTACAGGTGATATTTATGAAGGGATTTCATTGTACCTTGGTAGGATGACTCCAAATAATGTCTAGATGAGAACGTCCCCTTTTGGTCGCGATCATTCAGCCTTGATGGCTGCCCGAGCCCAAAACCCTAAAACCTTTAGCATTTCATTGTAACTTGGTAGGTTGACTTCATATAATGTCTAGATGAGAACGTCCCCTTTGGACGCAATTGGGAAACTGACGGCTACAGGGGTACAAAGCCCGAAAACCTTTAGCACAGTCTACAGGCCATGTTTATGAAGGGATTTCAATGTAACTTGATAGGATGACTTGTTTTGGAATAATTTCACTGTAACTTGGTAACTTTCGTTGATATACGTTAACTGTGAGGGTCACATACATTAACTGTGAGGTCATATTAACCCACCCCTCAGCTCTTTAGTACAGCGTACACCTCATATTATTTTTATCAAAAACAGCATACAGGGAACAGAAATGAACATATTCCCAATTATCACAATTCTTGTCTTATTTCATAATCCTTTCATAAACATTGAACATTATCCTTTTCATCAAACACAACACACAAGTTAAGCTACAGTGTCATTGACAGTTTCATTACTCCTGTTAACTGAATAATCTTCACTGGCAAAGAGGCTATTCAATCAACAGGTTTCCCCTGTATTACAAAACTCAACTACATATAGTCAAGTAGGCCTGGGCCTTGCCAAAGTCTTGAACCCAGTGATGACATTCTCAAAAATCACTGCAAAGCTACCAAAGAGCCACACAGGTTCTTTTGCAAGGCTGCTTTTTCCTTCCATGACAATGTCCATTTTGTTTTAGACCTCAGATGCAGGACCTCTGACGTTTTAAAAAAAGATATTCAATTTTCGTCTTGGCTTTCCAAATACAATGAGAAATAGGGGATATATATGACTTGATTGACAGAAAATTGTTAGTAGTTGTTGGGTTTCTGCCAGTGAGTGCTTAAAAAATTTAAGTCCATTTCTTGACATTTGTCAGCAAAAAAGCCCTACAATAACCAGATTGAAGTATTTTCAAGGCTCCACCTACACTGGTCCCAATTAGCCTACTTAAGACCCTGGTCATTACCCCCTCCTTCCGAGGCACTGTTGTAGTGGGGTAACCAGTTCTTGTCAGATCACTGAAGTTAAGCAACGTCGAGTTAGTCCTTGGATGGATGACCGTCTGAGCAATCGATTCAGACTCCCACGTTGTGTCATTGGGCAAGGCACTTAACCCCGTTTGTCCACACGATGACGCCATGTACATTGATGATGTGCATGTCTTCAACCAAACTAACCCTGCCTGTGCTCCAGTTCAGAGTTACGATGTTGGGGATTGGCAGCTGCTCGTCATTGCTTGGAGGTTCACTCCGGGTAATCCGGCTTCCTCCACCCGTTAAACTGTCACTGACACGATATGACCTTGGCTGTAAAACCTTAAATAAATAAACAAATAAATAACCCCCTCCTTCCAGTTCTCTTAAAAGAGGGGGTGACAACCAGATAGTACTAAGAAATCTTTTCTCACTGATTTTTCCACGGTGTGACAAGTAGGGCTGAAACGGTTGGCTCATTTTCCTAACCGACTAACCGAGAGCTATAACCAGATAATATCCGGTTATCCGTGGCCATTATTTCACCGAATATGGGATCAAAACTATAGGAATTGGAAGCCAGTATTCTCAAACTATTCCGTAGTGTGTATACAAACGAACGTTGTCGAGTACTCGACAACGTTCGTTTGTATACACACTACGGAATAGTTTCTGTGATTACTCATTACTCACGGAAACTGCTGATCATTAACAAAGTCTTGAACGCCAAAGTCGATTATTTCTCAATATTTACAACGCGGCTTCAATGTGTAATCTATCACAAAAGAGAGGCGGCAGATTTACTACGTTTTAAATGCGGAATGACGATCACTATCTATATTTCGGATAACCGGTTGACGGTTTTTCTAATCGGATAGGTAGCTAACTGGTTTCAAACCGATTATCCGGTTAACCATTTCAGCACTAGTGACAAGAATAATGTGGGGCTGCCTAGGTGGCCAAGCAGATTATTTTAAGGGGCTATTTTCAGGGCTGATCGACCATAGTCTTCAAGAGAATGATGTCACTTGCTTGGACCAGACCTAATTTACTGAACTCGTTTTCATAAATTTTGCAATAACCTGGGATCTTACTTGAGATGTTCTGTCTATACCATGATTACCTCTTCTGCTATATTTAACCCTTTGATACTTTTGTACGTCTTATGATGTACGAAATCAAACAGCACGTTGACACTTTTATTTGTCTTATGACGTACGAAATCAAACAGCACGTTGATACTTTGTGGTCATTTGTTTTGTTATTATTTTTCGATTTTTTAAAGTTTTAATCTCAATTCCTATTTTCTCCCAAATAATGCTCAGTGACAACCATTGAGCCAAATGTTATCACAGCTTAGAATACTTAGATAATCCTGCTGTCAAGACTTTTTAACTGGTTGAGTGCTAGAAGCCACTATCAGGACTTTCAAAAAATGAGGAGCAAAAAAGCCAACACTTTCCATATATTTCATATTCAGTCAAACACAAATAATATTTTGTTTATATAAATTTGTTTTATTACAAATTATTGGAGAGTGCCTCTGGGCACTCTCCAATAATTTGTAGTAAAAACAAGTTTTGAATAACATATTCAGACCACCAGAAATATTCTAACCCTCAACCAGATAATCACTAAAGTGAAAAATATCTTGTTATTTGTACTTTCCGACATTTGACGTCACATTTTGAAAAACGTTGAAGAAACTGAATTCCCAGTGGCGTTTGAACGTCAGCATAATTAAAGTCTCAATTAGTTAAAAAGCCAATTACATAAATTTCATCTTTACACACCAACCGTGGTGAACATGTGTGTCTGTGGGAAACACGCCAGCAATGGGATTTCAATAGTTAAAATCTACACCTACAGTGGAACTGCATCCAAGTTGACCTTTGGTGACCTCGACCTGTATGCAGACTTGTCTAAATTTATCGCTCGTCGCCTTGCGAATAGTGAAATGAACGTGGCAATTATTTATTATGTTTTTAAATGAATTTACCTCGTAAGATACCAAAAATTAACAGACATGTGTTGTCTCATATTAAATGAAGCATCCCTAACTCAAAATGGTATGTTATTAAAATGAAAAAGGCCCCGTGATTTGCACATTTCTTTTTTCATTTATTTTGACGATAAAATTGACAGCGGATGTACCGCCCATCAGTACTCTTGTAAACAAAAAGAGATTCACACATGTGTACAGGCACTGTTTAGAATTTAACATTGAATATTGTATTATTTAATATTTAATCTCCTAATAATCTGACGATCATGGTATAAATAAAATATAACCAAAGTAGCTTGGTGTACCAACTGTTCACCAGTCGTGGTGAACATTTGGTATTCCAAGCTACTATGGGTATATTTTATATATAATGTGAAAGAAAAACATGGTAAAAACATTGTAAGGGTTTTGCCCACCTTTTTCAATGCCAGCAGGCAAGGGTGTAATTATAGGAAGGCTGATTGGGGTACTCCTCTGAAATACACACACTCTTCTCATGAAAAGTCCTGTCAAATTTTTAGCTAACAAAATAGTTCATTCATACTACTGAAAGACATATAAATGATTCATAATGTCTCATACAGGGGAATTATGTCTATTATAGGCCCTCCCTTTTTTAAAAAAAAAATTCTCAAGCTTTATAAGGGTTCATCACATTACAATACAGTGTGCCTCCCTCTGCTTTGCATGGTAACTTTCTGCTGAAAACTTTATAATTTTGCCCCACCACTGGCAAAGCTATCTACGTCATTGCCTAGAATCCCACAATTTATCCTCTGGGTACCTCATTCTGTTCAGGCCTGAGACCATGATTCCAATTGAGGTTCACAGAGGGTAAATTTAGTAATGCTACCCTGTTGTGCAGGATAGCATCACCAACTTGACCCTCTGGGGACCTAATTCTGTAGATGACAGTCTGCCTACATCCAGGCTTGAGTGCATGGAGAGTGAATTATTATTGAATCTTTCATGGATGGAAGTTTCCACTTAAGACAGAAACTCCATGTGTCTGCTTGTCTGATAAAGGTTATTATAACGACAAGCAAAGTTTCAGCCAAGAGATCTCTGAAACTGTGTTGTGCTTGTGCATTACTACAGAAAATAACAGTTATTGTCTGGGAGGAAACTCCATTTAAGGATGTTTTAGTGGTAGATCACTCTCAATGTACTGTTCTTCTTTCTGTATGATGTTTGTCCTGGACATCTGATTTTCAATTGACACAGGCAAAATACAAAATCATCGAGTTCTGGAATAGTTCTAGCACTGGATCTTTACCAATCTTCATATGTGAGTTAAGTATGATGACTGGAAGAAGCCTATTTATTTCGACCTTGATGTGCCAAAGGTCAAGGTCACAGTGACTTCCAATGTTAAATACACTTGAAATTGGTTTCCGCTCTATAACTAAAGTTCTATCAACCTGATCTTTACCAAACTTCATATGAGGGTTCGGTATGATGAGTGGAAGAAGCTTATTTATTTTGACCATAATATGCCAAAGGTCAAGGTCACAGTGACCTCCAAAAGTTCTGCAAGACTGATCTTGTTTTTTTTTGTAATTCTATCCATGATATTGCAGGAGGGGGCATATGCCACATTTTGCGTTGCTCATGTTTTTACTCTGAAAACAGCACCAAATTGGAGTTTCCTGATAATTATTCTCGTATTCATTGAAATGCAAGGGAGGCACAGTCCTCACTGAAACCAGAGTAAAGTAGCAAAACTTGTCTGTCATGGTGAAGAATCACTGTTCCACTTAGTGGCTGTTGCCAAGAAGTTTTGCTTCACTGATATAATAGGACATAGTAACCAATGCCTGGGGTGCGAATCCTCTAAAGTGGGAAACATAATAATAAAAGATTGGTAAATCTTGACTTTATACTTATATATCACATGAAACATCGTTAATTTCGACGTAACAACCCATGTCTTATTTCCTGATTATCAACTAGTGACTAATCGGCATGTGGTCCCATAGCAGAATTGTATTCTTGTGCATAGTTCACATGACGTCAGTTATGACAACAGGTGCAAGTAAAGCGCATTCATGACGTCATGGTGTGAGCCAACGAACTGATTGTCGGTTGTTTTGGGAGAATTTGGCGACAATGAATTAAACAAAAAGTGTAAAAAACATTCGAAAATTCATGTGATACACAGAATCTTTAACTCGTGATGTTTAGATATAAGATTGCTAAAGGCTCGTTGTGAATCAAATTCATCAAGCTCGTTTCAAAAAATCTTATATCCAAACATTACTCGTTTGAGATCCTCTATATATGTTTGCAGTTACCATTCCTGATCCCAGAATAAGCACATCATAAAAAATTATCCCACCTACCAACTTTTTTTAGAGTCCCCTCCTTGGAAATATGCCCAGTCCAGGCCTGGCATTCTTTAGGAGTGCAGGAGTGTTGCACGCCTACTGCACGCCTATAAAAAATTGAGGAGAGAAATTTTTTGCATCCCTTGATTTTCTGGAACCTGTTTGGGACTGCCTTTAAAATCTATTATCATTTCGTCCGTGAATTCCAATGAGAACACATTGGAACTCAGGGGACTATACGTCAATGTTGCATTGATTGGCAATAATTTATGACCCATTCTGTGTCGCATTTCGATAAATTTTGAGTGTGGAAGACAGTCACATAAAAATTTAATGCAACATTTTGAATAATGGGATGTGTGTGCCAATTTTTCCACTATGCAGCTGAATGTAGTACAATTTTTCAGTCACAATATTAATACCTTAATGTGAATATAACCAAAATAGCATACAAGATTTTGCATTGAAAATTTCAGGTGCAATTGCACTCCCAAGCAATCTGAGGAGGGCAACTGTTTTGCACTACTTGATTTTCTAGATTGCCAGGGCTGCCAGTCTGTAGCGCTGAAACGGTTGGCTCATTTTTTAGCTATAACTAAATAATATCCGGTTTTCCATGTCAATTATTTCACCGAATATGAGATCAAAACTATAGGAATTGGAAAGCAGTATTTTCAAACTATTCCGTAGTGTGTATACAAACGAACATTGTCGAGTGCTACATCGTTCGTTTGTATACACACTACAGAATAGTTTCTGCGATTACTCATTACTCATGGAAACTGCTGTACATTAACGAAGTCTTGAACGCCAAAGTCAATTATTTATCAATATATACAACGCGGCTTCAATGTGTAATCTGTCACAAAGGAGAAGTGGCAGCTTTACTACGTTTTAACCCTTTCCGACTACGGTCATCGTGACGTTTTAACGTCACGACGAATCGGGTTTTGGCCCTTTGAACCCTGGTGGTAGCTTCCATATCAGTTCAATGACAGCAGCAGGTAGAGTCCATACTCAATATTTGTGGGTAGACCAATTAATATTTGCAACGTGCAGCCTTGTGGCTGCACGTTGAAAATATTAATTGGTCTACCACACACATGCACTTAGCATCCATCCTATGTAATGAAATTATAAAGTAAGGTGTTCGTGGACGAGAAAGCGCCCGCTCGGGTTCAAAGTCCGAGTACGTAATATTACGTACCGTAGCCGCAACGCACGGCAATTTTCGTACGTAATATTACGTACCGTAGTCGCAAAGGGTTAAACGTGGAATGACGATCACTATCAATATTTCGTTTAACCGGTTGATGGTTTTTCTAATCGGTTAGATAGCTAACCGGTTTCAAATTGATTATCCGGTTAACCATTTCAGTACAACTAGTCTGTTTAAAAAGTTCAGCAAAACCACATCATGTGACCCCTCTTTGGAACGAGCTTGTTCCAGTGAGGGGGACATATATGGTTTTGTTGAAATTGTTTTAATTTATTTTTCAACTGTTTGATTTGTAAATTATGTAGGTGAATGCTTAGGGTTGAAGTCCTCTAAAATGGGCAAAAGCCTAGAAACGATTGACTAAACTTGACTTTATCTCTATGTTGTGGTCATGATTAGCTGTTGTGCAGAAATATGTGACCTTAAACACCAATAAATAAATAAATAAATAAATGTATTTTTCATAAAATCTAGTCTTGACTGCAGTTGGCTTCTTCACAGCAACCATGACAGGCTTTGATAGAATTATTCAAAAATATATTCTGCAGGTTAAAAGTTAACCCTTTACCTAATGAATCAATTGTGTAATATACAAATTCAATAGTAGTAAAAAAAAACTATATTTAAAAACCTTTGAACAAAACCATATCATGTGACCCCTCATTGGAACGAGCTCATCTGTGTTGCTTAACCCTTTACCTAACATGAAAAGCAGACGACACTTGCAAAAAAAATTCTTGAACAACTAATTTTTTTCATTTTTTGTCTCAAAAACATAGGTTATGACCCCTCATTGGAACGGGCTCGACGAGCTCGTTCCAATGAGGGGTCATAACCTATGTTTTTGAGGCAAAAAATGAAAAAATAATGAAAATTAACTGACGATGTTTGAGAATAGCGCTGGCCGGTTTTGGCCGTTACGTTGGGTAAAGGGTTAACTCTTTACCTAACAAATCACCTGCATCCGTCTGCGCAGTTTGCAAACTGAGCAGTTGAAAAAAATAATTTTTTAAAAATATTTCAACAAAACCATATCATGTGACCCCCTCATTGGAACAAGCTCAATGAGCTTGTTCCAATGAGTGGTCACATGTTATGGTTTTGTTGAAATTTTTTGAAAAATTTTCAAAAATAGTAATTAAAATAATAAATTTTGATATTCTCTGCATTGGGTAAAGGGTTAAACCCCAATAAACAAAAGATTTGTTAGGTTTGATTTGTTTGGTGAAGAGTCAATGCAACTTTGTTATGAGATTGACCAAGTTACCTAAACTTTGTGTCAATTCTGTTGAATTCTCGTACAGGTTGGACCTCTCGAAAATAAGTCTGCAGCCCACATACTTTTGCTTTATTTTGTACATAATTGCTGTGTGTATTCAACTTTACATGACACATTACAGACACTGAGAAATGGACAAGGTAAACCATGCGTAGAATCTGGATTACGCATAAGAATATATATATATCGTATAGGGGGGGGGGGGGGGTGGCGTGGTGGCTCAGTAGGTAGAGGTGCAGACTGCAAGCCAAGAGGCCCTCGGTTCGAATCCCACCTGCGGCAATCGTGTTGTGTCCTTGGGCAAGACACTTCACCCCCATTGCCCACGTGGGGGCACGGTGACGCTGTGTACTAAGGCGTACTGCACGTCGATGGTGCACCTGTCTTCAACCAATGCTAACCCTGCTTGTGTGGAGTTCGTATGTTGGGGAGCTGACAGTTGCTCGCCGTTGCTCGGTGGTTCTCCCCGGGTACTCCGGCTTCCTCCACCCATAAAACTGTCATGGTCATGATTAGGCATTGTGCAGAAATATGTAACCTTAAACACCAATAAATAAATAAATAAATATATTGTATAAGGATGCAAGCCTGGCGTTCTTTAGAAGTGTAGGAGTGCTGCACGCCTACAGCACGCCTAGAAAAAATTGAGATTTTTTGCACGCCTTGATTTTCTGGAATGCCAGACCTGTTTGGGACTGCCTTTAAAATCTATTATCATTTCGTTCCCTGAGTTCCAATGTGTTCTATGTGCCTACTGGCACATAGAACACATTGAAACTCAGGGGACGATTTGTTAATGTTGCATTGATTCGCAATAATTCATGACCCATTCTGTGTCACTTTTCAATACATTTTGAGTGTAGAAGACAGTCACATAAGAATTGAATGCAACATTTCGAATAATGAGAAGATATATGTGCCAATTTTTCCACTGTGTAGCTGAATGTAGTACTGTTTTTCAGTCACAATTTTAATACCTTGAAGTGAATATAACCAAAATAGCATACAAGTTTTTGCATTGAAAATTCCAGGTGCAAATTGCACTCCCAAGCAATCTGAGGAGGGCAATTGTTTTGCACTCCTTGATTTTCTAGCTTGGCAGGTCTGAGGATGCATCTGATCAGACGTTACGCATCTGAATAACATTATGATGTGAGTGAAATGCTTTGACGCAAAACACTGTTAAGTAAGAAAGTCATCAGACTGCAGAATGTGCTCTCTTTCTTCAACTGGTAGAGTGCTGAATTATTTTTGGTTGACAAAATTTGTTCACATGTATTATCCTTGTTACAATAAGGACACTCTCCCATATATTTTAACAAAGAAAATCTGTACAAACAAAATAGTTTCAATCTTTTAAGCATTTTGATTTAAACCCCCTAGGAGCCTTTTTCCAGAAACTGATTCTCTGATGACAAAAGTGATGCTATGGGTGCCATATGGGGCTAAATAAAAAATCTGAAACCTTTATGCACATCTAGAACATATGAACAACATTTTATATTAAACCCCAAAGAGCTTTTGCGGGAAACCGATTCTCTAAGGACAAAAGTGGCACTACAGTTGCCACAGCGGGCCGAATAAAAAATCCGAAACCTCTGGAGACCCTACTGGAATATACAAACGCACTTTCAACATTTCGAATTAAAAGCCCTAGGAGCCTATTGCAGGAAATCAATACTTTAATGACAAAAGTGGTGCTCCAGGCACCACATGAGGACGAATCAAAATCTGAAACCTCTATGCACATCTAGAGACCCAACTGGAACATATGAACACACTCTCAACATTTTGAATTAAAACCCCCAGGAGGCTGTAGCTGGAAACTGGTTCTCTAAAGACAAAAGTGGCACTATGGGCACCACGTGGTGCTGAATCAAAAATCCAAAACCTTTATGCAGTCTTTCGATTTTGTAAAATGCAGGTGCGCCAAGTGTGGCACGGGCCATTTCTAATTTGCAAGCGCCATTTTCCCGACTTACGAAACACTCAGCTATTGTGAACAAATTACGGAAACGGCGATGTTTTGATAGAATACAGCGTGTGTATGATAGTGACAGACCGTCTATCATAAACACGCTGTATTCTATTAAAAAACATCCTCCTTTTCATAGTGATGTTAAGTCACGTTTGTTGGGTCATAACAGTAAAATAAAGATCACATACATGTACTCACAATACATGTTCATTATTTTGAACATTCTTTTTCAAAAAATAAATCCATAAACTAAACTGAAATGCACGCACAGAGTCAAAAGTAGAATACACAGTTTGGATATGGAAAAACTGGAACCGGGAAGAGTAACTAGAATAATATGGAATTGTGACGGGTATGTCTACAGTTTTTCTGATGAACCAGTTTCATCATGTTTAAATTGGGATGCACTGTGGCATCAACTTTTGATGTGTCTGCTTGTTTGAAGTTGCGACATAGTTTCCGGACTTCTTTTGAAAGTGCAACCTACACCGCGACTGTACCATGTAGTTGTATATTACTGCATAAGGCCATGCGCATGTGCTATCGATGCTTGATGAGCATTAACCCTACTTATGTTAAGATAATTTGAACATTCAAACAGGCGATCATATAGCACGCTGCTTTTTGCCAAGGTGCGGCATTAGTGGCGCCAAGCTTTTCAAAATTGTGTGCACGATGGCTTGCAAGCACGATGACGTGCCTCAAAGTCGAAAGACTGCATTTATGCACATCTAGAGACCCTTCCAGTACATATGAACACACTTTCAACGTTTCGAATTAAAACTCCTAGGAGCCTTTTGATGGAAACCAATTTTCTAATGACAAAAGTGGCTCTACGGGTGGCATATGGGGCCAAATCAAAAATTAAAAACCTTTATGCAATTCTAGACACCCTACTGGAACATATGAACACACTTTCAAGGTTTCGAATTGAAATCCCTAGGAGCCTTTCGCCGGAAACCAAATCTCTAATGACAAAAGTGGTGCTACAGGCAGCACATGGGGTCGAGTAAAAAATCTGAAACTTTTATACACATTTAGAGATCCTACCGGAACATATGAACACACTTCTAACATTTCAAATTAAAACCCCTAGGAGCCTTTCAATGGAAACTGACTCTCTGATGACAAAAGTGGTACTGTAGGTGCCACATGAGGCCAAATAAAAATCCAAAACCGTTATGCACATCTAGAGACCCTACCTGAACATATGAACACACTTTCAACGTTTCGGATTAAATCCTCTTGAAACCTTTTGCCAGAAACCGATTCTTTAAGAAAAAAAGTTGCGCTACGAGCACCACAAGAGGCCGTATCAAAAATCTGAATGTTTCGAATTAAAACCCCTAGGATCCTTCCACTGAAAATTGATTTTCCAACAATAACAATAAAAGTGGTTCCATTGGAACCACATGGGACCAAATCAAAATGCCGAAACCTTTATGGACATCTACAGATGCCACGTGAACACCTCAGCATAGTTTAAATGTTTCGAATTACACACTGTTGGTGATATAAAGTTTGGACGTACAGATGGGATGGATGGAGATCACCTCAGTATCCCCACTTTTTTTCAAAAATGCGGGAATAAAAATGTATTCTGCAGGTTAAAAAAGTTAACCATTTACCTAACGAAATAAGCTGTGTAATATACAAATTCAGTGGTAGTAAAAAAAATCTATATTCAAAAAACTTTCAACAAAGCCTTATCATATGACCCCTCATTGGAACAAGCTCATCTGTGCTGCTTAACCCTTTACCCAACGAATCGCCCGCATCCGCCCGCGTAATATGCAAATTCAGCAGTTGAAAAAATATTATTTTTCAAAAAATTTCAACAAAACCATATCATGTGACCCCTCGTTGGAACGAGCTCGTCGAGCTCGTTCCAACGAGGGGTCACATGTTATGGTTTTGTTGAAATTTTTTGAAAAATTTGAAAAAATGATATTTAAAATAATAAATTTTGATATCGTCTGCGTTGGGTAAAGGGTTAAAGGGTTAAACCCAATAAATGAGAGATCCACAAGCGAATTTTCAGCCTGTGGACCACCTGGTGTAGTTTTTATTTTGATGTGTTTTTTTATAGTAAATAGTTCTCCCTTTATAAAACTTTCAAGTTCAGTAGACCATGCATTAATTTCTTGACATTCAGCTGCATTTATTGATACATTGTGCACAGGGATACAGTTAAGTATCCACAAATATCACTGTCATTCTGTGTGTATGTTAAAGCCAAGCCATGTTGTGAAACCAGTTATGAAACCAAAAATATATTCAAATACCTGTTCACGAAAGACAATATTCTAAACCTAAATTGTCATTTGAATATCTGTTTTCAGATTCAGATTTAGGTTTCTTTTTTCACAGCATAGACTTGCTGCAAAATTACGTACATCATTGGAGGCCTTATTTATTTATTTATTTATTTATTTATTTATTTATTTATTTATTGGTGTTTAAGGTCACATACTTATGCACAATGGCTAATCGTGACAGCGACAGTTTTACAGGTGGAGGAAGCCAGAGTGCCTGGAGAGAACCACTGAGCATCGACAAGCAAATGTCAGCTCCTCAACATTCTAACTCTGTTCAAGCTCCCTGCAAGCAGGGTTATAGCAGTTGAAGACATGTGCACCATCGATGTTCAGTACGCCTTATACACAGCGTCATCATGCTCCCATGAAGGCAACTGGGATAAAGTGCCTTGCCCAAGGACATAATGCAGGTCAACCCGGACGGGGATCGAACTCGGGACCTCTAGCATAGAAGTCCAACAGTCTACCACTGAGCCACCATGCTCCCTCATTGGAGGCCTTAAAATTTGTTCTGATTTGCCAGAATTTGTGTTGATTCTTATGAACTTTTGCTGATTTCTAAGAGATCTATTTTATCATACGAGCCCACACAATGTTCTTTCTTATCAACCTACCTCAATTGTTTACAACAGGCTTGCACTACAGTGGAAGAACCTAACTCGGATAAAATACTCTCTACTGTCGTTTCGGGGCCCCCCGACTCGACCACGTCTGGTGTGAGTTTGACCTCCTCCATTGGGGATGTGCAGCTCCTCCCGCTCCCGCGGGGGGTGGTGAACGCTTTCGTTTCGGGTCGCCCGATTCGACCACGTCTGATGAGAATTGCTCCTCCTCCGTGGGGGATGTGCAGCTCCTCCCGCACCAGCGGGTGGTGGGGACCGCTTTCGTTTCGGGGCTTCCCGATTCGACCATGTCTGGTGAGAGTTATTCCCCTTCCGTGGGGAATGTGCAGTGTTTTACCGTGGTGGATACTGCGGGAGCTGTTGGTTTTCTGGTGTAGAGATGCCTGGTTCCGGAACTATGCGCCCTCTCCAGTCGACATCTGAGGCTGTCACTAGGGTTGTGACTCCTCCTTTGGAGGCCGAGCTTGGTGGCTCTCTCTGCTTTTCCGCCAGTTCCAGCAGCTCCCGTCGTATCTGCTGCTACTGCTGTTCCGTCTACAACGTCATTGGGCACTGTTTTTAGCCGGCCTCGGCTTCTCCCTGCCAGGGTCTGCAGGGATGTCTGTAGTGTGGTTGTGGGGTTTCGGCCTCAGCCTTCCCAGACTTCCACTCGGCGAAGTCAAATGGAGCTGCCGACTGAACCCCATACTGTGTCCTCTCAGCCATTGAGCACAGTAGTTTTATACCTGCAGTGGTCTGCTGCGGTGTCTGGTTGTGTAGACATGGGGGTATCGGCCTCAGCCTTTCCTGACTTCAACTCGGCGAAGTTGGAAGTGGCTGCCGGCCGGACCCTCTCCTGTGGTCTCTGCGCCGTCGAGCACCACAGTTGTCATTGGATTCGGTTGTTCTTAATGGGACACTATGAACTCCGTGGCGTTTCCGTCCCTCATTCTGGCCACACGACCAGTTTTGGGGGTCCAACGTCTTTTGTGCAGCCTGGACCTTCTGCCCTGCAGAGGTCAGCGGTGACTCTCCGGAGTTCCTGCTATGTTCATCCTCGGGGTGTGTCACACCCCTATACACGTCTGGCTTCAGACGTTTTCGGCTGCCGCCCGTCGTCCCACGTCGGGTCTTTTGGAGGATCGTGACCCTTCGCTGGTTCAGAGGGTCAGCGGTGAAGCCACTTTGCCGGTTTGTTCCCTTGTCGAACCGGCCAGTACGGGCAGTGAGCTTAGGGAGGCCCTCTCCTTACTCACTCAGGTTCTGTCAACGAGCCTTCCTGTTGCTTCCAGCGAGGCAGCGAGTGGTTTCCAGGTGCCTCCTATGGCGCCGCCTCCCGGGATTGGAAACAGGCCGCTTTCTGATCCCCTGGTGTTCCAACACCATGGGAGGCGTCGGCTGGTTTGCCCACGCTGGGCTATGTGTCTTCCGACTCAGGGGAAGAGTCCGACATGCTTGATGTCGAGAGCCAGCAGTCTTCGGACTTGGGGGCAGCTCTTGATTTCGTGTTTGGGTTCCTTCCGGATCTCAAACCATCTAACCAGTCGACAGTGTCAGCCAGGCCGCGATTATCGGTCACGCGCCAACAGTCTATGGAGCAACCTGCTTCTGGGCGTCTTCGACTGTGCCCTTCTGTACAGTTGGTTGAAGCATTTTCAGCCTTGGACTCCAAGCTAATTTCCAAGGCTATGAAGGCTCCGTTCTTCACCAGGGTTGACACCTTTTTGCCTCCGGCGTGTTATCGTTCCTACAATTCCGCCAATCCGTCGGTCTACCAGACTTTGACGGTTTTGGATCAGGACTCCAATTCCCTCGGGCTTTCCAAGTCCAAGTCTGCCGTCATTCCGATGACGACTCTGGAGTCCACATTGGGCTTATCGAGAGAGATGCTTGGTATGCTTTCTCTCTCCGATCACGTCGTCTCAGCTTTTGCTGCTTATCAGCCTTCAGATAAGATTGACGAGGTACAGGCTCCTTTCCGTGTGCTGTCCAAGGCGCTTATGCATCTTACTCACACGCATGCCTGTAACACGGCTAATCTGGAATTAGTTCGAAGGGACTCTGTGCGGGACACAGGCCGATCCCTTCCTGAGGAGCAGTACGCTGCTCTTCGATCTGCTTTTTTGACAGGTCTGCAACTTTTCCATGATTCTGTGTTGACGGTCCGGGATGACGTCCTACGTCATTCCAACGATCAGCTGCTGTTTCTTCAGCTTGATCAGCCTTCTAGGGTAGGCAGGGCCGTTCCAAGCCTAACAAGTACCCTCTGCTTCCTCTGCGAAGCAAAAGGGGCTGATCCTTCTGCCACCGCTTCTGCTTCTTACTCAAGGGGTAGGGGTAAGCGTTGGCAGTCTTGAGGGAACTCCCAGGATTCTTCATTCAGTAGAGGTGTTTTCTCCTCTCGCGAGCCTCGTCGGGGTTCGCAATGAAGGTCCTCACCTCGACTCGTCCCAGGTTGGAGGAAGGATAGCAGAGTTCGCAGACCGTGGGCCTTGGATGTTAGATGTTGTTTGGTCCGGGCTGCGAATATCCTTCCGACGGCACTCCACTCTGTCCGGGGTGCTTTTTCCAACCACAGTTCCTTCAGACATTTTACGTCGGGAACTTTTGTCCACGGAGATAGACAATCTCCTGACAAAGGGGGCGATTGAGGTCATCAAGAACATTAGGTCAGTGGGTTTCTATTCCCGCCTGTTCTTGGTGCCGAAGAAGGACGGCCGACTCCGACCAGTTCTCGATCTGAGTTTCCTGAACCAGTCTATCATTGCTCCCAAGTTCAGCATGGAGACTTTCATTTAGGTCCTCCGTTCAATTCACCAGGGAGATTTCGCTTCCAGCTTCGACCTGCGAGACGCTTACTTTCACGTTCCGATTCATTGGGCGTTACGGAAGTATCTCAGGTTCATTTTTCTGGGGCGAGTTTACCAGTTCAAGGCCATGCCTTTCGGTCTCAACCTGGTTCCTTGGTCCTTCACCAGACTGATGTCGCATGTGATAGCTTTCCATCGCACACAGTCCAGGGTGACTACTTCGGCATATCTGGACGATATCCTCCAGGGGCATTCCAATGCTGCCTTCCTGGAGTCGGATGTCGCCACTCTGTTGAGCTTGCTCACGTCGCTACGTTTCAGAGTCAACGAGGAGAAGTCGGACCTGGTCCCTTCTCAGTCGTTTTATCATCTGGGGATGGCTTTCCGCACACAATTCAATTTGGTGGCGGTTCCCCAGGCCAAGGCTGTGATTCTCTCAGCTTTTGCTCCGACTCTGTCCCAGTCCACATCCACGACGGCTCGGAGTTTTCTCCGGCTAATCGGTCTCTGCTGTTCGGTGACGGATCTCATTCCTCTAGGTCGGCTTTTTGTCAGACCTCCCCAACACTTTCTGCTCAGTTGTTGGAGGCCGAATGTAGATTTTCTGGATCTGGTGCTTCAGTTTCCAGACTATCTTTATCCTCACCTTCTCCTCTGGGCGGATGTCCAGTGGCTTTCGCAGGGTGTTCCGTTGGACTTACCCACGTCCGATCGCGTTCTGACGGCAGATGCCAGCGATCTCGGATGGGGTGCGACGTTGGATCCTCTAGGTCTTTCCATTCATGGGATGGTGGACCAGGATCATGCAGCTTCTTGCTCTTCTTCTGCGTTTCAGGCAGTGGATCCCTCACCTGTCGAATCGCCAGGTCCTTCTGTTGTCCGACCATTCGATGGTGGTTGCTTACATTCGGAACCAGGGCGGCACGCACTCTGTTCCAATGTACGAATTGGCTTGGGATCTTATACTGCTCGCTCAGGATGTCCACGCCGGGGTGGCTGTTCGTCACATTCCCGGCCACCTGAACGTCCTAGCCGACTCCCTGTCACGTCGGGGCAGGGTCAT
This sequence comes from Pictodentalium vernedei, assembly GCA_031216915.1. Taxonomy (NCBI): domain Eukaryota; kingdom Metazoa; phylum Mollusca; class Scaphopoda; order Dentaliida; family Dentaliidae; genus Pictodentalium; species Pictodentalium vernedei. The sequence continues at coordinate 78,558,037 of CM062296.1, read as the reverse complement.
TTCCACCAGGTGGATGCTCCACATGGCGGGTTCCATCGATCTCTTGTGACTAGTTGGAACCTTCCGGTGGACACTTTCGTGTCCCCGTGTCCAGATGCTCTGGCTTTCGCCGTGGACGCTCTGGCCCTCCTTTGGGATGGTCTTGTCGGCTACACCTTCCTACCGGTTCCGATTCCGCCTCAGGTTCTCACCCAGATATGAACCTGCAGTCGTCGAATCCTTTCGATCACAACCGCCGCTTCGGTGGGTGTGGATCAATCTGCTCCGCTCTCTGTTAGCGGCGGTTCCGGCATGTCTCCCTCTACCTCGCGACTTTCTTTGCCAAAGTCGCCCGGGAGGTTTTCAAGTTGACCCGACTTCATTGTGCCTTCGCACATGTCTTTTATCGGGTCCTGTCTCCTCTGTAGTGGTTTTTCGAGACACGCAGTGGAGTTGCTTTTCTTCAAGGAGGCACTCACTCCACTGGTTTAGCCTCTGTGGCTAAGTGGAAGGTTCTTCAGTCGATGGTGTGCGATCACTCTGTTGCTTCTGTCACTCCTTCGATCACACTGCTTGCGGAGTTTTCTGGTATATGTTTGTTTCTGGGGGTCTCCAGCGATGTGTACTTGTCCATGCTTCGGAGACATTTTTTCCTATGTGATACCGCATTGTTTCGACCTTCATCCTTGCCTCTCCAAGCTTGTTCAGCTCTTTTCCTTGAAAAGGCCTAGGACTTTGCAGTTTACTCCACGATGGTCACTTTCTTGGTCGCTGCTCTGCTTGGGGGTGGGGGTTGTTCACGCCTTTATCCTGGATGAATATGCGTTTTCCCACATGCCAGATCTCTCCTGCATCCATTTCTTGATGGACTTGTCTTGCTATTCGTGCAGCTTCCGCTCGTCTAGCTACTGGTGATTGTATTACCAATTGTTTTTTCTGCCACGAGGTGCGTGCATTGTCTTCCTCTTTTAATAACTCTGTCATGTTGTCGGATGACTGATGTTATACTGGCAGCCTTCTGGAGAAATGCTACATTCTCCTTTTTTCTGCGACAGTTGCAGGAGCCGACAGAGACCCTTGGGGCCCTCTTTCTTTGGCTCAGGATGTTGTCTATCCAAGCTTTTCAGCTTTTTTCAGGGTCGGTTCCAGCTTTGTGTTGTTACTGCCCTTTCTGTCTGTGCGTCGCACTTCACCATACGCCTCATCTTTCATTGGCTTTTCTAATGTTTGTGATGCTATGGTTTGATAGGCCTAGGGATCTCTTCCTCTGTCCATGGTCCCAGTGCTATTGAGTTATGTGTGGGTTGGTTATGTGATTCCCTCCAGCCTTTTGTCTATTCAGCCTGTTGTAAACAATTGAGGTAGGTTGATAAGAAGTATAAATTTTATAGTAAATTTCCTTTCTTATTATACCTACCGCAATTGTTTACATGGAGGCCCTCCCGTCTTCTTATTCGGGTAAGAATCCTTCCTCCCCGCTGATCACATAACTCCTGTGTTGTTCGGAATCAAAAGAATGACAAATTGATGCATTGCGCACTGTGACGGAAGTCAGGGATTTGTACTATGGAAGAGCGTCCCATACTGGGTGTGCGCCGATGGCGCTCGGCCCAGTTTTGGCTTATTTTTTCGTGGTGTTTTTACACCACTTTTCTTTCCCAAATCTTGGGAAAGATTAAAATAGAGAGTATTTTATCCGAGTTAGGTTCTTCCACTGTAGTGCAAGCCTGTAGTAAACAATTGCGGTAGGTATAATAAGAAAGGAAATTTACTATAAAATTTATACTTCTTTTTTTAAAATAACCTTTTTAACCCTTTGAGACTTTAATTATCCTGACGTTCAAACGTCATTGGACTTCAGTTTCTTCAACCTTCTTAAAAACGCGATGTCAAACATCGGAAAGTACAAATAAGATATTTTTCACATTAGTGATTAACTGGTTGTGGGATAGATTATTTTTGATGGTCTGAATTTGTTATTCAAAACTTGTTTTATTACAAATTATTGGAGAGTGCCCACAGGCTCTCTCCAATAATTTAAAATAAAACCAATTTATATAAACAAAATATTATTTGTGTTTGACTGAATATGAAATATAAAGAAGGATAGTGTTGGCTTTTGCTCTGATATCCTCATTTTTGAAAGCCCTGATAGTGGCTTCTTGCACTCAACTAGTTAAGAAGTCCTGACAGAAGGATTATATTAGTATTTTAAGCTGGCTCAACACATTTGGCTCAACAGTTGTCACTGAGCCTTAATCAGGAGAAAATAGGAATTGAGGTTAAAACTTTAAAAAATCGAAAAATAATAACAAAACAAATGACCACAAAGTATCAACGCACTGTTTGATTTCGTACGTCATAAGACGTACAAACAAGTATCAAAGGGTTAATTTTTAATATGATGTTTTATTCTTTTAATCTTGACTTTTCATGTTTCAAATCATTGATTTTAAAAGGTATTCATTATATTAGTACATGTATCATCGCTCATTAATGTTCAAACTACTCATATCTTTGTCATTCTATTGTAATTATTTTCTGTTTTCAAGCAATCACTTTTCTTCATCATTGACAATGATGTATTTTATTCAGTACCTTTTCCTCACCACGAGGAGCACAGTGGCTCTGTGGTAGACTGTTTGACTACTATGCTAGAGTTCCCGAGTTCGATCCCAATCCGGGACGACCTTGGGCAAGGCACTTTATCCTGGTTGCCTTCCTGGGGGCACGATGCCACTGTGTACTAAGGCCTACTGCATGCCGATGGTGCACATGTCTCCCACCACTGTAACCCTGCTTTAGTGGAGCTTGAACAGAGTTAGAATGTTGAGGAGCTGCTCATCGATGCTCGGCGTTTCTCTCCGGCACTCCGACTTCCTCCAACGTAAAAAAAGGTCATGGTCATGATTAGCCATTGTGTATAAGTATGCAACCTCAACTGGTAGAGCGCTGGAAGCCCATATATGGGCTTTATTCTGAAGTGCAGATAGTGCAACTTGAAGGCTTTAAGTTCAGTGGCTCTGCTTCATATTATCTTTGAAGTTATATTATTTAGTCTGTTTGGATTTGCCTTGTTACAATTTATAGGAGAGTGCCCACAGGCACTCTCCTATAAATTGTAACAAGGTAAAGACATGTGAACAAATTTTGATGGCTAAAAATAATTTAGCCCACTACCAGTTAAACACCAATAAATAATAAATAATAATAATTCCTCGCCATGATATAGCCTTAGCTGCTGATGTGGATTTAAGCACAATAAATAAATAAATATGAACTCCTGTTGTGGGAATCAAGTTCTAGTTCTTGAATAATTTAAAATTTGAGAGTTTTGTTATACCCTTGTGAATTTATTTATTTACTGGCATTTAAAAACACTTTTGACAGCCAGCGTCACCTTGTGTCGGACAGATTTATGGGTTGTGGAATCCGGCTAACCAGGAGAGAAAAAACCACCGAGCAATGACAAGAAACTATCAGACTCCTCAATGTACTAGCTCCATAGAAGCAGGGTTAGCATTGGTTGAAGACAGGTGCATCATCGGCATGCAGCAGGGGGCACGGTGGCATTGTGGTAACCATTTCTCATCAGATCACTGAAGTTAATCAATGTCGACCCCGGTTAGTCCTTGGATGGGTGACTGCCTGAGCGATCGATTCGGACTCCCGTGTTGTATCCTTGGGCAAGGCACTTAACCCCAATTGTCCACATGGGGGCACAATGACGCCGTGTACTAAGGCGTACTGCACGTCGATGGTGGGCATGTCAACCAATCTAACCCTGCCTGTGCTGCAGTGCGGGGTTACGATGTTGGGGAGCTGGCAGCTGCTTGTCGTTGCTCGGTGGTTCTCTCCGGGTACTCCAGCTTCCTCCACTCGTACAACTGTCACGGTCATGATTAGCCATTGTGCAAAAGTATATGACCTTAAAACACCAATAAGTAAATGGGTTGTGGAAGCCAGCGAACCTGGAGAGAAAGAACCACCGAGTAATGACAAGCAACTATCAGACTCCTCAATGTACAAGCTCCACACAAGCAGGGTTAGCATTGGTTGAAGACAGGTGCATCATCAGCACGCAGTATGCCTTAATTCGCAGTGCCACACTGCCACCCATCCAACCATGTGGGAAATCTGGATTAAGTGTCTTGCCCCAGAATACAATGGCGTAACCCAGAGTATTTTTAAGCAATTTCTACTGGGCGACATAGATCTCTAATAGGCACCCACCCATTACATTATGGTTTCCCAAAAATGGTAAGTTCTCAACTGATTCAAAATTGGTCATGCATTTCAGTCTAAATACAAATCAGTCTAAATACAAAATTTAATATTAGGCCAAAAAAATAAAAAATCTGTTTCTCAGGCCCTCCTGCATGGTCATTTTGGCTTAGGCATGCTCTCTTTTTACAACCAATGTAAACTTAAAAAAAAAAATTAAATAGTTTATGTCTGATATTTTACTCAAGTTAAAAAAATTGATAAATTTGTCCCTTGAGTGCAAGAAGGCTTTGCAATGCTTTAGCATTGCAAAGCCTTCTTGCTCTCAAGGGATGAAATACACCACCACCCATGCTATTCCATGGATTATGAGGCCAAAAACATAAACCAAGAACATGAAATAATTACAGAAATAAAAAATAAAGTAAAAAAACGCTCGCCCGCATGCAATTTTACAAATAATGGCCTGAGAAACAGAAGATCTACTTTGTATGGCCTTACCAATATTTTTAAAAAGAAATAGTACTGATAGTTGCATAAATGTCATTACAAATAACAAAATGAAATCAATTATCACACACTCTTACATGTACAAAAAAATTATAGATGGGTGGTTAACCAAAAATTCGGTTCGGTTTCGGTTTTGTTATCAAAACCGAAACTGAGACCAAAACAATTACAGAAAACCGTTGTCGCGGTTTTCAACTTCAGTGTTGAAAAACTCTAATCAGGTCTTCAATTCTCAGAATAAAGAGATAAACAACCTAAAATTAACCTATTTTCAAACTTCAGAGTCGCGATACCCCGTTTTCAGAACAGCTGCAGTAATTGGTATTGCATTCGCGCATGGCATTTACCACAAAAATAGGTGACAAAATTACTTCTTACGCATCGTGTTTTAAACATTCATCTGTTTATCCCATTGCGATTTCCTTTGCTGAACTGAAACTTGTCACTTGTTCCACATTTATATAATGACAAATATATTTATTTCTCCATGTAATTTTAAAACCAAGAACTCCAAAGCCAGCGTCAAAATCACAGTTGAAGTTGGATGGAAATTTCGGGTTACAATGACCTATATGAGGCTTATGAGCGACTTTTACTCGATAAAATTTTTATGGTCGGCATAATATTTTAGGGTGTGTCGGGTTACCCTAAACACAGGTATTTGGGGAGGGGGGCTAATTTTGCAACAGACTCGAGGCAAAACTAATTTTTCTCAAACTTGAAACTCTTGAGATAATTTATGCAAATACATTGTGCTCAGGAAATCAGAGTACCGGTATAGGATATTACACAGGTGAGTTGAACTAGAAAGGGAGTCCTTTTGACGCAGACTGGCACCAAATACATCTTCTTACATGCAAATGCAATATATTGTTATGTTTGTACAATGAAAACCAAAACCGAAAACCTGACTCTTTGAATGAAACCGAAACCGAAATCGACAAGAAATTTGAAAACTGCCCATCTCTAAAAAACATCACCCATGTTTAAGTTTGAATTGGTTGTTGAATTTTTAAATTCAAACTCAAACATGGGTGATGTGAGTGCAGTTGTGTACTGCATGTGTACATATACAAAATTAAATGCAAAAAACTTCCCCAGTAATTACAATAAACTAAATACTGTTCTGATTGCACATGTTTCAAGCAATAACTGGCATATGTAATTAAACAAATTATGACTAGCTGCATACACCCTGCTTTAGGTCTGTAAAGTATAAAAAATAATCTCAAAATAAACTATACTATATTTACAGTACACTACAACATAAAAAAACACTACTGTAACAGAGAAAGCTTTGGTAACATTTATTTTGTACAAAAATACCTTGTCGCCCAGTACCTTGAAAACAACTGTTACTGGGAGACAAATATTCATCACTGGGTGACATTTTGTTGCCCAGTGATAATGTTAAAAAATAATCTGGCATAACCCCTGGCGGGGATTGAACCATGGAACTCTCATTTGAAGTTCAATGCTATAACCACTGAGCCACTGCGCTCAGGGGTCAATTTAATTTTTTAAAATTGAATAATTGTTTTCTCACTTGGATAAATTGGGATTAGCATTTCTCATTATGTACATGATTTTTCATTTGAAATTGATTAGCTATAGTTGAAAATTGATTCGAAAACTGCTATGTGAATCCAGTTAAATCGAGCCCTGACTGCACTCCCCCATTGCTAATGCAGCCAGTACATATTTGATAATGACAAAACAAATCTTATATTTATATACAGTGGAGCCCACTTAATTGGATATGTCTTAATTGTATATCCCTGTTAATTGAATATAATTTCCCAACACAAAACCATTTACCATACCTCCAGTACAAATTTGACCTGTTAATTGAATATAGGTTATAGAGTAAACTCCTGTTAATTGAATAAAATATCTTGTAACATGTCGAGAAAGAATAAATCGTGGTACACACAAAAAGAATAAATTCTCCTCAAATTTTGGAAACACCTTTCCCGAAACAAAACATTCTCAGATCACAAATAATATTCTCTAGAATATATATTAAACTGAGCTGCTAATGCACTGTCCTGTAATAATAATCTCCAATCTTCAATGAATGCTGAATGTATAAACAAGTCACTTCTCAATGCTGTATGAGATGAATAGAATGATGCAGTCTCTTGCCTGAGATTATTATATAGTCTTCAAATAGAAAGTTCCAGAATGCGAAATTTCCCCAATATTCATTTGTTACACTAACTGCTGATTGGCTGAATTAAGTCACCTCATTAAGTGTCTTGATGATTCTGTCCAATTTCAAGTAAACAAGCGTGACCCAAATAAAGAATTAGAGAGCTGAAAATAGATCCTGTTTAAGAGTATCTGTAATTGATTCTGAGTCCTCCTTCTGGCTTAAATCTAGTCATTTTATCCACAAGAAAAATGCATTTTCCCAGGTAGGTCCATCAGTTTTCCCTTACATTGACTAGGATACAGAAGAACTATAGACTGACAGCTCTTCAGCCAATACCTACTCTCCCCAACCAACTACTCCAAGTGAGAAAAATGGAATGATGAATTAAAAAAAAATGGAGCGCTCACAAAATCAAGTTGGAATTTCAGAAAATTTTGTCACCTGATTGGAAAAGTCAGAGAATTTGATCGAAAAATTGAAAATCACTTTGACTTTGACCAAAAAAATTTGAAAAGAACAGATTAAATTGATATTATTGAATTATTGAATTTCCAAATTTTTGAAATTTTATGCAGTAATGGGGGTGTGAGGGGGGGTGGGGGGTGGGTGGGTGGGGGGGGGGGGGGGGTAAACCTTCCACACACCCCTCTAGCTACATCCCTGCCGAACACAGAGAATATCAATGTTTATTATTTTAGTTATTGCTTTGTTCAATTTTTTCCCCAAATTTCAACAAAACCTTTTATGACCCCTTGTTGGAATGAGCTGGTCGAGCTCATTCAGTTGAGGGTTTATATGATATGGATTTATTGAAATTTTTTTTAAAAAAATTTAAAAATTTTTTCCCAGTGCTCAGAGTTGACTAGAAGTTGTATCACAATTAATGCAGTACATGCTTGTTAGTTAATGCGCTCGTTACTGCAGAAGAATGAAGTAAATTTCAAATACACAAGAACATTTGTATTGTGCAAATTAAGCGAAATATAATACACTATTAGCGAGGTGAGTGGTGAAATCATGAACTGAACCAATCGAATATAAAAAGGATATGGAGACTACAGTATGTGGAGGGTGGATTACTACAGTGGAACCCTGTTAATTCAATGGCCACTTTGCCAATGAAAATTATTCAATTAACAAGAGTATTCAATTAACCCTTTACCCAACGTAACGGCCAAAACCGGCCAGCCTTATTCTCAAAAATCGCCAATAAATTTTCATTATATTTTCATTTTTTGTCTCAAAAACATAGGTTATGACCCCTCGTTGGAACGAGCTCATCGAGCTCGTTCCAACGAGGGGTCATAACCTATGTTTTTGAGACAAAAAATGAAAAAAATTAGTTATTCAAGAATTTTTTTTGCAAGTGTCGTCTGCTTTTCATGTTAGGTAAAGGGTTAAAAGATATTGTGTCACTTTGCTGTATTCTGGAGATGAACTTAGCATTTATGAGCTCTGTCAAACAAGATATAATAGATTAAATGCCTGTATTAGATTACTGAGGCCAAATAGGTGTATAAACAAAGGAAAACTGGGGAGAATCGGGGTAATTTCTCGACAGGTTACAAGATTTTTTATTCAATTAACAGGAGTTTACTCAAAAACTATATTCAATTAACAGGTCAAATTTGTACTGGAGGTATGGTAAATGGTTTTGTGTTGGGAAATTATTTTAAGTTAACAGGGATATACAATTAAGAGATATCCAGTTAAGTGGGCTCCACTGTACCAAATTGATGTGGGATCGATTTTTCACTTAGCAATTATTTACAATTTCTGAGTACAAAACATAAGAAGCACCAACAAACTTTCATCACATGGATCACCAAATTGCACCTGGTGTTTCCTGTGCTATTATGAGAAATAAAAAATAATTTTCGAGTGGAGAATATATGGCACTGCGATTAAGTAGTAGTCCACTCTCTTCATTCTGTATATGCAGTTGAATTTTAATATCTATTTACATCATTACATGTACATGTATACGAGAGGTTAGGAATGATGTTAATGATCTCTATTTACTAAGCAGAATTGTACAGAGTTGGGCACACCATTTTCTACAGGAATTAAGTTGTGCTAATGGTGCAGTTTGAAATGGAGAAAAGTGCCCTTACTCAGCATGCTGTTACTTCAAAACAGTGCACAATACAATGACTGGACTTCTAGTTTCAACTGTATTTTGTAAATTATGTGGGCGGATGCAGCCGATTCATTAGATAAAGGGTTAATAACAGCTCAGGGAGGCGTGGTGGCTCAGTTGGTAGAGGTGCAGGCTGCAAGCCGAGAGGCCCTCGGTTCGAAAGATAAAGGGTTAATAACAGCTCAGGGAGGCACGGTGGCTCAGTTGGTAGAGGTGCAGGCTGCAAGCCGAGAGGTCCTCGGTTCGAATCTGACCTGCGGCAACCGCGTTGTGTCCTTGGACAAGACACTTTACCCCCATTGCCCACGTGGGAGCACGGTGACGTTGTGTACAAAGGCGTACTGCATATCGATGGTGCACCTGTCTTCAACCAATGCTAATCCTGTTTGTGTGGAGTTGGTATGTTGGGGAGCTGACAGTTGCTCGCCATTGTTCGGTGGTTCTCTCCGGGTTCTCCGGATTCCTCCACTCGTAAAACTTGTCACGGACATGGTTAGCCATTGTGCAGAAATATGTGACCTTAAACACCAATAAATAAATAAATAATAACAGCTCAGAGTATATTTTTACTTGGTATCAAGGTAACTTTTTAACAACAGCTTGTAACATACCTCCACTTGGTATTCTACGATAACCCTTTACCTAATGCAGACGATATCAGAATTTATTATTTTAAATATAATTTTTTTTAAAATATCCAAAAATTTCAACAAAACCATATCTTGTAACCCCTTATTGGAACGAGCTTGACAAGCCCGTTCCAATGAGGGGTTACACGATATGATTTTGTTGAAACTTTTTGAAAAACAATATTTTTTCAACTGCCAAATTTGCATATGACATGGGTGGGTGTGGCCAATCCATTAGGTAAAGAGTTAATCTTCGAGTGGGAGGATTTAACCCTTAGAATCCGAGCATGTAAGTCATAATTTCATTAAGTACAGTTAAAACTAGAAGTCCTGTCATGAAATGCGCAGAAATAGCACGTTGATATGCGCGTTAATGTGCGCGTTATGGCCCAAGTAAAGCTATCAAATTCTGTAAATATGGCCTGTGCACAAGCAATGTTTCAGCCAATGGACCTCCGGGTAACCCGGAGGTCCATTGGCAGAAACATTGCATGTGTTTGCTATGCGTAACCAGGAGAACCTGTCGTGCTTTGGATGCCATTCAATATGGCAATTGTGCGCAATTCCAATGCGCAATTAAGCCTAGATAAGCGCACAATTCGTGACAGGACTTCTAGTTTTAACTGTAGGACGGGTGCTAAGTGCATGTGTGAGTAGAGCAGGCATGTCAACCGGTACCTGTACTGTCAGTTCCTAGAGCTGAAACGGTTAACCGATTAATTGATTAATCAATGATCAACATCTTGATCAATCCAAAAAGTAATTGTTTGATTAACCGTTTCTTTTGAACTACTGTATTATATGGGTCAACAAAGGAACAAACATGCTCCAAAACTGGCATACATTGTCACACTGACTCACATCAATTATATGAGACAGAGTAAAGCATGCAAGTTACTTGCTGACATACCTGTTTACTTGCATGATCATCATACTGTATCAGTAGCTGGATTGGTCAATCTTAACCCTTTACTCATTGCAGGTAGCAGATGATACTTGCAAAATAAATTCATGAATTATTAAAAATTTCACTTTTTGTCTCAAAAACACAGCGTTTGACCCCTCATTGGAACAAGCTCAATGAGCTCGTTCCAATGAGAGGTCATAAACTAGGTTTTTGAGACAAAAATTGAAAAAATAATAAATTTGAATGTAGATTTTTAGCTCAACTTTGGCGAAGCCAAATTTGAGCTTATGCCATGGCCAGTCGTCCGTTGTCCATCTGTCCGTCTGGCCATCTGTCCGTCTGTTTTTTGCACAGAACTTCCATATGAAAGCGCTGATTTGAATAATTTTTTGTATGAATGTTTAGTACCATGAGATACATCACATATAATACAGGTTTTTTTCTCGTATGTAAATTATGCAAATTAGACTAACTTTGATGTATTTAGTGTTACTTTCAGCACTGTCAGTGCAAATGCCAATACGGCTCGGGCTAGAGGCCGCAATTATGAACCGATCTTTACAAAACTTCTTGGGTACCTTTGGTATCACCGTGGGACGAGAACGAGTGTTTTTGGGTGCGGTCCGAAATTCAAGATGGCCGCTGGCAGCCATTTTGTTCAAAATTAGAGGCAATCAGATTTTTGCGTAGAACTTCCACATGAAAGCTCTGATTTGAATAATTTTTTGTGTGAATGTTTAGTACCATGGGATACATCACATATAATACGGGTTTTTTTCTCGTGCAGAAATTATGCAAATTAGATGAAGTTTGATTTTTTCAGTGCAACTTAAACACAGTAAGTACACATGTCAATACGGCTTGGGCTAGAGGCTGTATTTATCAACCGATCTTCACGAAACGTCTTGGGTACCTCTGCTATCATCTTGGGATGAGAAGAAGTGTTTCTGAGTGCGGTCCAAAATTCAAGATGGCTGCCAGTGGCCATTTTCTACCGAAATTAGGTCTAATCAGTTTTTTGTACACAACTTCTATACGGCTCAGGCTAGAGGCCGTATTTATGAACTGATCTTTATGAAACGTCTTGGGTACCTTTGTTATCACCGTGGGATGAGAACGGGTGTTTTTGGGTGTTGTCCGAAATTCAACATGGCCACCAGCAGCCATTTTGTACCAAAATTAGTGCAATCAGTCTTTTGTACAGAACTTCTGTATGAAAGTTCTGATTTGAATAATTTTTTGTATGAATGTTTAGTAAAATGGAATACATCGCATACAGTACGGGTTTTTTTCTCGTGCAGAAATTATGCAAATTAGATGAATTTTGATTTTTTTAGTGCTACTTATACACTGTAAGTGCACATGTCAATATGGCTCGGGTTAGAGGCTGTATTTATCAACCGATCTTCACGAAACTTCTTGAGTACCTTTGTTATCACCTTGGGACGAGAACGAGTGTTTCTGAATGCGGTCCAAAATTCAAGATGGCTGCCAGTGGCCATTTTGTACCGAAATTAGGTCCAATCAGTTTTTTGTCACAACTTCTATACAGCTCGTATTTATGAACTGATCTTCACGAAACTTCTTGGGTACCTTTGTTTTCACCTTGGAACAGGAATGAGTGTGTTTTGGGGTGCCTTTGTTATCACTGTGCTAGGAGAACAAATATTTTGGGGTTCAGTCAGACCTACTCTGGGACTCAAAGATTTCTTTTCTAGTTTAGCATCTGACTGTTACCCACCTTTACAATACTTTACCTATACATTTGTTACAGGCTACGGTCAGTATTTATGTACAGGCTGTTACAATACTTTATATGTACCTTTGTTATCAGGTCATTACCTAGATGTTTGTCATTGCTGTGTCACATACTATACATGTACATGTCATTGACACTTTCATTATATATAGGCCTAGTCAGTTTTGTTCATCATCAATGGTGTGGCAATTATTCAGATATCTACTTGGACAAGTGATTAATCGGTTGACCAATCGATCAAGAAAACTCCTTAACCGTTTCAGCTCTACTAGTTCCCTCATGCTCCAACTGGTATGGTACTGAAACGTTTGTTCCACCGGTACCGGGACAAAATTATTTTATGGGAAAATTCCTAATTGAACAAAGGTAAACAGGCGGATAGTCATGTATGGCAGACTTGCACAACATATTTTTAACTTATTTGTGAATGAACATATCAAAACACCCTAAAGGTGCAGGTTCTGTCTGCACCACAACCTCAATAAGGCCCACTAGTCTGACTCAATCATGGCATCAAACACAATGAAAGCACCATCATTGGCTAATCCGAAGAAATTATTCCATGGTGACATCAAAGTAATCATAAAGCATGATCTTCGTGCTTTATGATCACTTTGATGTTGCCTCAAAATAATTGGTATGATGTCAAGTTTGTCTTTGAGATCTTGGGGACTGGGTGAGTTTAAATGTGAATTTCTCCCATCTGTTTGTGATATTTCATCCAATTGTTGGTTTTTCCTCCTACTGGTTTTGGCAGGATAGGCTCTGCCCCATCCCAGAACCGGTTATGTTGGTACCCGCAGTTTTGACATGCCTGGGGTAGACCAATCAATATATCAAGGCTGCACATTGAAAATCTTGATTGATCTACCCCCAAATAATGAATGTGGACTCTTCCAATTGATGTCATTGAACTGATATGGAAGATGCCATCAGGGTTCAAAGGGTTAATTTCCCCCATTATCCTCGCCAGTTCAACTTGCAACCTACTGCTGTTACTGTGAAATAGACTATAATATTTTACAAGTAAAATTGTCAAACAACTGTCCCATTAGCCATGCATAGTCCCAATGACATTTCATGCATGGATGACATTAAATTGGAAACTTGTTTTGAAGTTATATTAGTTTTGCTGTTTATTTGTATGTTTGTATATACAAGTGACTTTGAATGCCCTGGGTGAATTTGTGAATTTTTTTCAATCTTTCATTATAAAGAGGAAATATCTACCAGTTGAAAATATTGCAATATTTGAAAAGTTCGACCAGGAAATGTAACTTCTGATCAAGGATTTCTCATTGCATATTTCCTCCTCAGTTTGTTTAATCATTGTGTCCTATATTTTATCTATATGAAATATGTACATGTGAGTTCACTCAACACATTCTTTTGTTGACACAGTAAGTAATATAGCTAAATATATTGAACATCAACATAGGAGCTTTAAAAATGTTTCAATATGAATATTCTGTCAAACTCAGTTCACAATGTTCGCATCAGTTTGTTGGACAGCACTCAGATCAGCTAAAATAATTTGGATAAGCACAAGAAAATTTGTCTTAATTTCTATTATTTGATGATACCTTTAGGACCACTTATTTGAATTCAGTGGAACCCTGTTAAATGAATAGGCATTTAGCCACCAAAATATGCAATTAACAGGAATATTCAATTAACCGGAATTTGATAATACAGTGGAGCCCACTTAATTGGATATCTCTTAATTGTATATCCCTGTTAATTGAATATAATTTTCAAACACAAAATCATTTACCATACCTCCAGTACAAATTTGATCTGTTAATTGCATATGGATTGTAGAGTAAACTCCTGTTAATTGTATAAAATTTTTTGTAATATATTGAAAAAATTACTGTGACATGCACCAAAATCCCCTTATTTATCAACCTTTTTGGCATCTATTCTGTTATATCTTGTTTGACAGAGCTCCTGGAGATCTGCCAAACAAGATATAATAGAATGAATTCTCAGTTTACCTCCAGAACACAGGAAACTGACCAAATCCCTGTTAATTGTATACTCCTGTTTATAATTGAATAATTTTCACTGGCAAAATGGATATTCAATTAAGAGGATTGTACTGTATTGCCTTCTTCTGGTGACAAATTGAGTACCAGTACTAGTTACGACTGAAATGGTTAACTGGATAATCAGTTTGAAACCAGTTATCTACCTAACCGATTAGAAAAACCATCAACTGGTTATCCGAAATATCGATAGTGATCGTCATTCCATGTTTAAAATGAAGTAAATCTGCTGCTTCTCCTTTGTGATAGATTACACTTCAAAGCCACGTAATATATATTAAGAAATAATCGACTTTGGCTTTCAAGACTTCATTAATGGTAGGCAGCTTCCGTGAGTAATGAGTAATCGCAGAAACTATTCCGTAGGGTGTATACAAACGAACGTTGTCGAGTACTCGACAACGTTCGTTTGTGTACACACTATGGAATAGTTTGAGAATACTGCTTTTCAATTCCTATAGTTTGGATCCCACATTCGGTGAAATAATGGCCATGGATAACTGGATATTATCTGGTTACAGCTCTTGGTTAAACGGTAATGAAAATGAGCCAACCGTTCAGCCCTAGTACTTGTATTCTCTTATATCTCCTCGTTTGACAGAGCTTTCTGAGCTGTGTCAAACAAGATACAACAGCAGATATGGCTATATTGGAATGTCTTGAATACAGTACAGCCGCCGTGGACTGATCCTAATCCACACATGGGCAGTGATGTCCACGCATACGTTTACCAGGTAATAAAAATCATCATCAGCACCTGGTGCTTCTTTAACCCTTTACCCAACGAATCGCCCACCTCCGCCCACGTAATATGCAAATTCAGCAGTTGAAAAAATATTATTTTTAAAAAAAATTCAACAAAACCATATCATGTGACCCCTCATTGGAACGTGTTCGTCGAGCTCGTTCCAACGAGGGGTCACATGATATGGTTTTGTTGAAATTTTTTGAAACATTTGAAAAAATGATATTTAAAATAATAAATTTTGATATCGTCTACGTTGGGTAAAGGGTTAATAAAATTTTTTATGATTATTTCTATAATTAGTGTTTGGAATCTAATATTATTGTGTCCATGGAAATATTGCCCACTTTTGGAAAGTGACCAGTCTACAGTTAAAACTAGAAGTCCTGTCATGAAATGCGCAGAAGTAGCACGTTGATATGCGCGTTAATGTGTGCGTTATGGCCCAAGTAAAGCTATCAAATTCAGTACGTATGGCGTGTGCACAAGCAATGTTTCAGCCAATGGACCTCCGGGTAACCCGGAGGTCCATTGGCAGAAACATTGCATGTGTTTGCTATGAGAAACCAGGAGAACCTGCTGTGCTTTGGATGCCAATATATGGCAATTGCGCGCAATTCCAACACGCAATTAAGCCTAGATAAGCGCACAATTCATGACAGGACTTCTAGTTTTAACTTTACAGCGTCCGTTCTGTAGATTTGTAATGCTTGAAAATTTGAGGATTGGATGTAATATTTTTTCTAAAAATTGTAAGTTTTTTTTTCTGAATTAAAGTGCTATAATATAAGTAATGGAAAGTTATCTTGAAATCAGATGACAGATTATTTTTGACGTCAAAAATGTAAACAAAATAATAATTCGTTACTTAATTGTTGTCCACCCGTATTCATAACAATTCTTCCCAATTTTGAACACCAAAAATTATAATACAGTTAAAACTAGAAGTCCTGTCATGAAATGCGCACAAATAGCATGTTGCTATGTGCGTTAATATACGCGTTATGGCCCAAGTAAAGCATCAAATTCTGTACATATGGCCTGTGCACAAGCAATGTTTCAGCCAATGGACCTCCGGGTAACCCGGAGGTCCATTGGCAGAAACATTGCAGGTGTTTGCAATGAGTAACCAAGAAAACCTGCCGTGCTTTGGATGCCATTCGATATGGCAATTGCATGCAATTCCAACGCACAATTAAGCCTATATAAGCGCACTATTCGTGACAGGACTTCTAGTTTTAACTGTATATTTAGCTCAACTTGACATCAAATATGAGTTATTGGGATGGGTTGTGATCCATACATCCGTATGTTCTTACATCTGTCCATCCACAATTCCCTTTGCACACACCTGATCAGTTCCTACTTTCATTCATGGTTTTAGGGCAATGTCTAGATGGGACCTATCAATTTTTTTCGAATTTTGTTGAAAAACATGGTCGCCAGTGGCCAGCATGGATTTGGATATAAACTGTCCAACATTTCCTTTAGCACACCCTGCAGACTGCAGCTCTCACCCGATCAGTCCCAAATTTCATATGTAGTTTTGGGGCAATGTCCAGATTGGAGCTCTCAAATTTGTCCGAATTTTGTTGAAAAACATGGCTGCCAGTGACCATCTTAGATTTGACATATAAATTGTCAACAATTCCATTAGCACACCCTACAGGCCACATCTGTCTCTCGATATTTTACAAATTACATATGTACCTTTGTTGTGATGTTTAGATGGGAGCTATCAAAACGTTTCTGAATTTTGTTGAAAAACGTGACCGCCAGCAGCCATCTTGGATTTGGATATAAATTGTCCAACAATTCATTTAGCACATCCTACAGGCCGCAGCTCTCACCCGATCAATTCCAAATTTCATACGTGGCTTTGAGGCAATATCTAGATGGGAGCTATAAAATTTCGTTGAATTCTGTTGAAAAACATGGCTTCCAGTGGCGTTCTAAGATTTGGCATATAAATTGTCAACAATTCCATTAGCATACCCTACAGGCTTCATTTCTCACCCGATCCTCTTCAAATTTCATTTGTAGCTTTGGTGTGATGTCTAGATGGAAGCTGTCAAATATTTCTGAATTTTGTTGAAAAACATGGCCACCACCAGCCATCTTGGATTTGGATATAAATCAACAACAATTCCATAAGTACACCCTACAGGCCCAATCTCTTCCCTGATCTTTTTTCAATTTCACGTATAGTTTTGGTGTGATTACTGTATGGGAGCTATCTAATTTTCCTGATTTCTTTAAAAATATGGTCTCCAGCAACCATCTTGGATTTGGCATATGAATTGTCAACAATTTCATATTAATACATCCCGCAAGCCGCATCTCTCACCCAATCTTTTTCAAATTTCATGTGTAGTTTTGATGTGATGTCTAGATTGGAACTATCAAATTTTTCAGAATTTTGTTGAAAAACAGGACTGTTTGCAGCCATCTTGGATTTGGCCAATTAACTTGTCAATTTAACAATCCCATTAGCACACCCTGCAGGCCACATCCCTCACCCCTTCTTTTTTAAAATTTTGTATGTACCTTTGGTGTGATGTCCAGATGGGAGCTATCAAATTTTTCTGAATTTCATTTAAAAACATGGCCATCAGTGGCCATCTTGGATTTGGTATATAAATTGTCAACAGTTCCATTAGCAGACCCTACAGGCCGCACCTCTCATCCAATCTTTTTCAAATTTCATATGTAGCTTTGGGGTGATGTCTTTTCTGTAGAAACTTGAGTGAATGACATGGTATTACTGGATCTTTCTATTTTGTTCAGTCCCTTCTTGGACAAGTTGAGCTGCAATGTCAGTGACACTTTCATTTAGATTATTGATGGCATTGAAAATAAGATGTTACCTATTTTCAGGCTAAATTTCCCATTACCTATATAGCACCCTTTACCAGGCCTGAAAATGAGCAGTCTGAATATTTGCAGAATGAGGTTCCCAGAGGGTGAATTTGATGATGCTATCCCACACAGTGGGCCAATTTATCCTCTGGGTACTTCTTTCTGTTTAGGTTTGAGACACTGATTCAGATTGAGGTTCACAGAGGGTAAATTTAGTGATGCTACCCTGCTGTGCAGGGTAGCATCACTAAATTCACCCTCTGAGAAACTCATTTTGCAGATGACCGTCTGCTTATTTTCTGGCTTACCCTTTACCCAATGAGCATGATATCAAAATTTGTTATTTTACTTAATTATTAAAAAGAAAATTCAAAACATTTAAACAAAATCATATCATGTGACCTCATTGGAATGAGCTTAGCAAGCTCATTTCATTGAGGGGGTCACATGATATGGTTTTGTTTAAGTTTTTGAAAAATGTATTTTATCCAACTGCTCAGTTTATGAATTACATGTGAGGATGCGCCCAATTAATTAGGGAAAGGATTAATGGGCGATTACTCTATATCTCATATGCAATTATGAAAATTTGTACTGAAAGAATGTTAAATGGTTTGATGTTTGAAAATTGTATGCAGTTAACCCTTTACCTAACATGAAAAGCAGACGACACATGCAAACAAATTTCTTGAATAACTAATTTTTTTTCTTTTTTTTTTCTCAAAAACGTAGGTTATGATCCCTCTTTGGATTGAGCTCAACGAGCACGTTCCAAAGAGGGGTCATAACCTAGGTGTTTGAGACAAAAAATAATGAGAATTAATTGGTGATTTTTGTGAATATCGCTGGCTGATTTTGATCATTACGTTGGGTAAAGGGTTAAGATCATGTTCCCTCTAGGAGCCCAAAAGTGGAACAGTGCTTGTTTATTGCAAAAAACAAGTTGTGTTTTACGAGCAAAATAGGACCTGGAACCACTGCCTGGAGTATGGAAGTCCTTTAAAGTAGGCAGTATATTTATAAAGGTTTGGCTCAACTTGACTTCCAACTGTGTTGCGGTCATGAGATAGTCAAAGATGCTGAATGTGACCTCGTCCATTTCCAACTACGGTTATCATGTCGTTTTAACGTCACAAAGAATCGGGTTTTGGCAACGTCAAACACAATCGTTAGCCCTTTGAACCCTGGTGGTATCTTCCATATCAGTTCAATGGCAGTAACAGGAAGAGTCAATATTCATTATTTGTGGGTATAGACCAATTAATATTTGCAACGTGCAGCCTTGTGGCTGCACGTTGAAAATATTGCTTGGTCTACCACACCCATACATATTGCTTGGTCTACCACACACACTTATATATCCATCCCATTTAATGAAATTATGAAGTCACATGTTCCTGGATGAAAAAGCACCTGCTTGGGCTCAAAGCCGGAGTATGTAATATTATGTACCGTAGTCGCAACGCATGGCAATTTTCGTACATAATATTACGTACTGCAGTCGCAAAGGGTTAATACCAATAAATAAATATAAATAATAAATACTTGGGTCACAAAATGAAAAACCCTAAATATGCCGAAACCTTTCAATTCTAAATAACTCACTATTGATCACAAAATTGATCTGTTATTTTTTGAATATAGCTTATACTGCTTATAGTATGAAGGCCGTGGACTGGTCAATTTCCATGGACGGGCAGTATTTCCATGGACGCAATAATTTCAGATTCCAAACACTAATTATAGGAATAATCATCAAGAATTTAATTAATAAAGCACCGGGTTCAAACCAGTACTTCATTAATTAAAATTTTGCTGCTGATGATTTTGTTTACCTAGTAAACATATGCATGGACATCGCTGCCTATGCATTAGAGCTGTAGGTTTTTTAATTTCTTGTTCGGTTTCGGTTTTTCAGGTGGAGTAAAACCTCGGTTTGGTTCGGTTTTCAGTTTGTTCATGAGGCCACATAAAATTCAATAAAACTCATTCATATGTCCGGAGTCATAACTGAATGGCAGTGAAATTGAGTGAAACTCAATGAATGCCCGAAATAAGCTTTAATACATGAAGAATCAGGAAGGCCAGTATAATAATTACCTAAATATACAGAACTTTTATTGTGCTTGGCCATTTTTCGAGGTTTGACACCTACACGCAACTTGAGGAAAGCTGCAAACACAACTAAACTGAAATGTCGGAAATTCACAGAATGTAGCCTTCCCAGAGTAGTGAGAGTACCCAGACACTGCCAATGGCAGTGTCTGGGTACTCTCACTACTCTGGGATGGCTACATTCTGTGAATTTCTGCAGCAAGAGAGTATTTAATAAAAAACGAAAAACCTTAGATTATAGGATGTCGACGGTTTCGGTTTCGGTTTTTAAAAAAAAACCTAAAAACCTCGGTTCGGTTTCGGTTAACCTACAGCTCTACTATGCATGGATTACGACCAGTCTACTGCGACTGTACTGTATTTTCGTAACTGGTTAAAGATAGGCTATAACCAGATAATAACTGATTTTATTATATGACTATGTAATTTAACCGCTAAATATCACTACAGTTTGACGATCTTTTCCTGGTCCCCAGAAAATCCACAGTGTGGAATCGGATTCCGTATTACTTTTGTATGACAGACTATTTACGGGAGTGTTTGAATTAGCAAAATTAGCTGTTCCAGTCGCAGAGAGTACTTTAGTCCAAGCTGACATGGGTGCACTAGAATGGCGGTCTGGGTTTTTTATTGTATTCATGATATTTTTTTTTTATTGTATTCATGCGCATTGCGGGCATACTACTACTACAACAGTTGTTTGGGTTTTTTCTCTCTCCACTAATAAAACTTTCGTGAGTGGGTCAGTGGAATTCCATTAACTTTGCAAGTGAAAAATATATAATTAACTCTTTATCTCACACAACAAGAGGACACTTGCAAACAAATTCTTGAATTATTTTTTTCATTTTTTGCTTCAAAAACATGTAGCTTGCCTGCATGATCCCTCACTGGAATCAGCTCAATAAGCTTGTTGCAATGAGGAAATCATATATTTTTGAGGCAGAAACTGACCAATATAAATTTTTGTGCATAGGCTATTATCTTTGGTATGGCCTAAAAAAGTTTAAAAATCTGTTTCTCAGTCCCTCCCCTTAGGTCCTGTTGGCTGCCGCATACTCTCTTTTTATACCAATGCAAATTTTAAAAAATTAAAATTAAATGGTTTATGTTTGATATTTGACCCAAGTTAATAACATTGATGGTTCTCGTCAGATCACTGAAGTTAAGCAATGTCCAGCCCGGTTAGTCCTCTGTTGGGTGACCGTCTGAGCGATCGATTCGGACTCACATGCTGTGTCCTTAGGCAAGGCACTTAACCCCCATTGTCCACATGGGGGCACTATGATGCTGTGCACTAAGGCGTACTGCACGTCGATGGTGTGCATGTCTTCAAGCAATCTAATCCTGCCTGTGCTGCAGTGCGGAGTTACGATGTTGAGGAGCTGGCAGCTGCTTGTCGTTGTTCGTGGTTCTTTCCAAGTACTCCAGCTTCCTCCACCTGTAAAACTGTCACGGTCATGATTTAAGCCATTGTGCATAAGTATGTGACCTTAAACACCAATAAATAAATAAATAAATAAATAAATAAATAAATAAATAAATAAATAAATTTGTCCTTTGAGTGCAACAAGTCTTTGCAATGCTTTAGCATTGCAAAGACTTCTTGCACTCAAAGGATGAATTGCACCACCACCCATGTTATTCTGTAGATTTTGAGGCCTAAAACATAAAACTAACCAAGAACACAAACTTTTGGTGGCAAAGAAATAATTACAAAAACAAAATAATCATAAGCAATGTTTTTGAGGCAAAAACTGACCAATATAAGTTTTTGTTCATAGTGGTGTTATGGCTATTATCTCCGATATGGCCTAAAAAAGTAAAAAATCGGTTTCTCTGGCCCACCCACAAGATCCTTTTGGCTGCCACATACTCACTTTTTATAACCAATGCAAACTTAAAAAAAAATTAAAATTAAATGGTTCATGTCTGATATTTTACCCAAGTTAATAACATTGATAAATTTGTTCTTTGAGTGCAACAAGTCTTTGCATTGCTTTAGCATTGCAAAGACTTCTTGTACTCAAAGGATGAATTGCACCACCACCCATGTTATTCTGTACATTTTGAGGCCTAAAACATAAAACAAACCAAGAACATGAACTGTTGGTGGGAAAGAAATAATTACAAAAATAAAATACATTGCATGAAATTTTACAAAAATGGCCTGAGAAACAGATCTACTTTGTCGGGCCTAAAGGGTTGATTTTATTTGGGATATTCAATGAACAAGAATTTGGTCATTTTGCTGCATTATGGTGATAATAGGGTAAAAGGGGGGGGGGGGGGGGGGGGTTATTGCACTTCTAAATCCTCTAAAGTCTTATTTATTTATTTAAATTATTTATTTATTTAATTATTTATTCATTGGGGTTTAATGACACTTTTGACAGCTAGGATTACCTCGTGTTGGACAGTTTTATGGGTGGAGGAAGCCAGAGTTCCCAGAGAGATCCACGAGCAATGGTGAGCAACTGTCAGCCTCCATAAAGTACTAACTCCACATGGTTAGCATTGGATGAAGACACGTGCACTATCAATGTGCAGTATGCCTTAGTGCACAGCACCACTGTGCCCCCAGGTAGGCAATTGGGACTAAGTGCCTTGCCCAAGAACACAACACATTTACCCCTGGCAGAGATCAAACCATGGACCTTTTCAGTTTGAAGTCCAATGCCGTAACCACTGAGATACCAGCTTCCACACTTCTCTCTTTATCACTTGGTGAAGAATATTATTATCCCTGATGTGAGATGTGGGAAATCTCCTCCGAGGGCAAGATATTTGGGCCAGACACATTTTACCCCAAAGTGGCATCATCACAACCGACTAATCCCTTGTGTGACTGGTGGTTCCAGATAGAGTTCTGTTAACCCTTTACCCAACGTAACGGCCAAAACCGGCCAGTACTATTCACAAAAATCGGCAATTAATTTTCATTATTTTTAAATTTTTTGTCCCCAAAACATAGGTTATGACCCGTCATTGGAACGAGCTCGACTCCCAATGAGGAGTCAACCTATGTTTTTGAGACAAAAAATAGTTATTCAAGAATTTTTTTTGCTAGTGTCGTCTGCTTTCTATGTTAGGTAAAGGGTTAAACAAGATTGAATTGGTTAATTCTAATTTGCATTATGGGAAAAATGGACAGATTGAAACTTTTGATATTTCTGTAGTGGTCTAGGTATAAGCGGCATTAACCAACCCAGTCTGGTTGGTCTGGTTGCCTAAGTCTCATGGTAAATGCATAGCCTTGTGCTCTAGAGGTTGATGGTTTGAGCACCTGGACTCCTCTCTCAATCTGTTGCATCTTCTCTCTCAATCAGTTACATCGGTGCTGCTGACCATGCAGCCCTCATCAGTTGGTGGTACAGTAAATCCTGTTTTCAGAGACTGTTGTTGCGAGAGACCATCTGCCTTGAAAGACCATGTGTCTTGAGAGACCGCTATGACCTTGTACCATTTGGTTGTTTTACTCTGTAATGGACTGACATGAGACCTTGTACCATTTGGTTGTTTTACTCTGTAATAGACTGACATGAGACCTTGTACCGTTTGGTTGTTTTACTCTGTAATGGACTGACATGAGACCTTGTACCGTTTGGTTGTTTTTCTCTGTAATAGACTGACATGAGACCTTGTACCGTTTGGTTGTTTTACTCTGTAATGGACTGACATGAGACCTTGTACCGTTTGGTTGTTTTTCTCTGTAATGGACTGACATGAGACCTTGTACTGACATGAGACCTTGTACCATTTGGTTGTTTTACTCTGTAATGGACTGACATGAGACCTTGTACCATTTGGTTGTTTTACTCTGTAATGGACTGACATGAGACCTTGTACCATTTGGTTGTTTTACTCTGTAATGGACTGACATGAGACCTTGTACCATTTGGTTGTTTTACTCTGTAATGGACTGACATGAGACCTTGTACTGTTTGGTTGTTTTACTCTGTAATGGACTGACATGAGACCTTGTACCATTTGGTTGTTTTACTCTGTAATGGACTGACATGACACCTTGTACCATTTGGTTGTTTTACTCTGTAATGGACTGACTTGAGACCTTGTACCATTTGGTTGTTTTACTCTGTAATGGACTGACATGAGACCTTGTACCATTTGGTTGTTTTACTCTGTAATGGACTGACATGAGACCTTGTACCATTTGGTTGTTTTACTCTGTAATGGACTGACATGAGACCTTGTACCATTTGGTTGTTTTACTCTGTAATGGACTGACATGAGACCTTGTACCATTTGGTTGTTTTACTCTGTAACAGACTGACATGAGACCTTGTACCATTTGGTTGTTTTACTCTGTAATGGACTGACATGACACCTTGTACCATTTGATTGTTTTACTCTGTAATGGACCTGACATGAGAGACAACCTGTTTTGAGAGACCACTTTTGCTTGACAAAAAGGGTGATCTCTCAAGACAGATTCTACTGTATTGTGGATGCGGTGTTGATGCATTATGGATGTTTGACCACTCTGATATGGAATCGGGCATGAGATTCCAGGTAGGTGAATCTCAAAAAATATGAGAGTAGTTCAGCTGTCAAGGTTTTTTAAGTGCTATTTACCAACCAACCTGGGTTGCTCAGATCTCTTGCAGTATAGTCCTTGTGGACTGGTTGTAATCCACGCTCGGGCAGTGATGTCAATGCCTATGTTTACCAGGTAATAAAAATGTTCATCAACAAACTTTTAATTATTGAAGCATCGTGTTGTATCCGGTGCTTCATTAATTAAATATTTGCTGATTATTCCCATAATTAGTGTTTGGAAACAAATATTGTGTCCGTGGAAATATTCCCCACCTGTGGAACAGTGCTCAAAATAACTTTTTTTCTTTGGGTAGCAAAATGCTACACATTTCCAAAAAATGAATAGCATTTTGTAAAAATTACATAGCTATTTCTGTATACCAGAGTTATGTTATACTGTTTTGTATTGAATTCTTCTAAGTAGATAGAATAGTTTCCATCCATTTTTGGGCATTTCCAAATGATCTGCAACACATGAAACATTTACTATGTTTTTCTTTAACTGGACTGCCTTTAAGGGTTGCATGGACTTGGATCTTTTCAAATAGCGTCTTGGTTGTTTAATAGAGTTCTCAAAATGGAAGTTGGGATTTTTAATTTGATGGGCTTGAAATTATTTTTAATGGGCATTTTATGCAAAATGTTGTAAACACAGGAAGAATTTAAACCAATAGAATTCATCTTACATATGAAGTTGCAAATGATGCTTGATGGAGAGTTAATCTGAGTTATGCCTGGAATGTTCCACAATCAGACGTAAAGCATCTGTGAACTAGTTTTCAAATTTGTTCGCAAATTTTCATTCACATTTTGCGATACAAGATAATCAACTGCAGCCTGATAGGCTGCAGTTGATTATATTGTATCACAAAATGCTATACATAATTGAACATTGTGTAGCTTTTTGCAAGTTTTGCATAGCAAAAAGCGACGCGACACCACTTATTTTGAGCCCTGCTGTGGAAAGTGACCAGTTCACGGCGGCCGTTATATACTGTAGTCTCATGGTAAATTGATCATCTTGGGTGTTAGAAACCCACAGTTTGAGCCTTGTTTCCCCACATCTCTTGCAGTCTGTAACATTTTGCCATGAGTGTACTGAGAGTTAGAAGACTCAGTTTCTACTTCCTTTGAGCACTTTCTTCAAGTTCTTAAGATTAATCCTTTATCCAACAAATTGGGTACATCCACCTGCTTAATTTACAAATTAACTGGTGAAGTGCTAAATTATTTTTGTTCATCTTTGCCTTGTTACAATTTATGGGAGAGTGCAAATAGGCCCTCTCCCATAAATTGTAAAAAAGGCAAATCTTAACAGACTAAATAATTTCACTTCAAAGGTGACATGAAGAACATGAGCACAGAATATGAAGGCTTGAAGTTGTAGTATCAGCATAACAGTTCATCTTCCCACCCTGATTACCTTCCCCCCCCCCCCCCCCCCCCCAAAAAAAAAAAAACAAAAAACAAAACAAAACAAAAAAACACACCTAACAGTTGTTTGTCTTTTCATGTAATGTGACATTTTTTTTCAAGCGTCTCTTTGAAAGCTCTCTGTGATAGCAGAAAATAAGTTTTCATCACTGAGGGCTGACAAAGGGCTGAAAATCTTCCGAGTAAAACTGTTTTGGTCTTTGAGTGCATGTTTAAAAATGTTTGAACTTATGAATGTTTTCTGCTGGAATCAGAATTTCTGAAATATATATATTTCCTCCCCAACACACCCACCTGAAAATTGTTTGAATTTAACCACTGAATCACAATAAATGATAAAAGGAATCACATAGGTAATGAGGTGAACAAATTCAAGGTGTGTGTGTGTGGGGGGGGGGGGGGGGGATAATCAGGGAGGGGCAAGATAATCAGGGTGGGGGAAGATAAACTAGGTAATATTAGTTATCCATGTGTTTCGCCTCAGGGTGTATGATTTCCCAAACCGGTGTGTAAATTCCCATACACCCTGGATAACACAAGGATAATGGATTTATTTCTAAGAATTTTGGTGTACTTAATACTTTAACACATTGTGGGCAAAAACTGACAGAAAATTTGTACTTTGTAAGTTTCTAAATAAATAAAACCAGTCAAATATGGATGTCATTGGTACTGGCTCAATGAGCCAGTACCAATGACATCCATATCTGTAATACTTTATTGCACATAAATATTAAATTTCCTGTATTTTTATTTTTGTTCTAACAAAACTGAGCAGAAGGTATGAATTAATAATTAAAAATTGGTACTTTTTTTTAGCCTGTAGCCTGCTATTGTATATTCTTGTTTTTACACAAGTGTAAAAAAAACCCACTGTGGATTGCAAGTTACACCGTACCTCTCAGCCAATCAAAACGTAGGATTTTGTTTCATTTGGAAATAAACCAGTTTATCCCCCAGGGGGGATAATCAAGGGGGGGGGGGAGATATTGTAGTTGCATAGCCTTGTGTTCTAGAGGTTGATGGTTTGAGCACCCAGACTCCTCTCTCAGTCTGTTACATCTCTCTCAATCAGTTGGTGCTGCTGACCATGAAGCCCTCATCAGTTGTACAGAAAATCCTGTTTTCAGAGACTGTTGTTGTGAGAGACCATCTGCCTTGAAAGACCATCTGTCTTGAGAGACCGCTGTGACTTCTCCCCCCCCCCCCCCCCCCCCTTGATTATCCCCAGGGGGGATAATCAAGGGGGGGGGAGATATTGTAGATGCATAGCCTTGTGTTCTAGAGGTTGATGGTTTGAGCACCCAGACTCCTCTCTCAGTCTGTTACATCTATCTCAATCAGTTGGTGCTGCTGACCATGCAGCCCTCATCAGTTGGTGGTACAGTAAATCCTGTTTTCAGAGACTGTTTTTGAACAAAAATTTGAACAAAACCACATCGTCAAGCTCATTCCAATGAGGTGTCACTTGATATGGTTTTCTTGAAATTTTTAAAAACTGTAAGTAAAATAATAAATTTTGATATCCTGTGCAAAAGGTAAAGGGTTGACTAAATTGGATGAAGACTTTTGTAGTGTAGGAGGCGGCTCAGTGGTGGACTATTGGACTTCTATGCTGGAGGTCCTGAGTTCGATCCCTGTTTGGGACGACCCACGTTGTATCCTTGGGCAAGGCACTTTATCCCGGTTGCCTACTTGGGGGCAATGATGCCGTGTACTAAGGCATACTGCACGTCAATGGTGCACATGTCTTCCACAACAGTAACCTTGCTTGAGCGGCGCTTGAACAGAGTTAGAATGTTGAGGAGCTGACAGTTGCTCGTCGATGCTCGGTGGTTCACTCTGGGTACTCCTGCTTCCTCCACCTGGTCACGATCCCTGTCTGGGACGACCCATGTTGTGTCCTTGGGCAAGGTACTTTATCCCAGTTGCCTGCATGGGGGCACAATGATGCCATGTACTAAGACATGTCTTCCACAACAGTAACCTTGCTTGAGCGGAGCTTGAACAGAGTTAGAATGTTGAGGAGCTGACAATTGTTTGTTGATGCTCGGTGGTTCTCTCTGGGTACTCCGGCTTCTTCCACCCGTAAAACTGTCATGGTCATGATTAACCGTTATGCATTATGTTACATTAACTGGTAAGGTGCTGGAAGCCCATATTTGGGCTTTATTCTGAAGTGCAGGTACTGCAACTTAAAGGCTTCAAATTCAGTGGCTATGCTTCATATTATCGTTGAAGTGATATTATTTACTCTGTCAGGTTTTGCCTTGTTACAATTTATAGGAGAGTGCCCACAGGCACTCTCCTATAAATTGTAACAAGGCAAAGACATGTGAACAAATTTTGGTGGCCAAAAATAATTTAGCTCTCTACCAGTTAAACACCAATAAATAAATTTGGAGTGTAGGAGTTCTTTCTGTGGTAAACCAGCAGTTTATTTTGACTGATACAATTGTCAACTGAATCACCTCTCAGTTCACCATCCAATAATACATGAAATTTCTGCATGAACTTTTATAAATGATAATGGTTTGATCCACTTCACAAATTCACTGCATCAGATTGACATCATTGACTCAGTCCTGTGATTGAATATAAGGACAGATTTTAGCTTGCTACTGATGCATGTGAAATAAAAAAATAATTAGCTGGTATTTACATGCACTTGAGGGAGATTACAATCTGAGTAATTTCCTTTTTTTAACCCTTCATCTCATGAACATTGGCTTTTGCCCAATAAATACACCCTACCATATCATGTGACCGCCCATTGCAACAAGCTTGTTGAGGTCATTCCAAAGAGGGGTCACATGATGTGGTTTTGTCAAAATGTTTTGAAAAATTTGAAAAAGTAATAATTAAAATAATATTTAAGGGCCTATATAAGTAATGAAATTTTGTTTATTTTGAAAATTCTCACCTCTGATATTCCTTCAATTCAAATTAAATATACACAAAATGTACATCAAAATGAAGGTTGGGAGGTATAGAACACGAAACACATGTGTAATCAATTCATAGAGTCGACTGTAGGCACCACTGGTTCCTGAAAGTCTGCTGCCGTATTTGCACCAGAACTGATAATTTAATAATATTTCAAGAAAATAACTTGTGGCCTAATGTGCTTTATATATCCAAGAACAAAGCTAGGGGATAAAAATTCTTCAAAACATGGCGACAGAGCTGCATTGGGGAAAATTCCAAAGCCTTTGCTTTTGTTTACGTATGAGTATACTTTCGATTTCCGGTCGACGTCGTCGGACAGAAAAAGCATGTAAAAACAATGCCGTCTAAAATCAAATAATGAAAAAGATCGCCTTCATACAGTATACTGTTATTAGATAGAGATTGCACAGTTACCATATTCAATGCAAGGTATCATGATACCTGTTGAAATTTCTTAGAATTATGATTTTGTTTTTCTATGGAAATTCGCGGTAACGAATGATTTGTCGAGCATGGAAACCATCTTCAATAAAAATGCAGACAGTGTTGTCCTTTTCCAAAATGCAGTCCTATCGCTGTATTCGAAAGTGTTTTGAATGCCTAGCTTTGTTCTTGGATATATGAATCACATTTGGCCACAAGTTGTTCTGATGAAATATTATTTTATTATCAGTTCTGGTGCGAATACGGCAGCAGACTTCCAGGAACCAGTGGTGCCTCCAGTCGACTCTATGAGTCGATTACATATGTGTTTCGTGTTCTATATATCCCAACCTTCATTTTGATGTA
The DNA here is from genome assembly GCA_031216915.1 of Pictodentalium vernedei. Taxonomy (NCBI): domain Eukaryota; kingdom Metazoa; phylum Mollusca; class Scaphopoda; order Dentaliida; family Dentaliidae; genus Pictodentalium; species Pictodentalium vernedei. The sequence continues at coordinate 78,528,235 of CM062296.1, read as the reverse complement.
TACTTTGTGTATATTTAATCTGAATTTAAGGAATATGAGAGGTGAGAATTTCAAAATAAACAAAATTCCATTACTTATTTAGGCCCTTAAAGGATATCTACACTGTTTTAGTGAATATCTGGAATTATCTCATGAGTGCGGACCTGAAAGTACTGTGGAGCCCACTTAATTGGATATCTCTTAATTATATATCCCTGTTAATTGAATATTATTTTCCAACACAAAACCATTTACCATACCTCCAGTACAAATTTGACCTGTTAATTGGATATAGGTTATAGAGTAAACTCCTGTTAATTGAATAAAAAATCTTGTAACCTGTCGAGAAATTACCCTGACTCGCCCCAGTTTTCATTTATTTATAGGCCTATTTGGCCTCAGTACATTCAACACAGGCATTTAATCTATTACAGTACGTGGAGAGCGGATTGTAGGTCACCCGTGGAGTGGAGTAATCACCCAAAGTATCACTTTCAAATTCTGTACATATGGACAAAAAATGTAAGCAATGTTTCAGCCAATGGACCTCCGGGTTTAACTCGGAGGTCCATTGGCTGGAACTTTGCTTTTGACTGTTATGATTTGCAACAAATTTGCAATTATTGCTTGGGTGGAATCTCCACTCTGTGGGTGATTTAGTGATAATACGCTCTCCACGTACTGTATATCTTGTTTGACAGAGCTCATGGAGCTCTGTCAAACAAAATATGATAAAATAAATGGCAAGTTTATCTCTAGAATACAGGAAAGTAACAATCCCTGTTAATTGAATACTCCTGTTAATTGAATAATTTTCATTGACAAAGTGACTATTCAATTAACAGGATTCCACTGTACTATTTTTCATGAGCGCTTGCGCAAGTGAAAAATATTACTTTCAGGACCACAGTGAAATAGCGTAGATTCTCTTTTTTATTATATGCTGCGTGACATTTTATTGTGCAATATTCAGCCCAATTCGACTGCAAACAGTTTCATGACAATAACAAAGATCTGCTGATCATTCCTTCAAGGCGACGTTCAAGGCAGCGTCATGCACTGACGTGTGACATCATTTAGGAAGTTGCTGAGTGATATTCCTTGATATCTATCGACTTGATAGATATCAAGAAATATCTTTTTGATAATTTTGCAATAATTCACAGGATAGCATATAATAAATTTTTATATTGTGTCCATTGGTTAATGAGTTAACCCTTTACCTTGTGAATTGCCCACATTTGTCCACATAATTTATAAATTAAGTTGTTGAATAATAAATATATTTTATAAAAGGTCAACAAAACCATATGAGACCCCTCAGTTGAAACGAGCAGTCAAAATAAGGCCTGAAAATAAGCAGTCTGGCATTTGCAGAATGAGGACCCTAGAGGGTGAATTTGATGCTATCCCATACAGTGAGCCCATTTATCCTCTGGGTACCTCTTTCTGTTTAGTTTTGAGACCATGATTCAGATTGAATTCACAGAGGGTAAATTTAGTGATGCTACCCTGCCGTAAATTCACCCTCTGGGGACCTCATTTTGCAGATGACAGTCTGCTTATTTTCTGGCTTGGTCACAATATATGCTGTACTTCACCAAAACATCTCAGGCCTGGCATTTTCAGGAGAGCGATTTATTCGCTCGCCTACTGCTTACCTTAAAAAAATTGAGGAGGGCGAAAACTAGTCCTCCTGGCTTTAGAAAATAATGATTTCCATAACCGCCTATTCCAAAAACCCACATCTTTTCAGATCTCTGTTATATTAGGGTCTCAGTAAGATGGCCACACTACCCCTCCCACACCTCCGGGCCTTGCCGAGGCCCAGAGGTGTGGGAGGGGTAGTGTAGCCGTCTCATACAGACTATCTTGTTAGCAGCACCAAGTAAAATTACAAAGCCTATAAGGCAGAATTTATCAACAGTAAAACTTCATTTCGCCATATTTAGCTTTTGTAAGCTTGAGGAGAGCTAATCGCTCGCCTAGGCCATGTGAGGGGAGTGAATTTTAAGAATGCCAGGCCTGACATCTGCAGTGCCACTAACTGCTGAAGGCTGGTCAAGAGCACGAATGTAACAGAACGAGGGAGAAGTGCAGGAACCAAGGCTCAAACTGTCGACCTCTAGCACACGAAGCAACCAGTTTATCATGAGATTAAGAGATCCAAAACAACCAAGCTGGTTGGTAAATGGCCCTTACACCTCAACCACTACATAAGCATTAAGCAAAATTAGCATTAACCCTTGAAGCCTCAAATTAATTTTATGATAAAATAACTTACAGTTAAAACTAGAAGTCCTGTCATGAAATGCGCACAAATGGCACGACGATCTGTGTGTTAATCTGCGTGCTATGACCATAGTAAGGCTATCAAAGTGTGCACATATGGCCTGTGCACAAGCAATGTTTCAGCCAACGGACAACCGGGTAATCCGGAGGTCCATTGGCAGAAACTTTGCCTTTGTTTGCTATGAGTAACCAGGAGGGCCTGCCATGCTTTGGATGACATTCGATATGGCAATTGCGCGCAATTCATACGTGCAATTAAGCCTCGATAAGCACACAGTTCATGACAGGACTTCTAGTTTTAACTGTACGTATATACATGTACACAATTGCATCTGAAATAATAGTGTTTCTACATCATTGTTGGCTGCCTATGCAGGCTGAGCCAACAATGATGTAAAAACACTGCCAAGATAATTGCAGCCAACTGACTGAGTTCTCAAGGAAAAATATGCTTGGGGCGTACTTTTCCAAACCAGGGCAAAGGTGGCAGTTTGGGCCTGTATGGGGACATGAGAGTGAATCAAAATGTTAAGTTAAATTGGTACATATACATAACATCTTATTTCTGTTTTATATTCTGAACATGTAATCAAGACGGAGGGGGCACTGTGGCTCAGTAGGTAGAGGTGCAGGCTGCAAGCCGAGAGGTCCTAGGTTCGAATCCCACCTGCGGCAACCGCACTGTGTCCTTGGGCAAGACACTTCACACCCATTGCCCACATGGGGGCACGGTGGTGTTGTGTACTAAGACGTACTGCACGTCGATGGTGCACTTGTCTTCAACCAATGCTAACTCTACTTGTGTGGAGTTAGTATGTTGGGGAGCTGACAGTTGCTCGCCATTGCTCGGTGGTTCTCTTCGGGTACTCTGGCTTCTTCCACCCGTAAAACTGTCATGGTCATGATTAGCCATTGTGCAGAAATATGTGATCTTAAACTCCAATAAATAAATAAATAAATAAATAAATAAATAAATAAATAAATAAATAAATAAATAAATAAATAAATCAAGATGGAACAGTTCATATTGGTATTTGACACCATGTAAATATTGTAGGTGGTGGTGGGTAGACGAAGCGATCCAAACCAACCAGACTGGTTGGCAAATGGCCCTTATATCTTGACTGCAACATAAGCATTAAGCAAAATTACCATTAACCGTTAAAACCACAAATCAATTTTGGGATAATACAACTTTCGAATACACGTGTGCACCATTGAATATGAAATAATAGTGTTTTTACATCATTGTTGGCTGCCTATACAGGCAGCCAATAATGATGTAAAAACACTATTATTTCATATTCAATGTAAAAACACTGCCAAATTAATTGTAGCCTTAACTACCTAAATTCTCAAGATAAAATATACTTGGGGTGTACTTGTTCAAAGCGAGGCAAAGGGATTTGAGGATGAATCAAAATCTTCAGTTGGAACATGTCCATGTACCTAGCATCATGTTTCTGTTTTATATTCTGAACATGTAATCATTGAGAAGGAACAGTTTATACCGGTATTTGATCAAGAAGGAACAGTTTATACCGGTATTTATGTTGTGAATATTGTAGGTGGTGGTGGGTAGAGGTATAAGGGTAGCAGAGGGCAGTACTGGAGGGATGTCCAGTGCAGAATGAGCAGGAATGGAAAAACAGAATTGGAGAACATAGATTCAGATTCTTCACACCCACTACAAAAGATGAGGTCTCGTCTTATGTCAGAAGATTATAAGTATAGGATGTTGAATGAAGGCAAACAAAACTTGGACGATGATGGTGAGCTTATTGTGTTGCATTATGGGAAATGCTCCCACTGAGAATGCGCATGAATTATCTTGCTTATTCTATCATTAACATTAATCACTTCATTGTCATTAATACGCTGTTTTCACAGTTACTTCTAATCAGAATATATCTGCATGGTCTCCAAACTTGACCAAATTTAATCCTTGTATTTTAGCAAACAAATCACTCCTGTTGATATCTCGAGCACTGCATGCAAGAACGTGGCCAGAGGGTTTCCAATTGTGGGGAGGGGGGGGGGGGATGGAGGATAGTGAATTTCCAACTGGGGTGGGACTGGAAGGGGGAAACCCCCTTCCAGTCCCTCCCCTAGTTAGAAATTCAGTACAATAGAATCCTCTTAATTGAATATCCATTTTGCCAGTGAAAATTATTCAATTAACAGGAGTATACAATTAACAGGGATTTGGTCAGTTTCCTGTGTTCTGTGGGTAAACTGAGCATTTATTCTATTATATCTTGTTTGACAGAGCTCATAGAGCTCTGTCAAACAAGATATAATAGAATAGATGCCTGTATTGGATATAGTTGATAAATAAGGGGAATTTGGTGCGTGTCACAGTAATTTTTTCGACATATTACAAAAATTTATATACAATTAACAGGAGTTTACTCAAGAACCCATATGCAATTAACAGATCAAATTTGTACTGAAGGTATGGTAAATGGTTTTGTGTTTGAAAATTATATTAATTAACAGGGATATACAATTAAGAGATATCAAATTAAGTGGGCTCCACTATACCTGGAAAGATTTTGAACATGAAGCCATGAAAGGGGCATAAAATTGATTATGGTAACTAAAATGCCAACACATTTATGAGAGTCTTATCAGGTTATTATTATTTGGTAATATTCTGGGAATTGAATATGTGCTAAACAAATGCTCAAGCTTAGAACTTTTAACAATTCGCATTGTCCTAACATTAAATCAGATCTTATGCAGGAATGATCAATTTTCAATGTTTCATCATTTTGTCGCTGTGAATGATAGAATTAACTCAGGATAATGATTTTACATCATGTGATTTCCTTGAAGTGCATTTTGAGGATTTTTTTTTATTATGATAAGTAAATGCACTATAGAACTGACATCATGCATTCTTATGAAGCTTGATAATTGCGTACACTGTAGTTGTAAATAGTAACAGTTAGAATTTTGCCGATTTGAAACCAAGTTGAAATTTTGGGAAGTAAAGGAGACATCAGCATTGCCAAAGAAGATCTAAAATCCAGATAGATGGAACTTCCAACTACTCATGACTCGCCCTCCGAATTTCCAACTATAGGAGATTTTGGCCAGGATTGCGGAGGTTACACCCCCCCACAACCCCCCTGTTGCCACGTGACTGACTGTATGTGTATAACTGATAGACTGATGAATTTTCTTTCTGTTGCCAAAATTAGTTCACATGCATATGCCTTATTACAATTTGTAGGAGAGTTCCTCAGGTAGTGCTACAGTGTGGGAGACCCAGTCAGTGTTTTGGACACCCTGCATGATGCTTTAGACCTGCTGTTTGCAGAATTTTGCATAACTCATTTATCATTCACCTGGTATGATCATTGGTAACTTATCGTTCATTCTCCTACCCCAACTACAGTTAAAACTAGAAGTCCTGTCACGAATAGTGCACTTATCTAGGCTTAATTGCGCGTTGGAATTGTGCGCAATTGCCATATCGAATGGCATCCAAAACACGGCAGGTTCTCTTGGTTACTCATAGCAAACACATGCAATGTTTCTGCCAATGGACCTCCGGGTTACCCGGAGGTCCATTGGCTGAAACATTGCTTGTGCACAGGCCATATGCACAGAATTTGATAGCTTTACTTGGGCCATAACGCGTAAATTAACGCACATATCAACGTGCTATTTGTGCGCATTTCATGACAGGACTTCTAGTTTTAACTGTATATTCATATGAACTGTTGTATTATAGCCAAGTTCTTGCTACAATGGCAATATCCTGATGAATAAATATGAATCTTTAGCTATAGGACCAATAATGAGGCTGTGTTGTAGCAATTCAGATACAAATTAGTTGCAATTATAGTCTAATCTTGGCATGGGCTAGCTCCCTGCAGAAGAGTACGGCATCCATAATCGCTATTTGTGGCAGAGACATGAATTATTGCCATTTAATGATTTTGTACCTGTGCTACATCTTAACCCTTTACCCAACGAATCGCCCGCATCCGCCCGCGTAATATGCAAATTCAGCAGTTGAAAAAATATTATTTTTCAAAAAAATTCAACAAAACCATATCATGTGACCCCTCGTTGGAACGAGCTCATCAAGCTCGTTCCAATGAGGGGTCACATGATATGGTTTTGTTGAAATTTTTTGAAAAGTTAAAAAAAATTATATTTAAAATAATAAATTTTGATATCGTCTGCGTTGGGTAAAGGGTTAAGGTGATCAATTTAAAATGATGTTGAGCATCAACTAATCATCAGCGTTTTCATTTGGTTAAAGCAGTATAAGATATAAATATATCATACAGGTTTTTTTTCTAGTGCATAAATTATGCAAATTAGACAAAATTGAGCTTTTTTTTAGCCATATTTGTATGTATTTTATTGGTGTGTCCTGTTACCACCTGTATCTCCGGGACACTTTAATGCATTTGTTTCAGCAATGATCAGACATTATGTAAAATTGATGTATGCCACATTTTTTAGAAAAAAATTCAAGATGTCCGACTTGCAACCAGTTTTGTTGGAAATTGCATGTAATTAGTTTTCTGCCAAGAACGACATTGCCAATTGCAATAATGTTTGGTATGGAGGTGTAGCAGCATGTGATAAATAACATAGCATACAGGTTTTTTTCTGGCATATATGTTCATTTGTTTGTGTGTTCTCTTACCACCTTATCTCAGAGACACTTCGAAGATGTTGTTTTAATTTTTACAAGTGATCAGACATTAGGCCTAAAAAAATTAAAAATTTGTTTCTCAGGCCCTCCCGCATGGTCCTTTTGGCTGCCGCATGCTCTCTTTTTATAACCAATTTAAACTTAAAAAAAAATAAAAATTAAATGGTTTATGTCTGATATTTTACCCAAGTTAAAAAAATTGATGAATTTGTCCCTTGAGTGCAAGAAGGCTTTGCAATGCTTTAGCATTGCAAAGCCTTCTTGCTCTCAAGGGATGAAATACACCACCACCCATGCTGTTCTGTAGATTATGAGGCCTAAAACTTGAACCAAGAACATGAATTTTTGATGGCAAAGAAGTAATTACTGAAATAAAAAATAAAATAAAAAAACGCTCGCCCGCATGCAATTTTACAAATAATGGCCTGAGAAACAGAAGATCTACTTTGTGTGGCCTTAAACAAAATTGATGCATGCAATTTTTTTTAGATTTTGGTAAAAAAAATTCAATGCAATATTCCAAAATTTGGTGACACTGCTTACTTTTGCGGACTATTGTCTGATTGTGTGTGATCATTGTTGCACTTGTTATTAGCTCGATCTACCTGACAAAGTCAGCAAAGCTTTTCTGATGCTAAGTTGTCCATCGTCCATCTGTCCATCCATCCATCCATCCATCTGTCCATCCATCCGTCGTACCATCTGTCTGTCCATCCATCTGTCATAGCATCTGTCCATCCATCCATTCATCCATCCATCCATTCAACGATCTTGCTGTCCGTCCATCCATCTTGCTGTTCATCCATCCTGCTGTCCATCCATCCATCCGTCGTCAACATTTTGTTTGTCCTGGCCATAATTTCTTAACTACTGAATATTTTTCAATGAAACTTTATACCAATCTGTAATATCAAAAGACAGTGTTTAATGAATTATAATATGGTATGTGACCCTCATGGTCAAGGTCACAGGCCCTGACATTTGTTTGTCTGGGCTATAATTTTTAACCACATACAATTGGCTCTGCCTGACAGAATGATAAGATAAGATAAAGTTTATTGCATGACCAAGAATAAAAAGGTATGGTATACATAAAACACACAAACAATTAAAATAAGCAATGGGTAACCATGTGACACATATTATATGAGTAAACAGATTAAACAGGCTAATCTCATCTGTTGCAGCACTCCTCTGAGTGGGCATACTATGCATGAATCTCAAAACTAATTAGATTATCATGCTCTCGGGAAGAAGAAACATCGGTCATTTTCACCAGCGGTATCAAACATTAGGCTTTCGAAAGTACTTACACAGTCACGATCACATTGAGCTCCATTCCCTCTACTGATTTCTGTGCGCCAGGATATGGGTTACAAACCGACCGACCTCGTGAATAACTCCAACATCTTCACAGGCAAATAGCAGTGCAAATCTTTCCAGTTGCCACAGAAGGTGGAAGTGAGGAAGTAGCTTACCGACAAAGTTGATAAGCTCATTTCAAAAAACACTGTATTTAGGGGAAAGAAAGAATGTAATTCATCTTCGACCGAATTGGTCTTACACTGTTTGCAGTGCCTCTGTTCCCTGGGTACTGGTGTTGGCTTTTGATAGCGACCCCGCTCTATCTCCTTGTAAGCCAAACTTAACAGTGGGTTGGCCTGAACCATTAACGCTTTCAGCCAATTTGACACAAGTTTAGTTTTTCTGTCAACAGCTAGTGGGTACCTACCTATTCCTCTAGTACTGCAGTATTGCACAATTTCGAGTGTACCTACAGTATATTTTTGCAAAACTGCAAATGTACCGATTCAATCTGCTTTTCATTATTTCGGACTGCCTGGTCTCCCCATGCTTCCAAGCAATATAGAAGAACAGGTTTTACCAACGCATCGAATAGTTTTTCTCTCACGTGAAAGTTATCCTTGGACACTGACAAAAACAGACAGTTTAATTTAAAGTAAGCTTTAAGTGCTCTAGCTCTAAGGTTCGATAGCAGGCCTGGCATTCTGAAAAATTTAGGGGGGCTAAAAATCGCTCTCCTTAAATGATCTAGGAGAGCCAAATTTTTTTTGACATGGAAGGCAGTTGAACCATGATATATCATATGAATGCAGTTCAATACTGTGACCAGACATGCTCTACAGGCCTGGCATTCTGAAAAATGCAGGAGGGCAAAACATCGGTCTCCTCAATCAGCTCAGGAGAGCACTTAGCTTTACACAGCATTTTAAGTATCCAGTTGAACGAACTCATTGAAACTGAAACCAACAGACTATTACATCAGTGATTTTATTAACTTTACTAAGGTAAAGCAAAATCTCTTAGACATCTAGATGTCTCACTCAACAACCGAACACACACTTGACAAGATCTGTGTGTGCCCAAGTTGGGGGGTGGGTGGGTTGAAGGTGGTAGTGGTAGGAGTATGAATTTCTTGGACAACAGGTCTGCTTGAATCTACAGTCACATCCTGGTGCACGTGCTTCAAGTGACAGGATAGTAGTAATGGTAGTATATTATATTGTCAATATTCCTTGAATAATTACCCTTCAAACTGTGATGTCAGTTGTTGAAACTGACAGAAAATAAAATATTGCTGTGACCCATTTTGCTTCAAATGATTGCAACTGTGTTTGGGTATGTACAAAGTACATACCCAAACACAGTTGCAGCCATTACCTTTTACCACTAAACCACTTTCAAAGTGAAATTATGTGATGATATGTGACTTCGAAGTTAAATTACATTTTTGCTTTACAACAAAAATTTAATGTGAGCATAATACATGTAATCTCAATCATCCCAGACCAAAATATTTAGGAGGGCAATTTTTCGCTCTCCTTAATTCTTTCAGGAGGGCAGTAAGGAGAGCTAAAAAATCGCTCTCCTGAAATTGCCAAGCCTGCGATAGTGCTCTGCTGAAACTGCCCGATGCCGTGAAAACAATTCCCAGGTACGTGTATGAGGTCACTGTTTGTAGCTGTTCGTTGCCACAAGTAAATGAACTATTAACTTTTCTACCTGCCTTGTTGAAAATAAGCACTTTCGTTTTCTGCTTATTGACAGTGAGTCTCCACCTCTTACAGAAATCATGTAATGAGTTGAGAGACGATTGTAAGCCGTCTCTAGTAGTAGCGAGAAGAAGGAGATCATCTGCATACAGCAAACAGGGAATAGCAGTACAGTCCCAATTTAGTCCAAAGTACCAGTATTCATTTGAACCAGTACAGTAGAATCCTCTTAATTGAATATCCATTTTGCCAGTGAAAATTATTCAATTAACAGGAGTATACAATTAACAGGGAATTGGTCAGTTTCCTGTGTTCTGGAGGTAAACTCAGCATTTATTCTATTATATCTTGTTTGACAGAGCTCATAGAGCTCTGTCAAACAAGATATAATAGAACAAATGCCTGTATTGGATGTAGTTGATAAATAAGGGGAATTCGGTGTGTGTCACAGTAATTTTTTCGACATATTACAAAAATTTATACACAGTTAACAGGAGTTTACTCAACAACCCATATGCAATTAACAGATCAAATTTGTACTGAAGGTATGGTAAATGGTTTTGTGTTTGAAAATTATATTCAATTAGCAGGGATATACAATTAGATATCCATTTAAGTGGGCTCCACTGTACCTTTTAATTCAGGAAACGTGTTATTGTCTACTAAACAGACAGGAATGTCATCTATGAACAAATTAAAAAGTAGTGGGCTTAAATTATTCCCTTGCATTACGCCAACTGAATTAGAAAACGTTTTTGATAAAGCTTTACCAGTTTTCACCTGCAGTAAGTTACAGGTGAACATTTCCTGACTGAATGGTAAAAATTACCACCTACCGGTACACCTTATTCAATCAACTTCATGAACAAGAGAAATAATTGAACAAGATCTGCTGATTGGATCAAATTATGTCAGTGGAGCTTTACTAATGCTAAGTTGTCTGTTGTCCATCCATCTGTCCATCTGTTGCCTGTCCGCCCATCGGCAACATGTATTTTGTTTGTCTGGTCCATATAATTTGATCCAATCAGCAGATCTTGTTCATACTTGGACCAGTTATTGCTGATGACTCAAAGGTGTGTCGCAACATTGATCCAAGGTTATATCATCAAGGTCAAGATCACAGACAGCAAAATTTGGATTTTGTTATATCGTTAGTACAATAGTATCGTTGAGCTTGTTGCAATGAGGGGTCACATGACATAGTTTTGTTGAAATCTTTGGTTAAAATCTGATAAACTAATTTTGAAAATAATAAATTTTGATATTATCTGCGTTGGGTAAAGGTTTTTCGAACTGCATCATCAAGGCGTGCTAATTTTTTCCGACTGTGATGCCTCAAGTCTCGATTGTGGTACTTACAGTTAAAACTAGAAGTCCTGTCATGAATAGTGCACTTATCTAGGCTTAATTGCGTGTTGGAATTGCACGCAATTGCCATATCGAATGGCATCCAAAGCACGGCAGGTTCTCCTGGTACCTCGCCAATGGACCTCCGGGTTACCCGGAGGTCCATTGGCTGAAACATTGCCTGTGCACAGGCCATATGTACAGAATATGATAGCTTTAATTGGGCCATAACGCACACATTAACGCGCATATCAACGTGCTATTTGTGCGCATTTCATGACAGGACTTCTAGTTTTAACTGTATGTTCATATATCTGAACAGTTTTCGATATACAGTAGAATCCTCTTAATTGAATGTCCATTTTGCCAGTGAAAATTATTCAATTAACAGGAGTATACAATTAACAGGGAATTGGTCAGTTTCCTGTGTTCTGGAGGTAAACTGAGTATTTATTCTATTATATCTTGTTTGACAGAGCTCATAGAGCTCTGTCAAACAAGATATAATTGAATAAATGCCTGTATTGGATGTAGTGAGGCCAAACAGGTTGATAAATAAGGGGAATTTGGTGCATGTCACAGTAATTTTTTTGACATATTACAAAAATTTATATACAATTAACAGGAGTTTACTCTACAACCCATATGCAATTAACAGATCAAATTTGTACTGAAGGTATGGTAAATGGTTTTGTGTTTGAAAATTATATTCAATTAACAGGGATATACAATTAAGAGATATCCAATTAAGTGGGCTCCACTGTACCGGTATACCACAGTATTTTTTTTAATACCGATACCAGCATTCAGTTTTGAATATCGTGCAGCTCTATATGTAATACCTGTAAGAACTCTTCAGATATCTGGTTGATTGTTAGAAATCTGATTGACAATTATGACATGAACAAAATGCTTCAACACAAAACACAGTGTCAAGCAAGAAAGTAAACAGACTGGCAAAGGTGATATTATTCATTAAAAAAATCAGCTCTATTCACTTAATTCATGTTTAATCATGCCATTGGGGGCGCAGTGGCTCAGTAGGTAGAGATGCAGGCTGCAAGCCGAGAGGTCCTCGGTTTAAATCCCACCTGCGGCAATCGCGTTGTGTCCTTGGGCAAGACACTTCACCCCCATTGCCCATGTGGGGGCATGGTGACGCTGTGAACTAAGGCGTACTGCATGTTGATGGTGCACCTGTCTTCAACCAATGTTAACCCTGCTTGTGTGGAGTTAGTATGTTGGGGAGCTGACAGTTGCTCGCCATTGCTCGGTGGTTCTCTCCGAGTACTCTGGCGTCGTCCGCCCATAAAACTGTCGGGGTCATGATTAGCCATTGTGCATAACTATGTGACCTTAAACACCAATAAATAAATAAATAAATAAATAAATTCACTTAATTCACGTTTAATCATGGTACAGTGAAGCCCACTTAATTGGATATCTGTTAACTGAATAACCCTGTTAATTGAATATAATTTCCAAACACAAAACCACTTACCATACCTTCAGTACAGATTTGACCTGTTAACCCTTTACCTAACGAATCGCCCATATCCACCTGCGTAATATGCAAATTGAGCAGTTGAAAAAATTAAATTTTTCAAAATATTTCAACAAAACCATATCATGTGACCCCTCATTGCAACGAGCTCATTGAGCTCGTTCCAATGAGGGGTCATATGATATGGTTTTGTTGAAATATTTTGAAAAATGTAAAAAAATTATATTTAAAATAATAAATTTTGATATCGTGTGCGTTGGGTAAAGAGTTAATCGAAATATAGGTTATAGAGTAAACTCCTGTTAATTGTATAAAAAATTTTGCAACCTGTCGACAAATTACCCTGACTATCCCCAGTTTTCCTTTGTTTATTGACCTATTTGGTCTCAGTACATCCAATACAGGAATTTAATCTATAATATCTTGTTTGACAGAGCTCATGGAGCTCTGTCAAACAAGATATTATGGAAGAAATGCAAAGTTTATCTCTGGAATAAAGGAAAGTGACACAGTCCCTGTTAATTGAATTTTCCTGTTAATTGAATAATTTTCATTGGCAAAGTGGTTATTCAATTAACATGGTTCCACTGTATTATTATTATCCCTGGTGAGGGCGGGTGAGAGATGGGGAAATCTCACCCGAGGGCAAGATATATGGGCCAGACACGAGGCTTGTCGAGTGTCTGGACCAAATATCTTGGTCCCGAGGGTGCGATTTCCCCATCTCCACCAGGGATAATTATTCTTCCCCCACCAAAACAGTCTGACGTCATCAAAAGTCATTCAGGGCTCGGGCAGCTATATCAAACAATTTTGTTGTCCATTTCTGAAAAAAAAACTGATTTGCTTATCGGAAAGAGCGAACAAAAGTTCTGTATTTACCACAGGTATATACCATAAAATTAAATCCCAACGCTGGCAAGACGGGTTAAAGATTTGTAGTGAAATGAACATTGACACATTCCAATGATGTCATATTATGAAGTCTACAATGTATTTGAAAAACTTTTCGACAGGAATTTAGTGCAACTCGCTCCGCTCAAAGTGGCATTCATCCAAAAATTTATATAAAAGAGTCGAGTGTCTTTTGGTTTTGCAGTCTGTGTTTTTATTTCTATTTTCTTTCGACAAATGTCTGTCTGCTAATATTTCTGAAGCGTGACAACATCATGTTTGTTTACAGAAGAATGTGCGATGATTGAATAGTCCTGCACTCATTAAGTATGCTAATAAGCCAATATAGGTTGGTCACGTGGGTGGGGTGAGATAGCTGTCATGTGGGTGGGATGAGATAGCTGTCACGTGGGTGGGGTGAGACAGGCATATCTCTCCCAACTGTCTCACATGACTTTATATATGTCTCAGTACCCTAGTAATGGGAGAAAAATACAGAACACAACTCAGAAAGAGTATGTGTGACAGGAATCAACAAACCTTATTGGAGTTTTTCTTTTATTACCCTCGGGTCGTTGATTCATAAGGCACCCTCATCAAGTTTTGTCTTATGACTTCATGTTGTATTGGGAGCGCGGTGGCTCAGTTGGTAGAGGTGCAGGCTGCAAGCCGAGATGTCCTCGGTTCGAACCTGCAGCAACCGCGTTGTGTCCTTGGGCAAGACACTTCATCTCCATTGCCTGCTTGGGGGCACGATGGCGCCATGTACTAAGGTGTACTGCACGTCAATGGTACGCATGTCTTCAACCAATCTAACCCTGCCTGTGCTGCAGTGCGGAGTTACGATGTTGGGGAGCTGGCAGCTGCTCGTCGTTGCTCGGTGGTTCTCTCTGGGTACTCCGGCTTCCTCCACCTGTAAAACTGTCACGGTCATGATTAGCCATTGTGCATAAATGTGTGACCTTAAACATCAATAAATAATAATAAATAATAAATTCATGTTGTATTTTCCAGGGGAAACCCGGGAAGTGGAGCAGTGCTTGTTTACTGTTAAACAAACTCTGTTTTAATGTTAAAATAGGGCCTCGTGAACAGTGCCTGTCATCAAAATCCTCTAAAATGAGCAACATGGATATAAACAATTACCAGTAGGTGCACTTGACTTTATATCCAAGTTGCGGTCACAGTTAACCATTGTGCAGAAATATTTTATCTTAAGCACCAAAAAATAAATGAATAAATAATTTCATATTGTACTGTACAAAGGCCTACAGTATAGCCACCATGGAATGGTCAAAATACATGCGTGGACAGTTTTGCTCACAGGCCTGTTTGTCCATCAATAATCAGTAGTTTTCATCAAATATTCAATGAAAGTAGCACCGGGTTGTACCCAGTGCTTCTTTTATTGAAAATTTGAGGTTGATTCAATTATTTTATGCCAGAGATTCACCCTTAAGGCAGGACTCAAAATACCTTTTTTTCTATGCTTAGCAAAATACTACACATTTCCGAAAAATGAATAGCATTTTGTTTAAATTGCATAGCAGATCTTGTATACTAGAGTTATGCCATACTGTTTTATATTAAACTATTCTGAGCAGATAGAATAATATCCATCCATTTGTGTTTTTTCAAATGGGTTGCAACACATGAAGCACTAGCTATGTTTTTCAACAGAACTGTCTTTAACCACTGCATGGACTTACATATTTCTAAATGCGTAACATCTCTTAATTTGATGGGCTTAAAGTTATTTTGACTGGGTATTTTATGCAAAATGCAGAAACAATGCAGGGTGAATTTAAACCAATAAAATTCAGTTACATATGAAGTTGCTAATGCGAGACGGAGACTTAATCTTATATCAGGAGTAAAGCATCAATGAACTAGCTTGCAAAGTTTGTTGCAAATTTTCATTTTTACATTTTGCAATACAAGATATTCAACTGCAGCCTCCTAGGCTGCAGTTGAATATATTGTATTGCAAAATGCTATACATAATTGAAAATTGTGTAGCTTTTAGCATGTTTTGCATAGCAAATAGCGATGCGAAACCACTTATTTTGAGCCCTGCCTTAAGGCGTACATGAAAATTTTGCCCACACATGAATTTTAACCTTTCCACGTCATTCGTTCTGTACAACACCATGGTACACTTAACTTCAACCATTGCTGACCTTGCTTGTTCTGTGCTAATATGTTGGAGACTGACAGTTACTTAATGCCACTAATTGGTTCTCTCCAGGTACTCATACACACTCCACCTGTAAAATAGTCCGATGCGAGATCACCCTGGTTGATGAAAGTGTCGTTAACCATATACCTAACGAATTGACCTCATCCGCCCACGTAATTTGCAAATTGAGCAGTTGAAAAAATGTTTTTTCGAATTTTTGTTGATTTTTTTGGAAAAATTGAAAAAAAATAGGAATAAAAATAATAAATTGGATATTCATTACATTGGGTAAAGAGTTAAACTGCAAAAAAAATAAACTTACAAACTTTCAGGACCCTGTTTGGAAAAGATTGGGTTGAAATGGTTAAAAACTACTATGTTGTATAAAAATAATTAAAATCGTTTAGTTGTTTGGAAAATAATATTGCACCTGGTGTTATCATAATATGCTAGGTAAAAGGTTGATGTAATTTATTCTTGTCATGGAGAGAATATTGAGAAATAAATATTTAAACAAATTGTGTACTGGAATATTTAATAGTCTAATTATGCTTTCTAAAAGCTTCTTACCAGGGTTCATATCATGTATTATTCATGTGTAGAACTTTCCTTCTATTTGTCATCGATTTTCCTATTCATAAAATTTGATGGCAACATATTTTCTCCTTCCATAATGTAGGCTTCAGAAAATCATTTTCAGGACTGATCTCTTGGCTTTTCAGCCTCACCCCCACTAAAATGCTTTGCCTATATCACTGATTTATAGCCAACTCTAGATGAGATGCAGTTAGCAAACCACAAAAAACTGAACATACACTGATGGTCGAAACTAGAGCTGGGCGGTTTTAATTTTTCAGATTTGGTTTTGTTTCGCTTCTGGTTTCAGGAAAAATCCTCAGTTTCGGTTCAGTTTTTCCATGTGCTGATAACAGGAACAGTAAACAACACTTCAGGCTCCTTACACTCACCATAAAAAGCCTTGTCTAGATGTAAATACAGTGTTTCTGCTAGGTCAAAAATGATGAGGCCATTCCTGACATTAAAACACAAGAGCATCTTCATTACCATGGCTTGCAAAAGAGAGTACTATTATGAAATGTGCCCAGGATAACTCAGTTCTCTCATGCGAGAGGCAATTTTAAATCATGTATCAACAGATGTTGTCCTCATCATTCTTGAGAGCTTGTATCAGTGAGATCCTCTCATGGAATACAATCGTCTCTCAGTGTACTTCCTTGGCTACCACATCAGCAAATCTTGAGCTTTCTCTTGCAGACTACCAAGTCAGGTGAGTGCCCTCAGGCCCCCCTGGGGCCTCTTGTTATATTTGGTATATAACATCTCTTCAGGGGTGAGATTCAAGTTTGTTCAAATAGAGTCCCTGGATTAATATTTGGGCTCTCTATTGGAGCCTGAATTTTAACTTAGTGCAGTATGTGGAATATTCTTTAAAAATCTTCTTATTCAGATCCACCAGTTGAAATCATTTGGTATTTGATATACAACATCTCTAGGAGGAGGTCAAATTCAAGTTTGTTCAAATTGTTTCCCTGGGTTAATATTTGAGCTCCCTATTTGAGCTCAAAGATTAACTTAGTGCAATATGAGGAATGTTCTTTAAAAATCATCTTCTTCAAATCCACCGGTCAGAATATTTTCATATTTGGTATGCAACATCTTGAAGCGGGTCAGATTCAGATTTGTTCAAATTGGGGCCCTGAGTTAATATTTGGGCTCTTAATTGGAGCACAAATTTTAACTTTTTGCAATATGAGGAAATTTCTTTAAAAATCTTCTTCTGCAGATCCACCAGTCAGAATCCTTTCATATTTGGTATACAACATCTCTGGGAGGATCAGATTCAAGTTTATAGAAATCAAGTCCCTGGGTTAATAATTGGGCTCTCTATTGGAGCCCAAAGTTTGACTAAGTGAAATACAAGGAAATTTCTTTAAAAACCTTCTTTTTTTAGATCCACCAGTCAGAATTATTTCATGTTTGGTACAGTAGAACCTGCCTGAGCGACCACCTGACGTAAGTGACCACCTGCTATTTACGACCACATTTGCAATGCACGGATTGGTTTCACGTTGTATTGTCACTGTTGTCAGCGACCACCTGCCAGATGCGACCACCGACCGCTTTTTTGTGTCCAGTTTGTCGATTTTTACCTGTATTTTGCGACCATTTTCAGCTTGAAGATCGTCACCAATCGTTGTGTTATCAAATCTGTCCCATCTGACTGTTTTGTATTTATGCTATGATATTTATACATATACTGGTATAAAGAATAAAAATTAAAGAATTATTTAATTATGTTGTGTTTGTTTATTTTTTGTCATTTCCCAGTTCCCGGTTTCATCCTAATTCACTTTGCACGTGGCGAAATTTACTGTCAAATTTATTTATTTATAAATGCCCTCAATAAAACATGCTTTACTTACCTATAAGCTTAACGTTTAATCCACATTTCGATGTGTTCGGGGCAGACCACAGTGAATAAATCACAATTTCACTGGACGAATTGGGTCGATGTGTTTAGAAAAAAACAGCAGTAAACATTGATTCGCCGGTAGGTGTCGCTCGTACTTTTAGAATAACAGCTGTTTTTGACAAGTAATCTGTGTGCAGGGTAAAATTCACCCAACAATGACAGTGCTGTCACAACAGGGCACTAACAAGCTGACTGCAATTGAAAAAACTGAGTCATCTTGGTTTTGTTTTTTCAACACTAAAGGGCAAAGTTCTGCTAGTTTTCATTACAACGCTGTAAAAACACAGATTGTGTCATTTACCCAAACAAGCTCACAAAAACTTTAATTACTGAAAGAACTATAACAGATGTTTGGTACAGAAGAGTAGCTTGTCGGCCTTCTTTGATTGTACACATACCGACAGACAAGAAAAGACAATGATGGCTTCGAACATAAGCTACCTGTACAGTTAAAACTAGAAGTCCTGTCATGAAATGCGCACAAATAGCATGTTGATATGCGCGTTAATGTACGCGTTATGGCCCAAGTAAAGCTATCAAATTCTGTACATATGGCCTGTGCACAAGCAATATTTCAGCCAATGGACCTCCGGGTAACCCGGAGGTCCATTGGCAGAAACATTGCATGTGTTTGCTATGAGTAACCAGGAGAACCTGCCATGCTCTGGATGCCATTCGATATGGCAATTGCGCGCAATTCCAACGTGCAATTAAACCTAGATAAGCGCACTATTCGTGACAGCACTTCTAGTTTTAACTGTATCTACCAGTACAGATAAATAGCAGGATTTTTGCAAATGATGATCATAAACAAATTAATTTTCAAAATGGCTGAACCTGCATCGAAAAAGAGAAAGTGTTGACTTTAGAAGAAAGAATTAAAGTAATAGATATGTATGAGCGAGGTGAGAGTGCAAGAAAAATTGCTGGTTTAATGGCTGTTGGTAAAACGCAGGTGCGGTCGATAATTAAAGATAAAGAAAATGTGAAGAGCGATTGGAAAAATGGTCAGCAAATAGAACAAAAATATTGATGAGGAGGCTGGCAAGCTACTTAACGGCATGAGTATGGACGATTATTGTAGTTATGACGATTGTGTACAAACTTCGCCCGAGGTGGAGAATATTGATTGGGAAGTTCCCATTCTAAAGGGTCAGACAACACTGAATTCTGAGACTGCAGAAAGTGACGAAAGTGACCAAGAAACAAATAGTGACAGTGTTGAACCAAATATCACATTCTCGCAGGCTATTGAACATTTGAATCAGCTGAAAAAATTTGTATTGCACTGTCACAATGCAAGTTTGATGACAGACATTATATCTTTAGAAACAACATTAGAGAAGGATTTTTTAACTGTAAAGCAAAAACAAAGTAAAATTGATCATTTTTTTCCTAAGAATGTATAAATGTAAAGTGTAAGGGTGACCCCTCAGACATGTTGTTTCTTGTTGTTTCCCCCCCCCCCCCCCCCCACCATGTATAAATCTGTAAATTCAGAATGTTTTTTGTCTCAAAAATATATTTTATGACTCCTCTATGAGGCGTGATAAACTAGATTTTTCAGATCAGAAACATCCTCAGACATGTTGTTTCTTGTTGTTCCCCCCCCCCCCCCCCCACCACCACGTATAAATCTGTAAATTCGGAATGTTTTTTGTCTCAAAAATATATTTTATGACTCCTCTATGAGGCGTGATAAACTAGATTTTTCAGATCAGAAACATCCTCAGACATGTTGTTTCTTGTTGTTCCCCCCCCCCCCACCACGTATAAATCTGTAAATTCGGAATGTTTTTTGTCACAAAAATATATTTTATGACTCCTCTATGAGGCGTGATAAACTAGATTTTTCAGATCAGAAACATCTCAGACATGTTGTTTCTTGTTGTTCCCCCTCCCCCCCCCCCCCCCCCCCCCCCCCCACCACCACCATGTATAAATCTGTAAATTCGGAATGTTTTTTGTCTCAAAAATATATTTTATGACTCCTCTATGAGGCGTGATAAACTAGTTTTTTCAGATCAGAAACATCTCAGACATGTTGTTTCTTGTTGTTCCCCCCCCCCCCCCCCCCACCATGTATAAATCTGTAAGTTCGGAATGTTTTTTGTCTCAAAAATATATTTTATGACTCCTCTATGAGGCGTGATAAACTAGATTTTTCAGATCAGAATCATCTCAGACATGTTGTTTCCTGTTGTTCCCCCCCCCCCCCCCACTGTCCCCCCCCCCCCCCCCCCCACCATGTATAAATCGGTAAATTCGAAATGTTTTTTGTCTCAAAAATATATTTTATGACTCCTCTATGAGGCGTGATAAACTAGATTTTTCAGATCAGAAACAAAAAAAGTATAATTTCCGTGCCCTAACCCCCTAATTTTAACTTGGCGCCAGATATAAATCTGTAAGTTCGGAATGTTTTTTCAGATCAGAAACAATTTTTTTTTCCCAAAGTCTTGGTCATTTCATACCAAAATGAAACAACCAGGGTACGAAACATCTGGGATACCAAACCACGCATCCCTTTTCAGAGACCATGTACTAATTCCCTTATCAAAATTCTTCATGCCAACTCCCACCGAACGTCTTTCCAAAATGGTCGTTGTCCATTCTTCTAATGTGTGGTTATGTGTTTTTATAAATATGTTGCATTTTATGTAGAAGATCAGCTTTCATTTTTATACATGTATTCTCGTACTGCGATAAATAAATTTAAATGAAAAAATTGTTCTTTATTTATTTTAACACTAACCCAAAAGATGTTGAAAAAAAATCCCCCCCCCCCACACCCCACACACGCGCACACATGCTGTCAATTGTGACGCCAGAGGCCCTTTTTCAAGCTGTGCCTTTGTACCAAAGCCATCAGCTTTCACCGTCTCGGTATATTCCGTTGCCTTCTCTCCGCTAAGCGAGAGATTGAAATGGAATCTCCCGACCTTGTGATCGCCTGTTAGCATGTGCAATTCACGCACAGCTTACTTTTCTCTGATGTTTACTTCCTCATTACGGACTTACCTTGGATTCCGGGGTTCGATTATGCTTCCCATAATGTGGTATGACATGAAATAATTATCATTTAATATAAACAATTCAATAAAGAACTAAATACCCACCTCAACGTTTTAGAAAACAACAACAAATTTTGTTGACATATATGTTTTAATAGTTTAATATAAATGACTCAATAAAGAACTAAATACCCACCTCAACGTTTTAGAAAACAACAACAAACTTTGTTGACATATATGTTTTAATAGTTTAATATGAACGATTCAATAAAGAACTAAATACCCACCTCAACGTTTTAGAAAACAACAACAAATTTTGTTGACATATATGTTTTAATAGTTTAATATAAATGACTCAATGAAGAACTAAATACCCACCTCCACGTTTTAGAAAACAACGACAAACTTTGTTGACATATATGTTTTAATAGTACATTTACACCTGGTACAAGTACATCTGTGATCAAAACAAAACGATACAAACGAAAATAGGTTAAATGGGCCCCTATCAGCAAACCTCTTGTCAATGACCACCTGTCCTTAACGACCACTTTTGGTAAGTCCCAAGGGTGGTCGCCCATGGCAGGTTCTACTGTATATAACATACCTAATGGGTCAGATTCAAGTTTGTTAATCAAGTCCCTGGTTGTGTATTTGGATTCCCTGTTGGCACCCAAATTTGAACTCTGTGCATTGTGAGGAATATTCTTTAAGTAAAAATCTTATTCAGATACACAAGTGAAAATTTTACCCCTATGATGCCCCCCTCCCCCCCCCCCCCCCCCCCCCAGGGTGGCAATTAGGTGAAAAAGATGTTTTTCGCTCTAAAATGTATTTTGAAGGATTTAGAAAGATTTTATGCAACAAGAAAATGTACCCCTCTGACCACCATCAATCATGCATTTCAAACTGCAGTGTCATAAGAACCCTTGGAAGTATGGTAGTGCTTTTCTACAGCTGGTAGAATTGGACCCAATCAGCAGGACCTATAATAATCATCCGGCATTGACACCTGAGTTATGAATAATTTCATGGCTTCATTCCTCTGTAGTGATGATGGATGAGCCATGACTAGCTGAATGTGACCCAAGATATGTCTTTAAACCACTTTGGCAGGTGAGCAATTAAGGCCTCTTGGGGCCTCTTGTTTCCCAAATTAATTGAATTTTCCTGAAAATTGAATGGTGCATCAACTGTGTCAAGAGCTGTTCCAAGTGATGTGCGCATGCTAATTAAAAACAAAAATAATAGTCTTTGTGTACCACACAGACAATGTGTGCCACACACACAAGGAAAACAGCTTACAGTTTGTCGCCTGCTCATTATATACACATGTGCATCTTGCTGAAATGTTCCCTCAGGCTGTTACAATGATATCGAGTATAAAACTGCATTGTACCAGAGCACATCAATTTGTTTGTCATTTTATTCATAAATACACTTTAATAATTTGACTAAGGCTTAATAAAATTAAAAATTTGTTTCTCAGGCCCTCCCGCATGGTCCTTTTGGCTGCCGCATGCTCTCTTTTTATGACCAATGCAAATTTGAAAAAATAAAAATTAAATGGTTTATGTCTGATATTTTATACAAGTTAATAAAATTGATAAATTTGTCCCTTGAGTGCAACAAGGCTTTGCAATGCTTTAGCATTGCAAAGCCTTGTTGCTCCCAAGGGACGAAATACACCACCACCCTTGCTATTCTGTAGATTATGAGGCCTAAAACATAAAATAAACCAAGAATATGAACTTCTGATTGCAAAGAAATAATTACAAAAATAAAATATAAAATTAAAAACCGCCCGCCCGCCCGCATGCAATTTTACAAAACTTGGCCAGAGAAACAGAACATCTACTTTGTGTGGCCTAAAATTAATTCTCAGTGAGTTTTTTTTGGTTTCACGCTGACTTTGGTCAGATTGCTTTATTACTGGCTTGTAAGTTCATTTAACCCTCTTCACTCTGGTGTCAAAATATCAAAGTTTTGAGCTGCAATTTTTTTTCCATAATGCAGCTCGAAATTTGAAAAATTCAATTTTGTTTGACAGAGCTCTGTCAAACAAGATTAAATTGGTTAAATTTCTGGTTGCGTTATGAAAATAATTTTCAGCTTTAACCCTTTACCCAACGAATCGGCCACATCCGCCCGCATAATATGCAAATTCAACAGTTGAAAAAATATTATTTTTCAACAAATTCCAACAAAAGCATATCATGTGACTCCTCTTTGGAATGAGCTCGACAAGCTTGTTCCAATGAGGGGTCACATGATATGGTTTTGTTGAAATCTTTTGAAAATTTAAAAAAAATGATATTTAAATTAATAAATTTTGATATCGTCTGCGTTGGGTAAAGGGTTGAATATCAGTATCTTGACAGCACAATATAGATCCCAACACACAGGATATCAAAATTTACTATTATGCCCCCGACCTCCGAAGGAAGATTCAGGGGTATTTAGTGAAGCTCTCCATCCATCTGTCCATCCATCCATCTGTCCATTCATTCATCTGTCTGTCCATCTATCTGTCCATACAAATGTTTTGCATTGTAATTTCAAAGCCATTGGTCGGATTTGGATGTTTTTTGGTATGCTGATAGACCTGTATGGGGGAATATATATACACAAGAAATGGGTTCCGTCCAATAATTTTTCCCAGTGTCATGGACCTTTTCCACTTTTTGGACTTTTTCTGTTTTCACTCTTTTGATTTAGAAAAAAATTTCTGTTCTACAATACTTTTAACGCTTTACCCAACGCAGACGATATCAAAATTTATTATTTTAAATTTCATTTTTCAAAATTTTTCAAAAAATTTCAACAAAACCATATCATGTGACCCCTCGTTGAAACGAGCTCGACGAGCTCGTTCCAACGAGGGGCTCACATGATATGGTTTTGTTGAAATTTTTTGAAAAATAATATTTTTTCAACTGCTGAATTTGCATATTACGTGGGCGGATGCGGCCGATTCGTTGGGTAAAGGGTTAACCCTTTACCTAACGAATCACCCGCATCTGCCCGCATAATATCCAAACTGAGCAGTTGAAAAAATTGAATTTTTCAAAATATTTCAACAAAACCGTATCATGTGACCCCTCATTGGAACCAGCTGATTAAGCTCGTTTCAATGAAGGGGTCACATGATATTGTTTTGTAGAAATTTTTTGAAAAATTTAAAAAATTTAAATTTAAAATAATAAATTTTGATATCGTCTGCGTTGGGTAAGGGTTAAGACTCCTTCGGACATGCCTATGGTTTAGTGGCAAGAAAACTTTTCTGTTCCATAATACCTTTAAGGCAACTTCAAACATGCCAATGGGTCGGGGACAATATCATGTGACCCCTCATTGGAACCAGCTCATTGAGCTCGTTTCAATGAGGGGTCACATGATATTGTTCTGTTAAAATTTTTTGAAAAATTTAAAAAAATTAAATTTAAAATAATAAATTTTGATATCGTCTGTGTTGGGTAAAGGGTTAAGACTCCTTCGAACATGCCTATATGGTTTGGTGGCAAGAAAATGTTTCTGTTCCATAATACCTTTAACTGGTAGAGTGCTGGAAGCCCATATTTGGGCTTTATTCTGAGGTGCAAGTACCACAATTTAAAGGCTTCATACTCTGTGGATGTGCTTCATATTATCTTTAAAATGATATTATTTTATCTGTTAGGATTTGCCTTGTTACAATTTACGGGAGAGTGCCTTCTGGCCTTCTGGCACTCTCCCATAAATTATAACAGGGCAAAGATGCACAAAGAAATTGTAAAATCCAAAAATAATTTAGCACTCTACCAGTTAAGGCTACTTCAAACATGCCAATGGGTTGGGGACAATATCATGTGACCCCTCATTGGAACCAGCTCATTAAGCTCGTTTTATTGAGGGGTCACATGATATTGATTTGTTGAAATTTTTTGAAAAATTTAAAAAAATTAAATTTAAATTAATAAATTTTGATATCGTCTGTGTTGAGTAAAGGGTTAAGACTCCTTTGAACATGTCTTTGGTTTGGTGGCAAGAAAATTTTTCTGTTCCACAATACCTTTAAGGCTTTTTCAAACATGCCAATGGGTCGGGGGCAGTGGCCCATGCTGCTTAGCCCTTGATTTAATTATTATTTTTCTCAAATTTTTCCAAAAATTTCAACAAAATCATTTCTTATCAACCTACTCACAATTGTTTACTACAGGCTTGCACTACAGTGGAAGTCCCTAACTCGGATAAAATACTCTCTATTTTTGTCTTTCCCAAGCAAGTTGGGAAAGAAAAGTGGTGCAAAAGCACCAATAAAAATAAGCCAAAACTGGGTCGAGTGCAACCGGCGCAGACCCAGTACGGGACGCTCTCTCCCAAGTACAACTCCACGACTTCCGTTGCCAGTGCGCATATACCGTCTCTAAAGACTCATTCTTTTTGAAATCCGCTTCGTGTCGAGATGTTTTTGCACGCTTATCAGTGTTCCACCAGCTCGATGTTTGATGATTCCTGATTGATTATACCACAGTGTATCCTTTGTATTCTCAGGAACAGTGTTTTATATTCTCTTTTTTCTATTATATGTCCATAATGTATATTTATTTGCTCTCTCTCGGGTCGCGCGCGATTTTCGTGGGCCATGCAGTTCGGACTTAGATTTTCACAATTATTGTTCATGCTTTTTTTGCAAATTTTTCTAATTGTGTTAGAGTTAGGTGTCAGCGGGGTACCACTCCTGCAGTGTTTCTTCTTTCTGTTGAGAGTAGTCTTCCTGTTGGGTGGTTCCCGGTCGACCGTCTGGGGTCTTTGTTTCTGTCACCTTTCTCTCTTTGGGGGTGTTCTGTTTTCTGATCTCACCTTCTCTGCTCCTCTCACCTCTTTCATGCCTAGGACAATTCCTTGTGGGCAGTGTCTGCTGCCTAAGCATGTGGACGATGTACATTCGTTGTGTTCCTCCTGTAATGGGTGTTCGGCCGAGCGGCCGTGTGGTGTCTGTGGAACATGGTCTTCCACCTTTTGGGCGTCTGTAAATCGTGTCGTTCGTTCTCGTGGCCGTGCCTCCCGCTCCCGCGGGAAAGGAGAACGTGGTCGTTCGGGGCCTCCCGAGCCGACTTTGTCTGGTGAGAGTTATTCCTCCTCCGTGGGGGATGTGCAGTCTTTTCCTGTGGTGGATACTGCGGGAGCCGTTGAGTGTTCTGGTGTAGAGATGCCTGGTTCCGGGACTACGGTCCCCCTCCAGTCGACATCTGAGGCTGTCACTAGGGTTGTGACTCCTCCTTCGGAGCCGAGCCGGTGTGCTCTCTCCATTATTTCACCAGCCTCAACGACTCTCGACGTATCTACTACTGCTGCTGGTCCGTCTGCTTCGTTGTCTGTTTCAGCCGGCCTCGGCTTTTCGCTGCAGGGGACTGCAGAACTGTCCGATACTGTAGACGTGGGATATTGGCCCCAGCCTTCCCTGACTTCAACTCGGCGAAGTCGGAAGGGGCTGCCGGCCGAGCCCATCGCTGTGGTCTCGTCGCCGTCGAGTACCACAGTTGTGTCTTTGGATTCGGATGTTCGTAGTGGAAACACTATGAACTCCGTGGCGTTTCCGTCCACTCACTCTGGTCACACGACCAGTTTTGGTGGACCAACGCCTTTTGTGCAGCCTGGACCTTCTGCCCCGCAGAGGTCCGCGGTGACTCTCATGAGTTCTCGCAATATTGATCCTCGGGGTGCATCGTACCCCTATACACGTCTGCCTTCAGATGTTTCGGCTGCCGCCCGTCGTCCCGCGTCGAGTGTTTTGGAGGATCGTGACCCTTCGCTGGTTAAGAGGGTCAGAGGTGAAGCCACTTTGCCGGTTCGCTCCCCTGTCGAACCGGTCGGTACAGGCAGTGAGCTTAGGGAGGCCCTCTCCTTACTCACTCAGGTTCTCTCAAAGAGCCTTCCTGTTGCTTCCAGCGAGGCTATGGGTGGTTTCCAGGGGCCTCCTATGGCGCCGCCTCCCGGGATTGGAAACAGGCCGGTTTCCGATTCCTCTGGTGTCCCGACACCATGGGAGGCGTCGGCTGGTTTGCCCACGATGGGCTATGTGTCTTCCGACTCTGGGGAGGAGTCCGACATGCTTGAGGTCGAGGGCCAGCAGTCTTCGGACTTGGGGGCGGCTCTTGACTTTGTGTTTGGGTTTCTGCCTGAGCTCAAACCTGCTAACCAGCCGACAGTGTCAGCCTGGCCGCGATCATCGGTCGCGCGCCAACAGCCTATGGAGCAACCTGCTTCTGGGCGCCTTCGACCGTGCCAGTCGGTACAGGTGGTTGAAGCTTTTTCAGCATTGGATGCCAAGCTGAATTCCAAGGCTTTGAAGACTTCGTTCTTCACCAGGGTTGACACCTTTTTGCCTCCTGTGCGTTATCGTTCCTACGATTCCGCCAATCCGTCAGTCTGCCAGACTTTGACGGTTCTGGATCAGGACTCCACTTCCCTCGGGCTTTCCAAGCCCAAGTCTGCCGTCATTCCAATGACGACTCTGGAGTCCACGTTGGGCTTATCTAGAGAGATGCTTGGCATGCTTTCTCTCTCAGATCACGTCGTCTCAGCTTTGGCTGCTTATCTGCCTCCAGATAAGTTTGACGAGGTACAGGCTCCTTTGCGTGTGCTGTCCAAGGCGCTTATGCACCTTACTCACACGCATGCCTGTAACACGGCCAATTTGGAATTAGTTCGAAGGGACGCTGTGCTGGACACAGGACGATCCCTTCCCGAGGAGCAGCGTGCTACTCTTCGATCTGCTTCTTTGGCAGGTCCACAACTTTTCCATGGTTCCGTGTCGACGGTCCGGGATGAAGTCCTACGTCATTCCAAAGATCAGCTGCTGTTTCGTCAGCTTGATCAGCCTTCTCGGGGAGGCAAGGGCCGTTCCAAGCCTAACAAGTACCCTTCTGCTTCCTCTGTGAAGCAAAAGGCTGGTCCTTCTGCCGCCGCCTCTGCTTCTTACTCACGGGGTAAAGGTAGGGGTCGGCAGAATCGAGGGAAGTCTCAGGATTCTTCATTTAGCAGAGGAGGTGGTTTCTCCTCTCGCGGGCCTCGTCGGGGCTCGAAATGAAGGTCCTCACCTCGACTCGTCCCAGGTTGGAGGAAGGATAGCAGAGTTTGCAGACCATTGGACCACCATCACATCCGATCCATGGGTGTTAGATGTTGTTCGGTCCGGGCTGCGCATATCCTTCCGACGGCACCCCACTCTGTCAAGGGTGCCTCTTCCAACCACAGTTCCTTCAGACGTTTTACGTCGGGAACTTTTGTCCACGGAGATTGCCAATCTCCTGGCAAAGGGGGCGATCGAGGTCGTCAAGAACGTTCAGTCAGTGGGTTTCTATTCCCGCCTGTTCTTGGTGCCGAAGAAGGACGGCCGACTCCGACCGGTTATCGATCTGAGCATCCTGAACCAGTCTATCATTGCTCCCAAGTTCAGCATGGAGACTTTCAGGTCGGTCCGCCAATCAATTCACCAGGGAGATTTCGCAGCCAGCATCGACCTGCGAGACGCTTACTTCCACGTTCCGATGCATCGGGCGTCACGGAAGTATCTCAGGTTCGCTTTTCTGGGGCGAGTTTACCAGTTCAAGGCCATGCCTTTCGGCCTCAACCTGGCTCCTTGGGCGTTCACCAGACTGATGTCGCATGTGATAGCGTTCCATCGCACACAGTCCAGGGTGACTACTTCGGCATATCTGGACGATATCCTCCAGAGGCATTCCAATGCTGCCTTACTGGAATCGGATGTCGCCACTCTGTTGAGCTTGAACACGTCGCTAGGATTCAGAGTCAACGAGGAGAAGTCGGACCTGGTCCCTTCTCAGTCGTTTTGTCATCTGGGGATGTCTTTCCAAACCAAATTCAATTTGGTGGCTGTTCCCCAGGCCAAGGCTGTGATTCTCTCAGCTTTTGCTCTGACTCTGTCCCAGTCCAGGTCCGCGACCGCTCGGAGTTTTCTCCGGCTGATCGGTCTCTGCGGTTCGGTGATGGATCTCATTCCTCTAGGTCGGCTGCGTGTCAGACCTCTCCAACACTTTCTGCTCAGTCGTTGGAGACCGAATGTAGATTCTCTGGATCAGGTGCTTCCGTTTCCGGACTCTCTGTATCCTCACCTTCTTCCCTGGACAGATGTTCAGTGGATTACGCAGGGTGTTCCGCTGGACTTACCCACGTCCGATCGCGTTCTGACGGCAGATGCCAGCGATCTCGGATGGGGTGCGACGTTGGATCCTCTCGGTCTTTCCCTACACGGGATGTGGGACCAGGATCAAGCAGCTCTACACATCAACCAGAAGGAGCTTCTTGCTCTTCTTCTGAGTTTCAGGCAGTGGATCCCTCACTTGTCGAATCGCCAGGTCCTTCTACTATCCGACAATTCGACAGTGGTTGCTTACATTCGGAACCAGGGCGGCACGCACTCGCTTCCGATGTACGAGTTAGCTCGGGATCTTTTACTGCTCGCTCAGGAGGTTCACGCCGGGGTGGTTGTTCGTCACATTCCCGGTCGTCTGAACGTCCTAGCCGACTCCCTGTCCCGACAGGGCAGGGTTATTTCCATCGAGTGGATGCTTCACAGGGCAGTGTTCCAGTCGCTTTGCGATCTCTGGGGACGTCCCCACATCGATCTCATTGCGACTCGTTGGAACCATCAGGTGGACACTTTCGTGTCCCCGTGTCCAGATCCTCTGGCTTTTGCCGTGGACGCTCTGTCACTCGATTGGAACGGTCTAGTCGGCTACGCCTTCCCGCCGGTTCCGATTCTTCCTCAGGTTCTCGCCAAAATTCGAACCTGCAGTTGTCGAATCATTCTGATCGCTCCCCTGTCTCCTCAGCGGGTGTGGATCAATCAGCTCCGCTCGCTGATGGCGGCAGTTCCGGCACGTCTCCCGCTACGTCGCGACCTTCTTTGTCAAGGTCGCCCGAGGAGGTTTCACGTCGACCCGACTTCATTGTGCCTTCACGCATATCTTTTGTCAGGTCCTGTCTCCTCCGTAGAGGTTTTTCGAGACGAGCAGTGGAGTGCATTTCTTCTTCAAGGAGGCACTCCACTGGTTTAGCTTATGCAGCTAAATGGAAGGTCTTCTGTCGATGGTGTGCTGATCACTCTGTTGATTATGCCAATCCTTCGATTTCACAGATTGCGGAGTTTCTGGTATATCTGTTTGATTCTCGGGGTCTCCAGCCTGTTACCATCAAGGGTTACAGGTCTATGCTTTCAGAGACTTTTTCTTATGTGGGGAAGCGTCGTATCGGCACTAATCCTTACCTCTCCAAGCTTGTTCGGCACTTTTCTTTGAAAAGGCCTCGGACTTTGCAGCTTACTCCACGATGGAATCTTTCGTGGGTGCTGCTTTGCTTGGGGGGGGGGGGGGGGGGGGGGGGGGGCGCCGTTCGAACCTTTATCCTAGGTGGATATGCAATTTCTCACATACAAGATGGCTTTTCTGATGGCATTTGCTTCGGCCAGACGGGTTAGTGAGCTTCACGCCCTCTCGGTTGACCCGGCCTTTTTTAGGAGTTCTCCCAACAGTGTTACTTTTACCACTGATTGCTCCTTTTTGGCTAAGAATCAGTTACCAGATACTACTCCTCCTCCTATCTGTATCAGGGCTCTTCCCTCTGTTGAGGGTACTCGCCCTTTGCTCTGTCCGGTCCGTGCTATTCGCATTTATCTTGATCGGACACGCTTCATACGGAAGGGCAGAAAACGTTTTTTTCTGTCTCTCATTCCGGGTCGACAGAAGATCTCTCCTCAATCCATTTCTCGATGGATTTGTCTTGCTATTCGTACGGCTTATAGTCGTTTAGCAGCTGGCGATTGTATTACCAATCGTATTTCTGCCCACGAGGTGCGGGCACTGTCTACCTCTTGGGCTTATTCTAACTCCGTCAAGTTGTCGGATGTTATGCAGGCAGCCTACTGGAGAAATGCTTCTACTTTCTCCACCTTTTATTTACGCCAGTTGCAGGAGCAGTCGGAGGACCTTTTTGCCTTGGGTCCTCTTTCTTCTGCTCAGGCTGTTGTCTGCCATAGCCATTAGGCTTCTTGAAGGTCAGTTTCAGCCTTGTGCTGTTACTGCCCTTTTTTCTGTCTGTGTGTCACACAGGCTCATATGTCTCTTTTCATTGTCCTTTACCAACGATTGCGACATTATGGTTGATAAGCCTCGGGACCTCTTCCTTCTGCTTCACGGTTCCAGTGCACTAGGGTTATG
This sequence comes from Pictodentalium vernedei, assembly GCA_031216915.1. Lineage (NCBI taxonomy): Eukaryota > Metazoa > Mollusca > Scaphopoda > Dentaliida > Dentaliidae > Pictodentalium > Pictodentalium vernedei. The sequence continues at coordinate 78,496,614 of CM062296.1, read as the reverse complement.
TGGGGGTTGGTTATGCGATTCCCTCCAGCCTTTTGTCTATTCAGCCTGTAGTAAACAATTGTGAGTAGGTTGATAAGAAATCTAAATTTTATAGTAAATTTCCTTTCTTATTATACCTACCACAATTGTTTACATGGAGGCCCTCCCATCTTCTTTACGGGTAAAGAATCTTTCCTCCCCGCTGATCACATAACTCTAACGTTTACGGATTCAAAAAGAATGAGTCTTTAGAGACGGTATATGCGCACTGGCAACGGAAATCGTGGAGTTGTACATTTTGAGAGAGCGTCCCGTACTGGGTCTGCGCCGGTTGCACTCGACCCAGTTTGGGCTTATTTTTATTGGTGCTTTTGCACCACTTTTCTTTCCCAACTTGCTTGGGAAAGACAAAAATAGAGAGTATTTTATCCGAGTTAGGGACTTCCACTGTAGTGCAAGCCTGTAGTAAACAATTGTGGTAGGTATAATAAGAAAGGAAATTTACTATAAAATTTAGATATCATGTGACTGAACCATTGGAAAGAACTTGAAAACAGGTCTGAAAATAAGCAGTCTGACATTTGCAGAATGAGGTCCCCAGAGGGTGTATTTGATGATGCTATCCCATACAGTGGGCCAATTTATCCTCTGGGTACCTCTTTCTGTTTAGTTTTGAGACCCAGATTCAGATCGAATTCACAGAGGGTAAATGAGGTCCCCAGAGGGGGAATTTAGTGATGCTACCCTGCTGTGCAGGGTAGCATCACTAAATTCCCCCTCTGGGGACCTCATTTTGCAGATGACAGTCTGCTTATTTTCTGACTTGCTTGAAAAGCTCATTCCTGTGAGGAGTCACTTGATATAGTTTTGATGAAATATTTTTTGAAAACTATATTTTTTTCTTCTGCTTAATTTGTAAATGATAGAGTATTTCATTTTTTTTATCAATAAATATACATTATCATGACCAAATGCATGTCATGTAATTTGTATCGGATTCGAGGTCGTGTTTACAATCAGATCGAACGTGCCTGTCAGGGCGAGTTGTGATCCGATTGTAAACACGACCGAGAATCAGATACAAATTACAGGACATGCATTTGGTTGTGATAATACATTTATCTAACAATCCCGTTACATAAAGCCTGTTTTTACGTTTTTCTGTTTAAATTGGTCAAAATTTTGAATTTTTAATGCGTAATAACAATGCATATAAAGTTATTATTTATCATAACGCGGTGTTTACCGGAAGTTGAATCTATGTGATATGGAATCAGAATGAGTCATTTATATGATACGGAATCGGAACACATTATGTGATACGTACCGTTTCTCGTGGTTTTCAGGCCAAAATCTATATGATTGTTAGATAAAATTTATTCACATATCTTTACCATAAGGCCTAAAAAAATTAAAAATCTGTTTCTCGAGCCCTCCTGCATGCAGGAGAGCATTTCTTTATTTATTTTTTATTTCTGTAATTATTTCTTCCATCAACAGTTCATGTTCTTGGTTTATGTTTTAGACCTGATAGTCTACAGAAAAGCAAGGGTGGTGGTGTATTTCATCTCCTTTGAGAGCAAGAAGGCTTTGCAATGCACTCAAGGGACAAATTTATCAATTTTTTTAACTTGGGTAAAATATCAGACATAAACCATTTAATTTTTTTGTTTTTGTTTTTAAGTTTGATTTGGTTATGAAAAGAGAACATGTGGCAGCCATGCTGGAGGGCCTGAGAAACAGATTTGTTCTTTTTTAAGCCGAATGGTTGATAATTAAGGAAAGGTCCATGATACTGGGTTTCCAATCATAGTGAAGTGACTGATCCTCACAGGAGAATGTTAATCTCTTTATTACATGCCTGTTCTATGAAATCCACATGGAGACTGTTAATCTCTTTATTACATGCCTGTTCTATGAAATCCACATGGAGACTGTTAATCTCTTTATTACATGTCTGTTCTATGAAATCCACATGGACACTGTTAAGCTCTTTATTACATGCCTGTTCTATGAAATCCACATGGAGACTGTTAATCTCTTTATTACATGTCTGTTCTATGAAATCCACATGGACACTGTTAATCTCTTTATTACATACCTGTTCTATGAAATCCACATGGACACTGTTAATCTCTTTATTACATGCCTGTTCTATGAAATCCACATGGACACTGTTAATCTCTTTATTACATACCTGTTCTATGAAATCCACATGGACACTGTTAATCTCTTTATTACATGCCTGTTCTATGAAATCCACATGGACACTGTTAATCTCTTTGTTACATGCCTGTTCTATGAAATCCACATGGACACTGTTAATCTCTTTATTACATACCTGTTCTATGAAATCCACATAGACACTGTTAATCTCTTTATTACATACCTGTTCTATGAAATCCACATGGACACTGTTAATCTCTTTATTACATGCCTGTTCTATGAAATCCTCATGGACACTGTTAATCTCTTTGTTACATGCCTGTTCTATGAAATCCACATGGAAAATGTTAATCTCTTTATTTCATGCCTGTTCTATGAAATCCACATCTACAGCAACACTAAACCATGCAGAAAATGAAAATCTGTTCCGCACACATCATTAATAGGATATTCTTAAATAGAAGCAAAATTTCACTGGAATTTTCTACAAATCGTGCACCGCAATTACAGTTTGAATCGTTAGTAATAGCTAAAAATCGTCACCTGAGTTCCAATATGTTCTATGTGGCTGTAGGCACATAGACAGGCCTGGCATTATCAGGAGTGCGATTTATTCGCTCACCTGCTGCTCGCCTAAGAAAAATTAAGGAGGGCAAAAATTAGCCCTCCTGGACATAGAAAATAATAATTACCATAACAGCCCATTCCTAAAACCCACATCTTTTCAAATCTCTACCATGTTAGTGGCCTCTGTAAGACGGCAACACTGCCCCTTCTACACCTCCAGGCCCTGACGAGGACCGGAGGTGTTGGGGGGGCAGTGTAGCCATCTCACAGAGACTACCTTGATAGCAGCACCAAATAAGATGTATGAAGCCCACCCAGGCAGAATTCATAAATAATAAAACTTTATTTTGCCACTCGTAGCCTTTGTAAGCTTGAGGATAGCTAATCGCTCCTCTTGGCCATGTGAGGGAGCGATTTTTAGCCCTCCTGCATTTTCAAGAATGCCAGGCCTGCATAGAACACATTGCAACTCAGGGGATGAAATAGTAACATGGGTTCCCCTTGTCAGTTTTGTTGGCGATAAAATGCATTCTTTTTGTTGATAGTTGTCAAAAAGAAAATTCCTTCTAATAATGTTTTTTTATAGATGTGAAGTGTTCATGATGGCCAAGCCTGAATATAAGAAACCTGTCATTTGCAAAATGAGGTTCCCAGAGGGTGAATTTGCTGATGCTATCCTCTACAGTTGCCCAGTTTATCCTCTAGGTACATCTTTCTGTTTTAGCTTGAGACCTTGATTCAGACTGAGGTTCACAGAGGGTAAATTTTGTGATGCTACCCTGCTGTGCAGGGTTACATCACCAAATTCACCCTCTGGGGACCTCATTTTGCAGATGACAGTCTGCTTATATTCAGGCTTGATGATGGCTCAAACTTTTTTGGTGCCGCATAGAATTTTAGTTCAGTAGCAAAGGAATTTTTTTGGTGCCTAATGAAACATTTTAGTGCCAAATGAAATCTGATTCTAAATGAAAACAAATTAACCATCTATCATTGTTTGAGTGCAGCAAGGCATCATCTGTCTGCTAGAGCTGTAGGTTAACCGAAACCGAACCAAGGTTTTTAGTTTTTTTTAAAAACCGAAACCAAAACCATCGATATCCCGTAATCTAAGGTTTTTCGTTTTTTATTAAATACTCTCTTGCTGCAGAAATTCACAGAATGTAGCCATCCCAGAGTAGTGAGAGTACCCAGACACTGCCAATGGCAGTGTCTGGGTACTCTCACTACTCTGGGAAGGCTACATTCTGTGAATTTCCGACATTTCAGTTTAGTTGTGTTTGCAGCTTTCCTCATGTTGCATGTAGGTGTCAGACCTTGAAAAATGGCCAAGCACAATAAAAGTTCTGTATATTTAGGTAATTATTATATTGGCCTTCCTGATTCTTCATGTATTATAGCTTATTTCGGGCATTCATTGAGTTTCACTCAATTTCAGTACCATTCAGTTATGACTCCTGACATAAGAATGGGTTTTATTGAATTTTACTTGGCCTCATGAACAAACCGAAAACCGAACAGAACCGTGGTTTTACTCCACCTGAAAAACCAAAACCGAAACCAAAAAAGAAATTTAAAAACCTACAGCTCTACTGTCTGCATTGCTAAAGCTCCTTGGTACTGATACTGCTTAAGACCTACAATGGGTATGCGGGTACAATCACACACCTCAAACTCTAAGCACTGTGGTTGAAAGCTTCAAGTAAAAATTTAGATTTTCTTGAAGTCACAAATAGAATAATTCTGCTACACTCAAAAAGTAGGTATTCTTTTTATTATGTACAATGTTTTTATTTCAATTAACACTTTACCTAATGAATCGTACCTAATGAATCAGCTGCAAACACCACCATAATTTACAAGTTAGGCAGTTAAAAAAAAAATAATATAGTTTTCCAAAAATTTCAGCAAAACCATACATGAACATTTATTTTAACGAGCTCATCAAGCTCACTCTATAAAGATGGGTTACATGATATGGTTTTGTTGAAAGTTTTGGAAAAATTTGATTTCTCAGATCAGGAATCTCAGATCAGCTTCTGAGAGTCTCCGTGTCGTACCGCGAATTCGATCAATGGCAGGGAAGAGATTGTTCACTTTCGCAGCTCCCTCACTCTGGAACGCCCTCCCTCAGAACTTTAGAAAAACCCTAAATGCAGATCACTTCAAGAAAGCTCTGAAAACACATCTCTTTCAAGCAGCCTTCGGCCACTGATTATACCAGTGTTACCGTCACCTACATTTTCAGTGCTTTTGAGCAGCGTTTCGCTGGGAAAAGTGCTATATAAATAAATTATTATTATTATTATTTCAAAAATAAAAACAATATTTAAATAATAAATTTGACATCCCTTGTGTTGGGTGAAGGGTAAACACATTTTAATTGCAATTAGAGCAGATGTATGTTGGAAATGCACAGTGATTAAACTCATTACTTAACTGACAGAGGTTTGATCCCCGTCTGGGACGACCCACGTTGTGTCCTTGGGCGAGGCACTTTAATCCATTTGCCTACATGGGAGCATGATGACGCTGTGTACTAAGGTGTACTGCATGTTGATGGTGCAAGTCTTCAACTGCTGTAACTCTGCTTGCGCAGAGCTTGAACAGAGTAAGAATGTTGAGCTGACAGTTGCTCGTCGATGCTCACTGGTTCTCTCTGGGTACTTTGGCTTCCTCCACCCGTAAAACTGTCATGGTCACGATTAGCCATTGTGCATAAGTATGTGACCATAAACACCAATAAATAAATAACTGGCAGAGTGAAAAATTATTTTTGGTCATCCAAATTTGTCCAAGTCTCTTTGTCCCATTACAATTTATGGGAGAGTGCCTTTTGGCACTCTCCCATAAATTGTAACAAGGCATATCCTCTCAGACTAAATTGATTTATTTATTTGAGTTTAACGACACTTTTCGACAGCCAGGATCACCTCATGTCAGACAATTTTACGGTTGGAGGAAGCCAGAGTACCTAGAGGGAACCACCAAACAATGGCAAGCAACTGTCACTGTCCCCAACGTACTAACTCCACACAAGCAGGGTTAGCATCGACATGCAGTACACCTTAGTTACACAGCACCACCGTCCCCAACATGGGCAATTGGGATTAAGGACACAATGCAGTTACCTCTGGCGGGAATCAAACCATAGACCTCGGGGCGTGGTGGCTCAGTAGGTAGAGGTGCAGGCTGCAAGCCGAGAGGCCTTTAGTTCAAATCTCACTTGCGGCAACTGCGTTGTGTCCTCGGGCAAGACACTTCACCCCCATTGCCCATGTGGGGGCCAAGTGGCATTGTGTACTAAGGCGTACTGCACGTCAATGGTGCACCTTTCATCCCAGTACAAGCTGATGAAAAATAATGAAACAAGTAACAAATGAATGAATGATTGAATATGAATGAAAAATGAATATATAAAAGGTAAGGCTTAATAAAATTAAAAATCTGTTTCTCAGGCCCTCCCGCATGGTCCTTTTGGCCGCCGCATGCTCACTTTTTATTAACCCTTTACCCAACGTAACGGCCAAAACTGGCCAGCGCTATTCTCAAAAATCGTTAATTAATTTTCATTATTTTTTCATTTTTTGCCTCAAAAACATAGATTATGACCCCTCGTTGGAATGAGCTCGTCGAGCTCGGTCCAAGAGGGGTCATAACGTATGTTTTTGAGACAAAAGATGAAAAAAATTAGTTATTCAAGAATTTTTTTTGCAAGTGTCGTCTGCTTTTCATGTTAGGTAAAGGGTTAAATGGTTTATGTGTAATATTTTACCCAAGTTAAATAAATTGATAAATTTGTCCCTTGAGTGCAAGAAGGCTTTGCAATGCTTTAGCATTGCAAAGCCTTCTTGCTCTCAAGGGACGAAATACACCACCACCAATGCTATTCCACACATTATGAGGTTTAAAACATAAACCAAGAGCATGAACTTTTGATGGTAAAGAAATAATTAGAGAAATAAAAAATAAAATAAAAAACCGCTCGCCCGCATGCAATTTTACAAATAATGGCCTGAGAAACAGAAGATCTACTTTGTTTGGCCTAAGTGAATAGAAATATTAATGAATTATTTAAAAAAAAGCCTGGTACAGGCTGATGAAGAATCTGGGTACCCATGCGGCATTGGATATTCACGAACTAGAAGAGGCCTTAAATATTATAAAAGAAAAATGCCTACAAAGCACGTGATCATAACTATACAGTTTTATATGCCAGAGTTTGTGAAGGCGTGGTCCTAACTAGGACCCTCTGGTAGAGCTGTAGGTTTTTAAGTTTCTTGTTCGGTTTCGGTTTTTCAGGTTGAGTAAAACCTCGCTTCGGTTCGGTTTTCGGTTTGTTCATGAGGCCAAATAAAATTCAATAAATCTCATTCTATATGTCTGGAATCATAACTGAATGGCAGTGAAATTGAAAGAAACTCAATGAATGCCCGAAATAAGCTATAATACATGAAGAATCAGGAAGGCCAATATAATAATTACCTAAATATACAGAACTTTTATTGTGCTTGGCCATTTTTCGAGGTCTGACACCTACCTGCAACTTGAGGAAAGCTGCGAACACAACTAAGCTGAAATGTCAGAAATTCACAGAATGTAGCCATCCCAGAGTAGTGAGAGTACCCAGACACTGCCATACTCTGGGATGGCTACATTCTGTGAATTTCTGCAGCAACAGAGTATTTTAATAAAAACGAAAAACCTTAGATTACGGGATGTCGACGGTTTCGGTTTCGGTTTTTAAAAAAAACAAAAAACCTCGGTTCGGTTTTGGTTAACCTACAGCTCTACCCTCTGGTTATTGCCTCCTCCTCCCACTTCCCTTGTGGGGAAGTGGGTGGAGGGGGTAATGACTAGAATGTCCTAGTAAGGACTAGTGAAGGTAGAGCCTTGAAAATCCTTGATTTTGTCTATTGTAGGGCCTTAAAAAATGCTGAAATATATCGGGAAATGGCCTCAAAGAGCCTGAAATTTTATCAGACCTTAGGCCACACAAAGTAGATCTTCTGTTTCTCAGGCCATTATTTGTAAAATTACATGCGGGCGAGCAGTTTTTTATTTTACTTTTTATTTCAGTAATTACTTCTTTGCCATCAAAAGTTCATGTTCTTGGTTGAAGTTTTAGTCCTCATAATCTACAGAATAGCTTGGGTGGTGGTGTATTTCATCCCTTGAGTGCAAGAAGGCTTTGCAATGCTAAAGCATTGCAAAGCCTTCTTGCACTCAAGGGACAAATTCATTAATTTTTTTAACTTGGGTAAAATATCAGACAAAAACCATTTAATTTTTATTTTTTAGCTCAACTTGACAAAGTCAAGCTGAGCTATTGCCATCACTTCTCGTCCGTTGGCGTACGTACGTAATTTCCTTTGGCACACCTCACAGGTCGCATTTATGATCAGATTACGTTGAAACTTGGTATGCTTGTTTGAGGTGACCTCTAGATGGGAGCTATCGATTTTCTTCAATTTCCGTCAAAAAATGTTGCTGCGGCCAACGTTCTTAGAACTTAGTTTAGTCAAACCACAATATTTCCCTTTGGCACACCCTACAGGGCACATTTATGATTTGATTGCTTTGAAACCTGGTATGCTTATTTAGGGTGACCTCTAGATGGGAGCTATTGATTTTCTTCAATTTCTGGCAAAAAATGTTGCCACGGCCAACGTTCGTAAAACTTAGTTTAGTCAGACCTCAATATTTCCCTTTGGCACACCCTACAGGGCACATTTATGATCAGATTGCTTTGAAACCTGGTATGCTTGTTTGGGAAGACCTCTAGATGGGAGCTATCGATTTTCTTTAATTTCCATCAAAAAGTGTTGCCGCAGCCAACATTCTTAGAACTTAGTTTAGTCAGAAGACTCAATATTTCCCTTTGGCTCACCCTACAGGGCACATTTATGATTAGATTGCTTTGAAACCTGGTATGCTTATTTACGGTGACCTCTAGATGGAAGCTATCGATTTTCTTCCATTTCCGTCAAAAAATGTTGCCGCGGCCAACGTAGAATTTAGTCTAGTCAGGCCACAATATTTCCCTTTTGTACACCCTACAGGGCACATTTATGATCGGATTGCTTTGAAACCTGGCATGCTTGTTTGGGGAGGCCTCTAGATGGGAGCTATCGATTTTCTTCGGTTTCTGTCAAAAAATGTTGCCACTGGCAAAAAAAATAACATTGGTACCAATGATCTTCAATTTTGCCATTTCATTTATAACTTACCAAGTTCAAGTTTGTCAAGTTGAGCTACAGTGTCATTGACACTTTCATTTTAAGTTTAAATTGGTTGTAAAAAGAGAGCATGTGGTAGCCAAAAGGACCAATGCGGGAGGGCCTGACAAACAGATTTTCTATTTTTTTAGGCCTTACCTACTGGAACTCTAGCATAAATAAATAAGTGATGAATGAATGAATGAATGGAGAATGAATGAATGAATGAATGAATGAATGAATGAATGAATGAATGAATGAATGAATGAATGAATGAATGAATGAATATATATGAATAAATGAATATATAAAAAAGTAAGTAAGTATAAAGAATAAATGAATTGATGAAAAAACCTGGTACAAGCTGATGAAAAATAAATGTGATGAATGTCTGAATGAATAAATAAATGGATGAATTAATATAAATGAATGAATAAATGCATATATAAAAAAAGCCTGGTACAAGCTGATGAAAAATGATGAAATAAGTGACGAATGAATGAATGACTGAATATAAATGAGAAATGAAGATATATAAAGGTACAGTTAAAACTAGAAGTCCTGTCATGAAATGCGCACAAATAGCATGTAGATATGCGTGTTAATGTGCGCGTTGTGGCCCAATTAAAGCTATCAAATCTGTACATATGGCCTGTGCACAGGCAATGTTTCAGCCAATGGACCTCCGGGTAACCCGGAGGTCCATTGGCAGAAACATTGCATGTGTTTGCTATGAGGTACCAGGAGAACCTGCCGTGCTTTGGATGCCATTCGATATGGCAATTGCGCGCAATTCCAACGCGCAATTAAGCCTAGATAAGCACACTATTCGTGACAGGACTTCTAGTTTTAACTGTAAGTATAGAAACATAAATGAATTAATAAAAAGAATGCCTGCGGGCGTGATTGTAAAACAGGCTAAGAGAGAGCAGATTTGCTCTGTGTGGTTTTATATTTCAAGTGTTGAGACAGATTTTTTTTTATCTTTTTTTCAGATGGGGCAAAGAGATCGTCAAGAATCAGTTACATGAAGTGCTTACTTGTTTTGTTACTTATACTTATATTAGGTCTCATAGCAATAATAATATTGCAACATACATCATCAAAAACTCAGGTATTTATTTTGTAGTTATGTCTATGTTGAAACTAGAAGTCATGTATTGTGCACTATTTTCAAATATTATATCTCACGTGACTTCCTTGCATTCTGATTGGCTGAAAGATGATACCCTATTTCGTGTAGTTTGCACCCACAGAACTGACCAGGCACTACACCCAGGCACTACACATTTTCTATATTTAGCACACTACTATATCAGTTTTCTTTTCATACTGGGCAAATAAAACTGATCAGTCTAAATTTAAAAATCGACTCACAGAGGCACAACATCCACAAAACGACCCGGAAAGAAATCTTTGTGGAAAAATGTATCGCTTTTCCATTGTTGAAGTCACATTTTCCGAGGCGTTCATTTTATTCCTTGAGAAGATGATCCCTATCTCGTTTCGAAGAGAATGATCCATACCTGGGTCCAACTTTCATGAGAACGCGTCTGGATATGAAAAATCGTTTGTTTCGCAGCTCATATTATTCAGTCGCTATTTAATTGTGTGTTTTGGGCAGTAAACGAATAAATAATGGAATTCAGTTGAATCTTCGGAGTTTGTATCCCGTGCTGACCCATTCGGTAATGTATATGTGTGACAAATGTGTGGAAATTATCAAACTGCATTGTCAAATTTCGAAAATTTTAGTTTTCATTCGCGAGTTGCACGATTCTAGAATACACAGTTCCGTTTAGGGGAAATGTTTTGTTTACCCTTACCGACCGATTCAAAATCTGTCTTCTGCTCATATCAATAATCCAAATTACCCGTGTTTTGGAAGAAGAAAATGTTTTTTTAAAAACTACATGGTATTTTTTTCTATATAACGCTGGTTGGTAGGGCTGCTACCTTGGTAATAGATTAACAAATCGGACAGATGTTTTTCTTGATGGGTGTTCGATATAATATAAGGATTGGTGCATAAGGATTGGTGCATGTCTTGTCGTTGACTACGCCCATATAGTGCCCAGTGAGGTGGTGTAGTTCCCTCCGCTTCGCGGCGGGAACTACACCACCTCACTGGGCAGTATATGGGTGTAGTCAACTCCAAGCCATGCACTATTCCTTAAGTAATAATGCACTGAGTAAGTGCACTTTTGTCCCTTTTAAACTGCACCATTAGCATAACTCAATTCCTGTAGAAAAACAGCATGCCTAACTCTGTACAGCTCTATACTAGTAAATAGAGATCATTAACATCATTCTTTCCTCGCGGGTACCCCGGGAAGTGAAGCAGTGCCTGTTCACTGCGGTAAACAGGCTCTGTTTTACTGGCAAAATAGGACCCAGTCACCAATGCTTGGGAGGTGCAAACCCTCTCTAAAATGGGCAACATGCCTTATTAACGTTCACCCCTGGTCTTGAGTTGATACTCATGTTGTGGTCATGATTAGCCATTGTGGAAAAGTATGTGATCTTAAACACCAATAAATAAATAAATAACATCATTCTTAACCTTAACTGGAATACATATAATGACATAAATAGAAAATTTGACTGCATATACAGAATGAAGAGCGTGGATTTCAACTTAATCGCAGCGCCAAATATTCTCCACTCAAAAAGTATTTATAATTGGTCATAACAGCACAAGAAACACTTGCAGACTTTCATCACATGGACCACCATGTTTAACCTTTACTGGAACACATGTACATGTAATGATGAAAACAGAAAATTTGTCTGCATATACAGAATGAAGAGAGTGGATTACAACTTAATCGCAGTGCCATATATTCTCCACTCGAAAAATATTTATAATTGGTCACAACAGCACAAGAAACACTTGCAAACTTTCATCACATGGACCACCATGGTGGTCCATGTAATGAAAGTTTGCAAGTGTTTCTTGTCCTGTGGTCCAAGAAAGACCAACCTGGTGGTCCATGTGATCGAACTTTGCAAGTACTTTGTGCATTTTGTCTTCAGATATTGTAAATAATTACTAAGGAAAAAATCTATACCACAGCGATTTAGTAGAAATCCACCCTCCACATACTGCAATCTCAATATTTTCTTTCTGTTTGATCGGTTTAGTTCGTGATTTCAACGTCGACCTTGCCAATAGCACATTATATTTTGCATTGCAAAGCGGAAACACTCTACTTCTTCTGCAGTAAGGTGCGCATTAACTAATGAGCATTTTCTGTGTTAATTTTGACAGGTCTTCTAGTTTCAACTGTATTTCTTTGCTGAAAATTGCGTTCTCTTTTCTACACATATTGAAATTTGAAGACATTGCCCAAAGCACAGACTATTTTGGGGATTCTGATTTCATCTCAAATTAATGATTATGCATGTAGATGTTTAGAACAGTATAAGTTATTTTGATGAATTAATGATAACAAGGTCTGATGTTGTCAGCTTGGACTTCAACCGAGATGAGGAACATTGAAGTTGAATATACGTTCCGAGGCACAGACCTTAGAGCATGTTACAATCAGTTCATCACTATAACGTCTATGTTTATATAAGACCCTACTCATAGCCAAACCCCACATCACGAAATGAGCAAGGCAACTTTTAATGATAACAAGTTTAGTAAATAAACCTCTCGTGTACTCCACAATGTCACTGGAAATATATTCAATAAATCTGATAAAGGTCAAGGTCACTTCATCTCAATTCAAATCGTAAACTTATTTGTAATTCAAACAACACTTCATTCGGAATGTTGTCTACAGCACATATGAAAAATCCAGAAAAATTTACGAGATTTGAAAGTCGCTCCATTGATGAAATATTTGGGAAACAGGCAACTTGGTTTCCAATATGTTGCATTGTGACATCAAATGGTAATATCCTACTGGAGCTGTAAACATAGAAAAAACTTTGTGAGCTCTCGTCCATTCAGATGGCGAGGACTTTAGTCTTATTGAAACATTTCAATATATTGAGTGCATTGATTGTGATTTTTAGGGCTGTCACGATTAATCTATTAATCGACTGTTGATCGGTCACGGCAAAATCGATTAGTATTTTTCGTTGTCGAATAATCGGTAAATTGTATCCCGTTCTAGACGTTTAATAATTAAAAGAAAATTTGATGAAAAAACTATTGTTTCTAAAGGTAAAGAGTTAAGAACATCGATGTTAAACCCCCAAGACGCTGTTGGAAGCAATAGTCTTCCAGGTACATTCATCAAAGCTTTGATGTTCTGAACTTTTGAACCGTCAGTGTAATAATCAAGACCGGTCGGCAGTTGCGAAGTTCGCAACTGCCGACTGGTCTTGATTATTACACTGACGGTTCAAAAGTTCAGAACATCAAAGCTTTGAATGCACCTAAAAAGGATCGTCTTCGTTGTTTCCTTGAGGTAGGTCAACTGACTTGAACTTCATTTTTATCGACTTCAAAGAGAGGGAGATGAGGGGGGCGGGGGGAGGTCATTTAGGTACGATTAATCGTCGATTATTTGTGACGATTAATCGATTCCTGAATTAAAAATCGTGACAGCCCTTTTTCCCATATAATATGAATGTGAAGGATGAGATTAACCCTTTTGGGCCTATTTCCGACTTGGATCACTTCTACAGGAACAAAACAGGTGGTCCAATATGCTGTTCGTAAAACTCTGAAAATGACAAAGGCACCAGTGTGTTCAGACGAAGTGGGGTTGTGGGAACAACACATCGGTCCCGACTGAAGCTACATGTAGTCCAATCTTGGACCCACAGTCCGTAATATAATTTTTGGGGTTGGTACGTCCTGTAGGACGTACCAACCCCAAAAATAATATTACTGACTGCGGGTCCAAGTTTGAACTAGATTGAAGCCGATGAATTAAAATGAATTTACCAAAGAACGTTCCTGCATATGTTTCCTTTCTGCAATAAGTTTCTCGAAATTTTGAACATTGAGATCTATGCATTCCCTCGTCAGTTGTTAAAATTGGATCTTAGTCTGAAGTTCCGAACTTTGAGAAGTGATCTGATGTTCTGACTTTCGTCATAATTTTGTCACTTCTGCGCTTTGGGTTTTCCAATGGGTGCATTCGTGTGTACAAGACTGGAGAAATTCAGAAGAATCTATTCTTCTCGAGTAACTGTGAGTGTTCTTTCTTACACAGTCAGTGACAGTCGTACAGTCTTCCGGATATGAATGTTAACTATGGTTAGATATTTAAAGTTATTCACCTTCATTGATCATTCACCTCACAAAACAATGCAATTTAGCCCCGACGTGTAGTAGACGTGTACCACCTTGAAAATGAACGACGATCGACTAAAAATAAAAAATGTCGACTACTTCAATAGTCGACAGTTAGTCGACTAATCGAATAATCGCGACAGCCCTACCTAAAACACCTGAAAAACCACAGGATGTAGACTGTCAAGGTGTAGCTAAACATTTATAAAAAAAATTCAGGCCCTTAGGCCACACAAAGTAGATCTTCTGTTTCTCAGGCCATTATTTGTGAAATTGCATGCGAGCGAGCGGTTTTTTATTTTATTTTTTATTTCAGTAATTACTTCTTTGCCATCAAAAGTTCATGTTCTTGGTTCAAGTTTTAGGCCTCATAATCTACAGAACAGCATGGGTGGTGGTGTATTTCATCCCTTGAGCGCAAGAAGGCTTTGCAATGCTAAAGCATTGCAAAGCCTTCTTGCACTCAAGGGACAAATTCATAAAATTTTTTAACTTGGGTAAAATATCAGACATAAACCATTTAATTTCAATTTTTTTTAAAGTTTAAATTAGTTATAAAAAGAGAGCATGCGACAGCCAAAAGGACCATGCGGGAGGGCCTGAGAAACAGAATTTTTATTTTTTTTGGCCTTAAGGGTTAACTTTTCTATTTATACACATTTATTTATTTATTTATTTATTGGTGTTTAAGGTCACATACTTATGCACGATGGCTAATCATGACTGTGACAGTTTTACAAGTGGAGGAAGCTGGTGTACCCAGAGAGAACCACTGAGTATCGACGAGCAACTGTCAGCTCCTCAGCATTCTAACTCTGTTCAAGCTCCGCTCAAGCAGGGTTATAGCGGTTGAAGACATATGTGCCATCGATGTGCAGTACGCCTCAGTACACAGCATCTTCATGCTCCCATGTAGGCAACCGGCATAAAGTGCCTTGCCTTGCCCAAGGACACAACACGGGTCATCCCGGACGCGGATCGAACTCGGGACCTCTAGCATAGAAGTCCAACAGTCTACCACTGAGCCACCATTCTTCCCATTTATACACATTACTAAACACTGTAAAAGTCCTGAAAAATTTGATTTTCAGTATTCAAGACAGCAAAAATTCTAATATTTGTCCACAAAAATATAGCATTTCACACCTTTATTGCCTTAAGCCTTTACCCAATCACAGGATATCAAAATTTAATATTTTAAATATTATTTTTTCATAAATTGTAAAAAGACAAATCTTAACTGACAAAATAATTTCACTTCCAAGGTTATATGAAGCACATCCACAGAAAATGATGCCTTCAAGTTGCTGCATCTGTTCATCAGAATAAAGTACAAATATGAACTTCCAGCATTCTATCCGTTAACTGCGAGAGTGCTGGGAGATCATAACTTCAAATTATGTTTGTAGTGAAATTATTTAGTCTCTAAGGATTTTGCCCTGTTAAAATGTATGGGGTAGATTATGTAATTTAAAACACATGCTCAAAATATGAAGATTGATTCTTAATTGCAGGACCTGCACTTTAGAAAAATCTCAAAACTATGATCTTCCAGCATCTAGCAATTAACCCTTTGGGGCCTATTTCAGACTCTTATGACCTCAGAACAGGTGCTCTTAACATGCCATCATGAAGGGGTCCTGTTGACAACAAACAAATTAGGTAGGCAGTGGTTTCTAGTCAAGTCTTGGCTGCCTGTTAAGGCAGCCAAGACTTGACTAGAAATCACAGCTAAGCCACTGGACGTGTAGAGGCTGTGGTATGGTGGGAATTCAGGACACTTTCTACTTCTGTTGTTGAACTTCAACGATCTGATGTCAGAAATCACAGTTTTCAGCAGCCAAATTTTTTACCGACCCTTCCAAACAAGATACAGTTTGTTTATTTGTTCTACATAAAAGAAACATTGCTCTACTGCAAGTAGTGGTAATACTTGCGAAGAGAAAAAAAAATTGTTTCCAGTCTGTTATTGCCTGCCTATAGGTTTTGTTGTGGTCTTTGGGAGCGCAGTGGCTCAGTGGTTATGGCATTGAACTCCAAATCGAAAGGTCCATGGTTTGATCCTTACTAGGAGGAACCACATTGTGTCCTTGAGCTAGGCACTTCATCTCAGTTGCCAACGTGGGGGAACAGCGGCTCTGTGTACTAAGGCGTACTGCATGTCGATTGTGCACTTGTCCTCAACCAATTCTTGTGTGGAGTTGGGAAGTCTGGCAGTTGTTTATCATTGCTCAGTGGTTCTTTCTGGTGCTCTGACTTCCTCCACCCATAAAACTGTCCCACATGAGGTGACTCTGGCTGTTGAAAGTGTCGTTAAATCCCTATAAAAATAATGAATAAATCATTGTGGTCCTTAACAACCTGGAAAATCCTTGAATTGAAAAAAAGGATTTTTAAAGTCTTGAAAGTACATGAACCTTGAAAGTCTTTGATTTTTAAGATTTAAGGCTCCACAAAGTAGATCTCTTTCGCAGGCCATTTTTTGTAAACTTGCATGTGGGCCATCAGTTTTTAGCCCACCGAAGGGAGCTTAACTTATCACTTGCTGTCCGTCGTCGTCCATTGTCCGTCGTCCATCGTGAACTTTACATTATCGACTTCTCCTCACAAACTACTGGACCAAATTGAACCAAATTTTGTGTGCATGTTCCATATCATATGTCAATTCAAGTTTGTACAAATAAACTTGCTGCGCACTCAGGGGGCACCAGAAGGGGCGTAACTCTGATAGCACCCACAAATTTTTCCAAAAATTAAAAAAAATCTTCTTCAGATCCACCAGTCAGAATCTTTTCATATTTGTTATACAACATGTCTAGGGGCGTCAGATTCAAGTTTGTTCAAATCAAGTCCCTGGGTTAAGATTTGGGCTCTCTGTTGGAGCCCAAAGTTTAACATCGTGCAATTTGAGGAAATTTCTTTAAAAATCTTCTTCTTCAGATCCACCAGTCAGAATCCTTTAATGTTTGGTATACAACATCTGTAGGGGGGTAAGATTCAGGTTTGTTCAAATCCAGTCCCTGGGTTAATAATTGGACTCCCTGTTGGAGCCCAAATTTTAACTTACTGAAATATGAGGAAATTTCTTAAAAAATCTTCTTCTTCAGATCCACCAGTCAGAATGCTTTCATATTTGGTATACAACATCTCTAGGTGGCTCAGATTCAAGTTTGTTCACATTGGGCCCCTGAGTTATTATTTGGGCTCTCTATTGCAGCCCAAAATTTAACTTTGTGCAATTTGAGGAAATTTCTTTAAAAATCATCTTCTTCAGATCGGCCACTCAGAATTTTTTCATGTTTGGTATACAACATCTATAGGGAGGTCAGATTCAAGTTTGTTCAAATTGAGTCACTGGGTTAATATTTGGGCTCCCTATGGGAGCCCAAATTTTAACTTTGTGCAATGCATGGAATATTCTTTAAAACTCTTCTTCAGATTCACCAGTCAGAATCCACTCATATTTGGTATACATCATCTCTAGGGGGCCAGATTCAAGTTTATTCAAATTGAGTTTCTCGGTTAATATTTGGGTTCCCTATGGGAACCTGAATTTTAACTCAGTGCAATATGAGGGAATTTCTTTTAAAATCTTCAGGTCCACCAATCAGAATTCTTTCATGCTTGGTATACAACATCTCTAGGTGGGTCAGATTCAAGTTTGTTCAAATTGGGACCCAGGGTTAATATTTTGGCTCCCCATTTGAGCCCAAAGTTTAACTCAGTGCAATGTGAGGTGATTTCTTTAAAAACCTTCTTCATATCCACCAGTCAGAATTCTTTCCTATTTGGTATATGACATCTCAAAGGGGATCAGATTCAAGTTTTTTCAATTTGAGTTCTTGGCTTAATATTTGGGCTGTATGGGCAGGGGTGGGGTGGAGGGGGGGGGTGCATGTTACGTTCAGGTTTGTTCAAATCCATTCCTTATTGTTTTTCCATAAAATTTGCCTCTCATTACTTCATTCCTTTGTAGTGTTGATGACCAATCTAACTGAATGTGACCCCAAATACTTCTTTGAACCACTTTGGCCGGTGAGCGATTCAGGCCCCCTTGGGGCCTCTTGTTTATTTTATTTTTTATTTTTGTAATATTGCCATCAAAAGTTCATGTTCTTGGTTTGTTTTATATTGCAGGCCTCATAATCTACAGAATAGCATGGGTGGTGATGTATTTCGTTCCTTGAGTGCAAGAAGGCTTTGCAATGCAAAAGCATTGCAAAGCCTTGTTGCACTCAAAGAACAAATTTATCAATTTTATTAACTTGGGTAAAATATCAGACACAAACGATTTAATTTTTGATTTTTTAAAGTTTGCATTGGTTATTAAAAGAGAGCATGTGGCAGCCAAAAGAAACATGCAGGAGGGTCTGAGAAACAGATTTGTAACTTTTTTTTTAAGCCTAATCTATCAAAATTAAATTTCTTTTGCACAGTATTCATAGACCGTGCGCTGAAAATTGTATGATGCTTGGAAAAAAGTTTGTGAATATTACATTTTTATTTAAAGATGACCATAAACTATCAGAATCATGAATTTTGCACCCTTTTTTAAGTAAAATGAGACTTTCATAACCAGGCCTGAAAATAAGCAGTCTGACATTCACAGAATGAGGTCCCCAGAGGGTGAATTTGATGATGCTATCCTACACAAGCCAATTTATCCTCTGGGTACCTCTTTCTGTTTAGTTTTGAGACCCTGATTCAGTTTGAGGTTCACAGAGGGTACATTTAGTGATGCTACCCTGCTATGCAGGGTAGCATCACTAAATTCACCCTCAGGGGACCTCATTTTGCATATGACAGTCTGCTTATTTTCTGGCTTGTTCATAGCCCATTTTTATGAGAAAATAATTGTAAAAATTGCCCAAGTCCAATTGTCAATAGATTCAGTCAACTTTTGGTGCTAAATGACTTCAATTTAAATATGTTCCTATCTATTTAACCCTTTACCCAATGTAATGGCCAAAACCGGCCAGCACTATCCTAAAAAATCGCCAATTAATTTTCATTTTTTTTGTCTCAAAAACATAGGGTATGACCCCTCTTTGGAACGATAGTGGAAAGAAAAATGTGATTTGAAAAAGTGAGAGAACCAGAATGAGGTCCCCCGTGGATAAATTCAGTTATGCTATGTTGCACAGTCTTGCATAGCAAATTTTCCCACTATGAACCTCAATTTGAATCGAGGCCTAAACAGAAAGAGGTACCCAGAGGATAAATTGTGGGGTTCTAGCCCACTGTATGGGATAGCATCAGCAAACCACTCTCTAGGGACCTCCTTTAGCAAATGACATAGCTTATTTCCAGACTTGTTTGCAAGAAAGTTTTCATATCATTAAAGTCACCTGAAAATGGTCCTTTAGACCATTTTTATATGTAAATTCAAGGAACTAAAAAGTTTACACTTGCATCATTTGAACAAACTATCATTCAACTTTGGATAAATAGCACATATTATTAAAGATATTAATAAAGATATTAAATAGAGTATTACAGTATATCAGTATCAGTAGGAAAGGACACATAAAATTAAGAAATGTGCTTTAGAGTCTGTAGTCCATTGGACTCGGTTCAGGACAGTTTAAATCAGACATTGCCCTTGTCATCATATGATCCTTGACAACTTCGTATTTCAGAGAAGCTTAACCCTTTACCCAACACAGATGATATCAAAATTTGTTATTTTAAGTATTAGTTTTTCAGAAACTTTCAGCAAAATGATATCATGTGATCCCTCATTGGAACGAGCTCATTCCAATAAGGGGTCACAGGATATGGTTTTATAGAAATTTTTTGAAAAATAAACTTTTTGAACTGATTAATTTGTATATTACAGTACAGCCTACAATAAAGTGGAAACCTGGTCACGCTAATAATGAGCTGTTTGGGCAATATTTGTGTCACATTCATATCTGAATATCGTGATATTTTTACAGGAATAATGCATCAGTTGGTCATTATTTGGCAGGTCGAACGTGCTAAGATGCCGAAGCCTTAAAGAACAAGTTACAGACAGTACAATGGTACATATTTAAAAACAAAACATGATTAATTATTAACAGTGATCATTTCTGTTCAAGAAAGCACAAACAATTAGTGAAGTCATATTAGTGCTCAACAGCAAACAAAGATAAACACTCAAAAAATTGTTAACAATGCTCATTTCAATGCAATTAAAAAAAAACAAACAAGTATACATAGACATGTTTTAATCAGCTCAAAGCTAAAAAAAACAATCCTGAAATTGAACACAGTATTTTACAGTCAGTTCATCAGTTCATACTGCTGGGTGGACGTATTCTTACTTATGTGTATATAATTCTGGATAATTTTTGACTATTACGAAGGGTAATGAAGGATATTTTTCATTGTTGAATTTAATTCAAACAAACGTGTAAGTACTTCATATTTTGTTAAAATTTATGATAAATATTTTAAAATGTGTCCAAAATATATTACACACATATTAATAATGCAACTAAACTAATTGTACTTTCACGAATATTTCTATTTCATTTTACATCACCCCAATTCGTGTTATCGAACGCAAAAGGAAGACTCGTCTCTCACCCTCCTCTCCCTTTGACTTTTAAGATTGAGAGCTTTATATTTATAGAAGTTTAAACTGCAATTATGTAAATATACTCTTGAGGACTCTTGTAAAGCCGAGTAGGCCAAGGGAAATAGAGCTTTAATTGCACTGACATCAATGAATACATCATCTACGTCAGTTCATTTAACATAAAAAAAATTTGCATGACTCAAATGATCCATATTATTATAAGTGTTCGCTCCTCTTCTTTTCATCCGAAAAATTATGAACAATAGTTATAAAAACATCACGCCACACACCCGTCTGCGATATTCGCCACATGTTGAAAATATTGTATTATTGCTATAGGAATATTGCCAAAATAAGGTGCCAATATGGCATCATTAACAAAAAAATATCGCCTAACGGTATACTTTGTTATAGGCTGTACTGTACAAGGGCAGATGTGGCCAATTCATTAAGTAAAGGTTTAAGTACTGAGGATTTGGAGTTAGTTTATTCCTCTATATTATGTCTGATAATGTAATGTATACAACTCGGACATCTTTATTCTCATAAATTTCTTATTTTTCTTTACATTTGGCATGTATGTGATCGTGATGAAGATTTCCTTGCCTTTCCTTTATGGAGAAAAATTAAAGTTGAGAATTTTCTCTGTATGTTTTATTGTTATATGAATAATGAGATGGGTAATGGTATTGTGATGAAGAATAAAAACTGTTCTCTGCAGAATATAGCATCTTTTCTCATTGTACACTTGTTATACCTGTAAATGATGGTTTGTTTTTCTGCCATTAAAACATCTACCGATTGGAAACAAAGCAATTATCAAATGAGTGTCCAATGTCAAACTGAACAAAGTACATACGAATGTCAAACGAATGTACCATGTCCTGCGAACTTCACCGACAATATAATTTCAATACAACTTTACCAAATATAATTTGTTTTATTTGCAGCCTTGTTTGTCAGAAGATTGTGTAAAAACCAGTGCGTATATTCTTAATCGGATGAATACATCAGCGAATCCCTGCGATGATTTTTATGAATATGCATGTGGCAGGTGGACCGATAGAATCATACCGCCTGATAAAGCTAAATATGGCACATTCCAGTTAGTTGGTCAGAAAACAACTGCCTTTGTTAAAATGGTAATAAATAGTTATTTATACTTTTGTCAATAATTAAGTAGTAATCTTCATTACAACAGGTACAGTAGCATTGACGAGAAAAGGTCGAAATCCACATGTGGGTAATATTTCCACACATGCTTTAGCCAAGCCTGAAAATAATTTTCATTGCGCTTCCAGACAAAATGTCAGACACCAAATGAATCAGGTCTGTCATTTGAGAATGACATCTGACATATTACAAAATGGAGTTTGAGTATTCAAAATAATGTGTTTTGGGTGTACATGTACCTTCATCTTAAAACTGCTCAGAATTCATCCAACCATACCTTGTTTGGCAGGACTCAATGAGCCTTGCCAAACAAGGTATAATTGGTTTCATTCTGAATTGGAACTGAATTACTCTTCAAACATAATTTAGATACATGTATGGCCATGTCAAATCATATTTCTTCACATGCTGTTAATACTGATGACCTGTACAGTCACTTTCTTCACACTTCCCAACTTGCTAGGACCAGAACTCACAATCATCATTAATTTTAGGCTTGCTAGTTATGTACATGATTCCAACATGCATGATGTTCTGATCACTGAACTTTATTGATAATTTTGGCATCAGACATTTTGACCGATGATTTTAAACCTCAGTCTGACATTGGCCTTTTTGTACCTGAAATTGTCCTTGTCTGACCACTTATTTTCTGGTATGACAACAGGTACAGTACCGTCGACGAGAAAAGGTCAAAAACCATGTGTGGGCAATATTTGCACTCATGCTTTAGCAGTGAACATAAAAGTAAGGAATCAACCTCAACTTTTCAATGAATGAAGTTCGGGTATGACCAGGTGCTTCTTACATTGAATATTTGCTGAAAACTACTGATTACTGATAGTGATGAACCGATTAGGCTTAATAAAATTAAAAATCTGTTTCTCAGGCCCTCCTGCATGGTCTTTCTGGCTGCCGCATGCTCTCTTTTTGTGACCAATGCAAACTTGAAAAAATAAAAATTAAATGGTTTATGTTTGATATTTTACGCAAGTTAATAAAATTTATAAATTTGTCCATTGAGTGCAACAAGGCTTTGCAATGCTTTAGCATTGCAAAGCCTTGTTGCACCCAAGGGACAAAATACACCACCACCCTTGCTATTCTGTAGATTATGAGGCCTAAAACATAAAATAAACCAAGAATATGAACTTCTGGTGGCAAAGAAATAATTACAAGAATAGAATATAAAATAAAAAACCGCTCGCCCGCATGCAATTTTACAGAATTTGGCCTGAGAAACAGAACATCTACTTTGTGTGGCCTTATCAAAACTTGCTATGAACTGATTACCAATTATTTCTCTGCTGATTATGCTGATTCCGATTTTTGAAATAGGACTCAGAAGAAAATTGGTTGGTGCCAATTTATCCCACAGAATTTCTTTGTTAAATCACCAGTTACGAAAACTTAATACCACATAAGTTCTCAGAGTATGCATATTTAATGCTGGGCAATATTAGCCAAAATAATATTTGCATTTTGGGGGGTTGGGGTGGGGGGGGGGGGGAGAAGATCATTATTAACTATACAATCACATGATATTTTTCTCTAGTGAATACTGTTTATTCTGGTAAATAGTGTTAATATGGTTTTGTGTAAGAATACCATACACTTGGCTGTATTAACCAGGCATATACCGAGCACACATACCTTGTGTCTTAATTGAATAATAGGGGCAAGACACTTCACCCCCATTGCCGACGTGGGGGCATGGTGGTGTTGTGTACTAAGGCGTACTGCACGTCGATGGTGCACTTGCCTTCAACCAATGCTAACTCTGCTTGTGTGGCGTTAGTACGTTGGGGAGCTGACAGTTGCTTGCCATTGCTTGGTGGTTCTCTTTGGGTTCTCCGGCTTTCTCCACCCATAAAACTGTCGCGATTATGATTAGCCATTGTGCAGACATATGTGACCCTAAACACAAATAAATAAATAAATAAATAAATAAATAAATAAATAAATAAATAAATAAATAAATAAATAAATAAATAAATAACTTAGATGTTGATGTGTGTTATGAAGTTGTATGACACATGGTTTATAGATACACACGCGACATGTCATTTTTCAACTTGTTACCTCCCTTGAGGTGTTTCTCCAGTGTTCACATGTACTCTGCGGTCAACATTGGAGAGAGACATCAAGGAAGGTAACTGATTTAAAAAATCAACTTGACAAATTGAAAACGTGTTTGTGACAGTCATGCAACTTACGTGTTGCGTAACAATCATCTATCATTGAAAAAAGAGTGTTTTTTAGTTTTTTCTCCAATTTTAATTTCTTATTGTATTGTACTGCAGACTACCAGCTGAACACATTTTATTTATGCATGTTTCCAATGCAATGTTGTACAGCACCATGACTGAAGACCAGTGACTTCAACTGCAGGTGGTACATTCCGTAATATCTCGACTCTGCAAATCCCTAAATATTCTGCTATGCACTTGACACGTTTCTAATGGGGAAACTTTATTGATATGGCCAGATATCAAAGAGATTTTTAATAGTCAGTGTTGAATATAGAATAACCGGAAATTGCCAGTTTTTAAATACCAGTTGTCATAATCGGCCGATGCCCCATAACTGACCGGTTCCGATTGCCGATTCTGATTATCGGTTCATCACTAATTATTGATTGACAGAAGTGCCAGTGGACAAAACTGCCCATGGGTGGATTTTAACCATTCCATGGTGGCTATACTGTATAATAGTAGTGAAAGATCGTTTGAGTATTACCGGTCCTGAAAAGTGACATTCGGAAGTTAATTAACATCCAAAAATAAAAACCCTTGAGATAAATCTACAGTTAAAACTAGAAGTCCTGTCCTGAAATGCGCACAAATAGCACGTCGATTTGCGCATTAATCTACGCGTTATGACGATTGTAAAGCTATCAAATTCTGCACATACGGCCTGTGCACAAGCAAAGTTTCAGCCAATGGACCTCCGGGTAACCCGGAGGTCCATTGGCAGGAACATTGCTTGTGTTTGCTACAGCTAAAACTAAAAGTCCTGTCATGAAATGCGCACAAATAGCACGTCGATATGCGCGTTAATGTGCGCGTTATGGCCCAAGTAAAGCTATCACATTCTGTACATATAGCCAGTGCACAAGCAATGTTTCAGCCAATGGACCTCCGGGTAACCCGGAGGTCCATTGGCAGAAACATTGCATGTGTTTGCTATGAGTAACCAGGAGAACCTGACGTGCTTTGGATGCCATTCGATATGGAAATTGCGTGCAATTCCAATGCGCAATTAAGCCTAGATAAGTGCACTATTGGTGACAGGACTTCTAGTTTTAACTGTATGGGTAACTAGGCGAACCTGCCATGCTTTGGGTGCCATTCGATATGGCAGTTGCGTGCAATTCCTACACGCAATTAAGCCTAGATAAGCGCACAGTTTGTGACAGGACTTCTAGTTTTAACTGTACTACAGGACATTTGACTGGAAAACAAGACTTTTCCTTTTTAATATCTCCTTTAGGCCAAGAAAATAAAAAGTCTGTTTCTCAGGCCCTCCTGCATGCTCCTTTTGACTGCTGCATACTCTATTTTTATCACCAATCCAAACTTTAAAAAAATCAACATCAGATGGTTTATGTCTGATATTTTACCCAAGTTAATAAAGTTGACCCTCGAGTGCAACAAGGCTTTGAAATTTAGCATTGCAAAGCCTTCTTGCACTCATGGGACGTAATACATCACCACACATGCTATTCTGTAGATTATAAGGTCTAAAACATAAAACAAACCAAGAACATGAACTTTTAATGGCAAAGAAATAATTTCAAAAATAAAATAAAAAATCCTCCCATCCACATGCAATTTTACAAAGAATGGCCTGAGACACAGAAGATCAACTCTGTGAGGCCTTATCTGATAATGTTATAATGATATAAATACCCTGGACCCTGGAACCCAAAACAGATATTTGGTACATCATTTCACTGGCCTCTCAAGACAGGTCTCTCACAGAAGGTTTTACTGTACTGTATACTGTTCGAACTACAAATTTAACCGTTTTAAATGTGCGGCCCACAGTGATGGCTCCCATCACTTTACATCTTAAGTTTTTCCTGTAGGGTCCGTGGTATCAGATTGTTACATAATGATTAGCTCTAACTAGTAATTATGCACTTCTGATCAGACTGGACTAACAATTAACTCTTTTCATGCTGCGTGGCAGATATTCCTGCCCAGGACAGAATTTCTCTTGTCACTGACTTAAGCATAATATACTAACATTCAATCAAATTATCTTCCTGTAAATTAAAAAGATATTTTCACCAATGGTTCCTTGTGTTAAAAGTAGATGAATTGTTTGTCTGCTTTACAGCAGCCATGCCTAGATTTGATGAAAAATATCTCATACTCAGCACTTTAAGAGATAATTATCCGTACATTGATGTTGAAATATTTTATTTTAAGCTGCAAATTTTCCCACAATGCAACTAGAAATAAAGCCAATTTAATTTTGTTTGACAAAGATCATTGACCTCTGTCAAACAAGATTGCATTGTTTAATATCCCAGTTGCATGGCGGGAAAAGATTGCTGGTTGAAATTTTGGTATTTTGACATCAGTGTGCAGAGATTAAACTCTGAATGGAATTTTCAGTAAATTATTTTCTTTGTGATTTTGGAAAATTATTTTCTTTATGAATACATGTAAGGCCACACAAAGTAGATCTTCTGTTTCTCAGGCCGTTATTTGTGAAATTGCATGCGGGCGAGCAGTTTTTTTATTTTATTTTTTATTTCAGTAATTACTTTTTGGTTTTTGCCATCAAAAGTTCATGTTCTTGGTTCAAGTTTTAGGCCTCATAATCTACAGAACAGCATCAATTTGCATGTCACTACCAAATAACAGCATTCAACGCGTTTTCATAATGTCCGAGAGTAACTTCTATTTTTCATCTTTCGATCTCATTTGTTTATTTCTGAGCGCGGCATAGCATCCCAACATAGTGTGACGAAAACTACGTCCGCCACCCATCATTTTAACACCAGTTACACCTCTGTGTCGCAAAAGTTACAGCTGATTTTATCTTTCCGATCCCCACTCGCCGGGGTATGGCTCACAAACGGACGGTGTACGTATGGAACGTTTCGTGCAACGTGATGTGGTATGGCGAAATAACATAGTTTTTCACTTTGAAGTAAAAAGTTAAAAATGTCGACACAGATGATTGAAAATCCCGTTTTAATTCCCAAGTACAGGTAACAGGATTTTCAAATGTTTATTTCCAAATTGCGGGTGTGGTATCATGCCCTCAAGTGATGAATCTGAAAATAAGATGCATGGCTGTTATGGTAATATTAACTGCACCCCTTGGTCACACTTCTGTTAAATGCTGCAGGTACCACCAGCCCCCCCTCCTCCTCCAAAAAAAAAAAAAAAACACCCTCGTGCCAACCAGCCGATTGCATACCCATCTGTCGAGTGGAAGTTTACGAAACGTGCTGCTATTTATTCTTCCAAGTTGAATGAAAATATACGGAAGAAAGAACCAGGAATTCAAATTTTAAGTAATATAATGTTTTTTCCAACTTATTCGGCTATTCGTGTTTAAAGAACAGATACTAAAAATTATTATTATGCCTCAAGTTTGTAACATCAGCCGTGATTGGTTAATTTGGCACCTTCTAAAAGTCATAGTGCTGGAGTTTGGGGGCAAAACACGGGTACTATCGGAACGTTTTTCCCTGGAGACAAGAGAACGAAGAAAATGTAAGCGCCACTTCTATTGATCAGCGTCGATTGGAATTTCTCAACACCAAACGCTGGCTCCGTGTCCCTTTAACTTTTTTCAACACCAGTAGACACAAACTTACCAAGAAATATATCATCTTCAGTGGGTATGTTTTCAATTTTAACTGCAAACAATGAATTCAAAAGAATCAGAAATATTAAAAAACTCACTCACGAGTCACGTGTTGTTCACGACTTCAGTGAATCATGAATATGAGTCTCAGTTATGACTTCAATCAATTATATTTAAGAAATAACTGTTGTTTTCTTTCGGTTTATGCGATATAAACCGAAAATTTTCAGTACAAGCTTCATAACAAGCATATGACGTACGAACAGGATCATAAATCAGTGAATTAAGCATGATGCTAAAATAAAGAGTATGATACTCAATATTGTATGATACCCAAATAATATAGTATTATACTGAATTAATTCAGTATCATACTCAAATAATTGAGTATCATACGTTTTTTTTGAAGATGGGTTCCATGGCTGACAGATATGCGCATAGAATGTGATACCATAAATTTTTATCGAAAAAACAATCGTGTAATTAGAAGAAATTCAAACAGGTGTAATGATACCTTGCAAATAATATGGCAGCTGTACAGTCTCCATATAATAATAGTGTGTAGTATGAAGGCAATCTGTCTCATTATTTGAGTTTAGACGACATTGTTGATTGATGCTTTTTTGGATCCGATGACCTTTGACCACAATGTAAGCAAACCAAAAACAAAACCAAGGCCGGAGTTTTGGAATATAGCCCCCACACAACTATGTCACTGTGTTTTGAAGAATTTGGGAGCGCGGTGGCTCAGTAGGTAGATGTGCAGGCTGCAAGCCGAGAGGTCCTCGGTTCGAATCCCACCTGCGGTCAACCGGGCTGTGTCCTTAGGCAAGACACTTCATCTCCATTACCCGCGTGGGGGCACGATGATGCCGTGTACTAAGGCGTCCTGCACGTCGATGGTACGCATGTCTTCAACCAATCTAACCCTGTCTGTGCTGCTCTGCGGTGTTACAATGGCAGCTGCTCCTCGTTGATCGGTGGTTCTCTCCGGGTACTCCGGCTTCCTCCACCCGTAAAACTGTCACAGTCATGATTAGCCATTGTGCATAAATATGTGACCTTAAACATCAATAAATAAATAAATAAATTTTGAAGAATTTTGATTTCCTAGCTTTGTTCTTGGATATCTGATGCAGACTTGGCCACAAGTTGTTCTGAAATATTATTTTATTATCAGTTCTGGTAGCAGACATCCAGGAACCATTGATACCTGTTGTCAACTCTGCGAGTTATTTTTGTGTTCCTTACATCACAATCTCCATTTTGATGTATAATTTGTGTATATTTAATTTGAATTTACGGGATATCAAAGATGGGAATTTTAAAGTAAACAAATTTCTCTTACCTGTATAGCACCTTAAAAAGTAATAATTATAAACAAACGTTTCTGACCTAATTCATTTATTTTTGATTTAACCCTTGAAGGCCTATTTCTGATTTTTACGACCTCGGAACAGGAGTCATTAATATGCCATCATGAGTAGGTCTTGCTGACAAGAGACAAAATACATGGTGAGTGGTTTCTAGTCAAGTCTTGGCTGCCTGTTAAGGCAGCCAAGACTTGGACTAGAAATTACTATTTATTTATTTATTTATTTATATTTATTTATTGATGTTTTAAGGTCACATATTTATGCACAATGGCTAATCATGACCGTGACAGTTTTACGGGTGGAGGAAGCCAGAGTACCCGGAGAGAACCACCGAGCAACGACGAGCAGCTGCCAGCTCCCCAACATCGTAACTCCGCACTTCAGCACAGGCAGGGTTAGATTGGTTGAAGACATGCGTACCATCGACGTGCAGTACGCCTTAGTACACGGCATAATCGTGCCCCCACGCAGGCAATGGAGATGAAGTGTCTTGCCCAAGGACATAACGCGGTTGCCACAGGTGGGATTCGAACCGAGAACCTCTCGGCTTGCAGCCTGCACCTCTACCTACTGAGCCACCGCGCTCCCTGAGAAATTACTATTAAGCCACTGGGTGTGTACAGGCTGTTGTCAGGTGTGAATTCAGGACAGTTGTCTAGGCCCTTAACTGATAGAGTGATAAATTATTTTTGGTCATCAGAATTTGTTCACGTGTCTTTGCTTTGTTACAATTTATGGGAGAGTGCCAAAAGGCACACCGAGAGACACGCCAATAGGCACTCTCCCATAAATTGTAACAAGGCAAATCCTAACAGACTAAATAATTGCACTTCAAAGATAAACCGAAGCATAACCACTGAATATGAGGCCTTGAAGTTGTGGTACCTGTACTTCAGAGTAAAGCCCAAATATGGGCTTCCGGCACTCTGCCAGTTAAGGGTTAAAGAAGTATATTGACTGAGGTTTCAAGTTATTACCGATGATCAACATTGTCAGAAATTTTTAAAATTTAGTTCCACCATCTTGGAAATTTTTTAGATCCTAGCTTTGGGCGTGTCACTGCTATCAACTACCCACCTTTTAAAATACTGTGTTTTGTACTTTGTGTCGAGCTATGTTCATGAATTTTGAGTTCATAGATTATTAATATTTTCTTTGTAGATTTTGGATGGATCTGAGTCAACTGAGAAGCCATCAAAGACACTTCAGAAAGCTAGAGATTATTATAAAATGTGCTTAGATACTGAAAAAGTAGAAACCCTCGGAAATAAACCACTTTTGAAAGTAAGATTTTTAGCTAATTTCTCCTAAAACTCATGATAAGCTACGGTAGAAGAGAAGCAAAATCCTCTGTTCATTGATATCATATTATACAGTAAGCCTATATCAAAGTGTACCATCAAGTGATACTTTTTTGTCAATATTGTCATATTTGCACCATATTATGGCGATATACCAAAAGCTGAGAGTTCATATTTGGACGTTATTCTGAAATGCAAGTACTGCAACTTTGAGGCTTCCTATTCTGTGCATGTGCTTCAAATTATCTTTGAAGTGAAATTATTTGGTATGTAAGGATTTGCCGCATTAAAATTTGGCACTCTCCCACAAATTTTAGCAAGGCAAACATTTGACAAAATTTTGATGACCAAAAATAATTCTACAGTACAGCCTATAACAAAGTGTACCATTAGGCAATATTTTTAGCAGCGACTAGCAGCTCAATAAGTGACAATGTCGGTCTGTCGGTCTGTCTGTGACCAACGAGTTTCAAAACTCAATAACTTTTGAAATACTTGATGTAAGTGTATCTTATTGATGTCTGGCCACTGTTCAATGCATGTGTTGTTCCAAATATATTTCTTGGAGTTATGGCCCTTGATGAACTTAGAATTTTGTGAGATTGCACCACCCGTCACAGCTACGGCATCGATGTCGCGATTTTTTTTAGCTGCGACTAGCAGATCTATAAGTGGCAATGTCAGTCTGTCGGTCTGTCTGTCGGTCTGTTTGTCGGTCGGTCGGTCGGTCGGTCTGTGACCAATGAGTTTGTCTGTGACCAACGAGTTTCAAAAACTCAATAACTTTTGAAATACTTGATGGAATGATTTTATATTTGGCATGTAAGTGTATCTTATTGACGTCTAGCCACTGTTCAATGCATGCGGTGTTCCAATTATTTTTCTTGGAGTTATGGCCCTTGATGAACTTAGAATGTCGGTCAGTCTGTCTGTGACCAACGAGTTTCAAAACTCAATAACTTTTGAAATACTCGATGGAATGACTTTATATTTGGCATGTAAGTGTATCTTATTGATGTCTAGCCACTGTTCAATGCATGTGTTGTTCCAAATATTTTTCTTGGAGTTATGGCCCTTGATGAACTTAGAATTTTGTGAAATGCACCACCCTTCTCAACTACAGCGTCGATGTTGCGATTTTTGTTAATAACACCATATTTATGTCTTATTGTGGCGAAATTCCTATAGCATTACGATGATATTTTTTAAATATTATGCATATATTGAAAGACAAACATGCTCGTTGTTCAATACTTTCACAATCATTGTTCATAAATTAAATGATGAAAATCACTGTGGTGCCGGTTTTCCCTACTTATCAACTTTCAACATCGGAATGCAAGTTCTATAACTCTTTATCAAGGTATAGATGAGATGTTGTATGTTGATATGTTTTGTGAGGAGCATCACATTAATGAGTTTGGTGGGTGAATTACAACCAACTGAAGTGTTCTGTGGGCAAAATTATGACTGACTGACTATTGCTATAAGAATATTATGGTATTCAAGTCAAAGTGTGGATTATCTGCCAGCAGCATGATAGGACTCTTAACCTTCTGAGTATTTCCAAAATATTTTTTATCACAGCCTGTCATGGCTGCTTCACAGCAGCAATGACTAGATTTGACGAACAATTCATCTATTTATTTATTTATTCATTTATTGGGGTTTAGATATCCAGGAAGGCATTTTCTTCGACCACCCTGTCTGTATCACTTAATTAACACAGTGTTGGGGGATGAATCATTGTCTTTAATGCTGTGTACACATACTGTCAATGTACAATGCTATAACTTGCTCATTCACCATTTTTTTAACCACTTGACATTGAGCCAAACAGAAGGATATCAAAGCAACTTTCCAGGTAAAATTCATTGACACTCTTTAACTCCTATATTCCTGTCCCTGACAAAAAATCTATTGCCACTGAAATAAGTATAATTTGGGTACATTTAACCAAATTTCGTCCTGTAAACTGAATAGAATATTCGATAAATGATTTCTTGAGTTACATTTAGATGAATTGTTGGGGAGCATAGTTGCTCAGTAGGTAAAGATGCAGGCTGCAAGACGAGAGGTCCTTGGTTTGACTCCCACCTGCAGCAACCTCATTGAGTCCTTGAGCAAAACATTTTAGCATTTGTCTTCAACCAATGCTAACCCTGCTTGTGTTGAATTAGAACGTTGGGGAGTCTGACAGTTGCTCACCATTGCTCAGTGGTTCTCTTAGGGTACTCCGGTTTCCTCCACCCATAAAATTGTCCGACACGAGGTGACCCTGGGTGCCGAATAGGCAAGATGTTATATGTTGGTGTTTTGTGAGGGGTACCGAATTTGAGTGTTCTTTTTATTAGCTCAACTTGACAAAGTCAAGCTGAGCTATTGCCATCACTTCTCGTCCGTCGGCATACGTACGTATGTACGTTAGTACATTAGTATGTACGTCCACAATTTCCTTTGGCACACCTCACAGGTCGCATTTATGATCAGATTACTTTGAAACTTGGTATGCTTGTTTGGGGTGACCTCTAGATGGGAGCTATCGATTTTCTTCAATTTCCGGCAAAAAATGTTGCTGCGGCCAACGTTCTTAGAACTTAGTTTAGTCAAACCACAATATTTCCCTTTGGCACACCCTACAGGGCACATTTATGATTTGATTGCTTTGAAACCTGGTATGCTTATTTAGGGTGACCTCTAGATGGGAGCTATCGATTTTCTTCAATTTCCGGCAAAAAATGTTGCCACGGCCAACGTTCGTAGAACTTAGTTTAGTCAGACCTCAATATTTCCCTTTGGCACACCCTACAGGGCACATTTATTATCAGATTGCTTTGAAACCTGGTATGCTTGTTTGGGAAGACCTCTAGATGGGAGCTATCGATTTTCTTCAATTTCCGGCAAAAAATGTTGCCACGGCCAACGTTCGTAGAACTTAGTTTAGTCAGACCTCAATATTTCCCTTTGGCACACCCTACAGGGCACATTTATTATCAGATTGCTTTGAAACCTGGTATGCTTGTTTGGGGAGACCTCTAGATGGGTGCTATCGAATTTCTTCAATTTCTGTCAAAAAATGTTGCTGTGGCCAACGTTCTTAGAACTTAGTTTAGTCAGAAGACTCAGTATTTCCCTTTGGCACACCCTACAGGGTACGTTTATGATCGGATTGCTTTGAAACCTGGCATGCTTGTTTGGGGTGCCCTCTATATGGGAGCTATCGATTTTCTTCAATTTCCGTCAAAAAATGTTGCTGTGGCCAACGTTCTTAGAACTTAGTTTAGTCAAACCACAATATTTCCCTTTGGCACACCCTAAAGGGCACATTTATGATTTGATTGCTTTGAAACCTGGTATGCTTATTTAGGGTGACCTCTAGATGGGAGCTATCAATTTTCTTCAATTTCCGGTAAAAAATGTTGCCACGGCCAATGTTCGTAGAACTTAGTTTAGTCAGACCTCAATATTTTCCTTTGGCACACCCTACAGGACCCATTTATGATCAGATTGCTTAGAAACCTGGTATGCTTGTTTGGGGAGACCTCTAGATGGGAGCTATCAATTTTCTGCAATTTCTGTCAAAAAATGTTGCCGCGGCCAACGTTCTTAGAACTTAGTTTAGTCAGAAGACTCAATATTTCCCTTTGGCACACCCTACAGGGTACATTTATGATCGGATTGCTTTGAAACCTGGCATGCTTGTTTGGGGTGACTCTAGATGGGAGCTATCGATTTTCTTCAATTTCCATCAAAAAATGTTGCCGCGGCCAACGTTTTTAGAACTCAGTTTAGTCAGACCACAATATTTCCCTTTGGCACACCCTACAGGGTACATTTATGTTTTGCTTGCTTTGAAACCTAGTATGCTTGTTTGTGGAGACCTCTAGATGGGAGCTATCGATTTTCTTCAATTTCCGTCAAAAAATGTTGCCGCGGCCAACATTCTTGGAACTTAGTTTAGTCAGACCACAATATTTCCCTTTGGCTCAACCCACAGGGCACATTTATGATTAGATTGCTTTGAAACCTGGTATGCTTATTTACGGTGACCTCTAGATTGGAGCTATCGATTTTCTTCCATTTCCGTCAAAAAATGTTGCCACGGCCAACGTTCTTAGAATTTAGTCTAGTCAGACCACAATATTTCCCTTTTATACACCCTACAGGGCACATTTATGATCGGATTGCTGTGAAACCTGGCATGCTTGTTTGGGGAGGCCTCTAGATGGGAGCTATCGATTTTCTTCAGTTTCTGTCAAAAAATGTTGCCACTGGCAAAAAAATGACATTGGTACCAATGATCTTCAATTTTGCCATTTCATTTATAACTTAACAAGTTCAAGTTTGTCAAGTTGAGTTACAGTGTCATTGACACTTTCATTGAAATTTCCAGGGGTAATTTAGTAGCATCAGCTTAACTTGTCGGGCACTTTCAGTTGGTATATGCCCAAACCGGCCTCCAGCCAAACTAGCCTCCATCATTTTCACTCAAACTGGCCTCCACCTCACCTTGGTTAGTCAGCCATGAATATTGTATAAGACTCACCATCCAGTGGCGGTCAAATAAGTTTTTGTTTCCAATGTTTAGTGTTTCCAATACAAGCATTTAATCTATTATATATAGTATAGTGGAACCCACTTAACTGGATATCTCTCAACTGAATAACCCTGTAAATTGAATATAATTTTCCACCACAAAACCATTTACTGCACCTCCAGTACAAATTTGACCTGTTAATTGAATATAGGTTATAGAGTAAACTCCTGTTAATTGAATAAAAAATCGTGCAACCTGTCGAGAAATTACCCTGACTCTCCCCAGTTTTCCTTTGTTTATAGACCTATTTGGCCTCAGTACATCCAATACAGGCATTTAATCTATTATATCTTGTTTGACAGAGCTCATGAAGCTCTGTCAAACAAGATATAATAGAATAAATGCTAAGTTTATCTCTAGAATACAAGAAAAGTGACACAATCCCTGTTAATTGAATACTCCTTTTAATTGAATAGTTTTCATTGGCAAAGTGGCTATTCAATTAACAGGTTCCACTGTAACATTAAATGCTATTAAAATATTTTGAAAATACTCAGCGGGTTAAGAGTTACTATTACAGTGGAGCCCACTTAATTGGATATCTCTTAATTGTATATACCTGTAAATTGAATATAATTTTCAAACACAAAACCATTTACCATACCTTCAGTACAAATTTGATCTGTTAATTGCATATGGGTTGTAGAGTAAACTCCTGTTAATTGTATATAAATTTTTGTAATTGTTGAAAAAATTACTGTGACACGCACCAAATTCCACCTATTTATCAACCCTTTTGTCCTTACTACATCCAATACAGGCATTTATTCTATTATATCTTGTTTGACAGAACTCTATGAGCTCTGTCAAACAAGATATAATAGAATAAATGCTCAGTTTACCTCCAGAACACAGGAAACTGACCAAATCCCTGCTAATTGTATACTCCTGTTAATTGAATAATTTTCACTGGCAAAATGAATATTCAATTAAGAGGATTCTACTGTATATGTAAATAACTTTTCAAAGAGAAGAGATATCATGATGAAACTTACACAACCATATGTACCACCACTAGACAGTATGTCACGTACATGACCGGTCCTCCAAATTCAAGGTCACAGATAGAGATCAACACCAGGAATCATTTTTTTTTAGATCTGGGACATAACTTTTTAGTGGAAGTAGATATCACAATGAAACTTAACATATGGACCACCACTAGATGGTTAGTCTTCTATACAATATTCATGACTGACCCATCAGTGTTAAGGTTACATACGTGAACACATGGAGTCAGCATGCACATCAACATGTTCAGGGCCTCCAACTAAGTGATATACAGTGCAGCCTACAATAGTGGAAACCTGGTCGCGCTAATAACACGCTATTTGGGTGATATTTGCGTCACATTCGTATCTGAATATTGCAATATTTTTATGGAATAACGCATCAGTTGGTCGTGATTTGGCCGGTCGAACATGCTAAGATGACAAAATAAAAAAAACCTACATAGCATATTAACATCCAAACCAATTTTTAGCTTAACTTGACAAAGTCAAGATAAGCTATTGCCATCATGCGTGTGGAAGTCTGTGAGTCTGTTAGTCTGTGTCTGTGTGAGTCTGTTCACATTTTGCTTTAGTACAGGCTGCATCCCGTAGTTCTTGTCTGATCATCACAAAATATCATATGCAGGTTTGAGGTCATGTCTAGATGAGAACATCCCCTTTTGGTCGCAATCGGTCAACCGTGATGGCTGCCCGAGCCCAAAACCAAAAACCTTTAGCACAGTCTGCAGGTCGTATTTGTGAAGGGATTTCATTGTAACTTAGTAGGATGACTCTGTATAATGTCTAGATGAGAACATCTCCTTTTGGTTTTGATCTGTCAATCATGACGGCTGCCAAAGCCCGAAATCCAAAAACTTTTAGCACAGTCTTCAGGTCATATTTACTATGGAGGGATTTCATTGTAACTTGGTAGGATGAATCCGTATGATGTCTAGATGAGAACTTCCCCATTTGGCTGCGATGTGTCAACTATGACAGCTGCCTGAGCCCAAAACCCGAAAACATTTAGCACAGTCTACAGGTCGTATTTATGGCGGGATTTCATCGTAACTTGGTAGGGTAACTCCAAATAATGTCTAGATGAGAACATCCCCCTTTGATTGTGATTGGTCAACTGTGACGGCTACAGGGAGCCCGAAGCCCTAAAACATTTAGCATAGTCTACAGGTCGTATTTATGAAGGGATTTCAGAGAAACCTGGTAGGATGATTCCAGATAATGTCTAGATGAGTACATCCCCTTTTGGTAGTGATCATTCAACCATAATAGCAGCCCGAGCCCAAAACCCCAAAACCTTTAGCATAGACTACTGGTCGTATTTATGAAGGGATTTCATTGTAACTTGGTAGTATGACTTCCGATAATGTCTAGATGAGAACGTCCCCTTTTGGTCGCGATTAGTCAACTATGATGGCTACAGGGGCCCGAAGTCCGAAAACCTTTAGCACAGTCTGCAGGCCGTATTTATGAAGGAATTTCCTAGTAACTTGGTAGGATGATTCCTGATAATGAGATGAAAACATCCCCTTTTGGTAGCGATCATTCAACCGTGATGGCTGCCCAAGCCCAAAAGTCCAAAACCTTTAGCATAGTCTACAGGTTGTATTTATGAAGGGATTTCATTGTATCTTGGTAGGATGTCTTGGTTTAATGTCTAGATGAGGACATCCTCTTTTGTTTGCGATCGATCAACTGTGATGGCACACAGGCCTGAAAACCTTTAGCACAGTCTGCAGGTCATATTTATGAAGGTATTTCATAGTAACTTGGTAGGATGATTCCTGATAATGTCTAGATGAGAACGCCCCCTTTTGGTAGTGACCATTCAACTGTGACGGCTGGCCGTGCCAAAATCCAAAAATCTTTAGCATGGACTACAGGTCATATTTATGAAGGGATTTCATTGTATCTTGGTATGATGACTCAGTATAATTTCTAGATGAGGATGTCCCCTTTTGTTTGCGATCAATCAACAGTGATGGCACATAGGCCCGAAGCCCAAAAACCTTTAACATAATTTATAGGCCGTATTTATGAAGGAATTTCATTGTAATTTGATTGGATTGACTCATTTTGGAATAATTTCACAGTAAATTGGTAACTTTGGTTGACATACATTAACTGTGAGATCCACATTAACCCACCCCTCAATTCTTTAGTACAGTCTACACCGCAAATTATTTTTATTGAAAACACCACATACAGGGAACAGATATTAACGTATTCTCAATTATCACAATTCTTGTCATATTTCATAATCCTTTCATAAACATTGAACATTATCCTTTTCATTAAACACAACACACGGTCAAGTTAAGCTACAGTGTTATTGACACTTTCATTGTTATATTGTTTTCAGTATATTAGTATTATTTACAACACCAACACCACATCAAGATACAAAATTAAAAACAACGCATGTTTAATTATTAACAGTAAGGCCTAAAAAAGTTAAAAATCTGTTTCTCAAGCCCTCCCGCATGGTCCTTTTGGCTGCCGCATGCTCTCTTTTTGTAACCAATGCCAACTTCAAAAAATAAAAATAGAATGGTTTATGTCTGATATTTTACTCATGTTAATAAAATTGATAAATATGTGCCTTGAGTCACTCCAGGTATGAAATACACCAACCCCTGTGTTATTTTGTAGCTTATGAGGCCTACAGAATAGCATGTGTGGTGGTGTATTTCGTCCCTTGAGTGCATGAAGGCTTTGCAATGCTAAAGCATTGCAAAGCCTTGTTGCACTCAAGGGACAAATTTATCAATTTTTTTAATTTAGGTAAAATATCAGACATAAACCAATTAATTTTTAATTTTTTTAAGTTTACATTGGTTATAAAAATAGAGCATGCGGCTGTCAAAAGGACCAAGCTGGAGGGCCTGAGAAACTGATTTTTTATTTTTTGGGCCTAAATAAATAAATAAATTTCTGTTAGACAACTGTTCTGATAGATTTTCAACAACATTTTTAACTGAAATGCATCCTTGTGGGAACCCAAGAAAGTAAAGCAATGCTTGTTGACTGTTAGGCCTACAAAAGTTAAAAATCTGTTTCTCAGGCCCTCCCGCAGGTCCTTTTGGCTGCCTCATGCTCTCTTTTTATAACCAATGCAAACTTCAAAAAATAAAAATTGAATGGTTTATGTCTAATTTTACCCAAGTTAATAAAACTGATAAATTTGTCTCTTGAGTGCAACAAGGCTTTGCAATGCTTTAGCATTGCAAAGCCTTGTTGCACTCAAGGGACGAAATGCACTACCACCCATGGAACTGTGTAGATTATGAGGCCCAAAACATAAAACAAACCAAGAATATGAACTTCTGATGGCAAAGAAATAATTACAAAAATAAAAAATAAATTAAAAAACTGCCCACCCGCATGCAATTTTACAAAACCTGGCCTGAGAAACAAAATATCTACTTTGTTTGGTCTAAACATTTCCTTTAAAAAAGCTCAAAGAACTGGTGTAGTCATATCAATGCTAAACAGTAAACAAACATAAACACTCAAATAATTGTTAACAACGCTCATTTCAATGCAATTACAAAACAAACAAGTACAAGACATGTTTTAAAAAGCATGAAGCTAAAAAAAACAATCCTGAAATTGAACACAGTATTTTCCAGTCTTCAAAAGTTCGTAGTGCTGGGTGGATGTATTCTTGCTCATGTGAATATAATTCTGGATAATTTTCGATTATTGAGAAGGATTATGAAGGGTATTTTTCACTATGGTATTTAATTCAAACAAACATGTAAGTACTTCATATTTTGTTCAAATTTATAGTAGATATTTTATTTATTTATTTATTTATTTATTTATTGGGGTTTAAGGTCACATATTTATGCTCAATGGCTAATCGTGACCGTAACAGTTTTACGGGTGGAGGAAGCCAGAGTACCTGGAGAGAACCACCGAGCAACGACGAGCAACTGTCAGCTCCTCAGCATTCTAACTCTGTTCAAGCAGGGTTACAGTGGTTGAAGATGTGCACCATCGACATGCAGTACGCCTTAGTACACGGCATCATCGTGCCTGGGATAAAGTGCTTTGCCCAAGGACACAATGCGGGTTGTCCAGGACGGGGATCGAACTCGGGACCTCTAGCATAGAAGTCCAACAGTCTACCAGTGAGCCACCATGCTCCCAAGAAGATATTTTAAAATGTGTCCAAAATTTATCACAGATGGAGTCGTTTAACCTGTGATTTGAAAATAGGGTCTATTGCACATCCAAACTGAGCTATCTGTCTGATCAGATGCAGTTTAAAAGCAGGGCTTGGGTATTTCTGTTTCCTTTTTTAAAATAAATTTTAATTTGCTCAATTTACACATTTAAATAGGCCATTTCGTTGCTTTCACAAATATTTCTATTTCATTTTACATCACCCCAATTCTTGCTTGATATCGCCATTATTTAATTCAAAGAAAGACTCCCCCCTCTCCCTTTGACTTTAAAGATTGAGTGCTTTATATTTATAAAAGTTTAAACTGCAATTATTTAAGAAATAAAAACAACAGTTATTTTTTATAATTTAATCCGGCTGTAATATTAAAATATAAAAACTATGTGGGTGAACGAAAAACTTTTAATTTTCGCAAAAGACAACAGTCAAACTGAGGAAAGTGTGTCACAAACAGGTCACGTCAGTCATTGTCAAATTGTTTGTTGTTTTGATTTTTGATCACAGACAACAGATATTTAGCTAGTCACGTAACAATAGCATTAAAAACATTTTTTTAAGTTCCCCCAATCTTTTTATTCGTCTCCTACTTAGGTATATTTTATTAAATTCAATTGTTCCCGAGAAATTATCATTATATTCTCGCTGAATGGAGGCGTTGAAAACTCGATCATTGATCTTTGTTTACAAGCTTGTTATCCATCTATCAGTCTGCCGTCACGCCCTCACGGTGACAGTTTGAGTTGAGTGGGCGGGGCTTCCAGAGTCTTCAAAGTTGGATCGAATGTGTGCGAACGTGTATACATTCCAAATCATTACGTGATTTGGTTTATACGATTTTGACAACTTTCACGCTGTATGCTTTCAACCAATCAAACACAGAGGCGGGGCAAATGATTAAATTATGTAAACATACTCTCAAGAACACTTGAGAAGCCTGGTAGGCCAAGGGAAATCCAAGCTTTAATTGCATTGACATCAATGAATACATCGACTACATCAGTTCATTTAAAATAAAAAGCTTTCCATGACTGAAACCGTTCATATTATTATTTATAATCCGCAAAAATGAGAAAGCCTATGAGAAATAATTATGGGTAACACCACACCCATGCAGATTCCATTAAGGGTCGCACCAGTTGATGAGCTTGTTTGCTCTGGGGAAGAAATTATTATAAGTAATCGCTCCTCTTCTTTTCATCCCCAAAATTAAGAATGATAGTTATGAAAATATCACGACATGCGTGTGTTTGTCTTTCGATATTTGCCATAACATGTTGGTTTAAACAATATTTATTGATTAATAACAGCGTTATTTATATACATCAAACAGGCTATTCACATAGATAATGTACACCAAATTGTTTTTAATATAACATGGGATGTAAAAAGAAAAACTATACAAGATGGGATTCGAAAGTAAGCGTATGCTTATAAGTATCGTCTCCCTTGATATAACATGTTGAAAATATTGTGTTAATGCCATAGGAATATTGCCAAAATAAGACGCTAATATGGCATCATTAACAAAAAAATATCGCCTAACTGTATACTTTTTTTTATAGGCTGTACTGTGTAACGGGTGTATGATGCTCTGCTGAGCAGTACTCTTGTTTTGATAAACTTAATATGCATTTTATGAAACAGTAGAAACCTTTTAATTGAACAGTCTCTTTGCCAGTGAACGTAGTCAGTTAAAAAGAGTATTCAGTTAAGAGGAATATGGTCATTTTCATGCTTTCTATTTATTTTATTATATATTCTTTGACAGATCTGAGGTAGCTCTGTTAAGGCATCATAAAGTAGATCTTCTGTTTCTCAGGACATTTTTTGTAAAATTGCATGCGGGAGGGCGTTTTTTTCATTTTATTTTTGTAATTATTTCTTTGCCATTAAAAAGTTTGTTTTCTTGATTTGTTTTGTTTTAGGCCTCATAATCTACAGAATAGCATGGGTGGTGGTGTATTACCTCCCTTGAGTGCAACAAAGCTTTGCAATGCTAAAGCATTGCAAAGCCTTGTTGCACTCAAGGGACAATTGTATTGACTTGGGTAAAATATCAGATATAAACCATTTAATTTTTAGTTTTTTAAGTTTACATTGGTTATAAAAAGAGAGCATGTGGCATCCAAAAGGACCATGCGGGAGGGCCTGAGAAACAGATTTTTAATGTTTTTAGGCCCGAACACAACATAATAGATTAAATGCTAAAATTGGAAACACTAAACATTGGAAACAATCTTATATTCAATTTGTAGAGTGCTAAATTATTTTTTGTCCAAAAATTTCTTTTACATCTTTGCCGTGTTACAATTTATGGGAGAGTGGCATTAGGCACTCTCCCATAAATTGTAACAAGGCGAATCCTAACATATAAAATTTTATCTATTGACTAAAGTGAATTTTTTGATTTGATTGGTTGATAGATACGTGGTATGAGACCATATTCATTGAAACCCATGATACGTCTGCCCAGCCACTGACAAATTTCCCATACCCAGTGGAAGCCTCGTTCCGAAATCTACAAATTGTCCATACCCCGTAGAAGACGCGTCATTCCAGTTTTACAGTGTACATGTATTATATTTTAATTTTTTATCTCCAAAATATAGCCCATGACCCCTTATTGGAATGAGCTTGTCGAGTACCCTCCAATGTGGGGTTCATAAGCTACGTTTTTGAGACAAAAAAGAAAAAAAGAAATTCGATAATTTTTTTATACTAGTCATATCAGCATATTTTCACAAAAACTCTTTTGCACAAAAATTCCACAGAAACCTGTATGGCTCAACAATGGAAGATAAAAGATCTCATGCTGTGTGTGTTCACACATGAAATAGATTGTACTTCTAAAACGGAAAGTCAAAAGATAAAATTCATTACCCCATGTCTGATCACGTGGTACGGGTTTTTACCTAGCCGAAGCCAGCCGTATCCCTTCGGCCTCATGGGATACGGCTGGCTTCGGGTAGGTAAAAACCCGTACCACGTGATCAGACACGGGGTAACTAATTATATCACTTCAAAGATAATATGAAGCACATCCACAGAATATGAAGTCTTTAAGATGGGATACCGGCACTTCCGAATAAAGCCCAAATATGGGCTTCCAGCACTCCGCCAGTTAACAGAGTGATGCAATGAAGAGATATATATTTAAGTGAGCTCACAGAAAAGTGTCAAACAAGATATAATAGAATAACAACACATATTGGAAGTTCTGGTGCTAAAGATCTCTGTAAAGCTATGAATTTGAGTGTCATCAGAATAATTTATAAACACATCACAAAACTTTTTATTCAGTTAACCCTTTACCTAATACATTGGCCACATCTGTCCACGTAATTTACACTTGAAAAAAAACTTATTTTTCAAAATATTTCAACAAAACCATGTAATGTAATCCTCCATTGGAATGAGCTCCTTCCAGTGTGGAGGTCACATGATCTG
The DNA here is from genome assembly GCA_031216915.1 of Pictodentalium vernedei. Classification (NCBI taxonomy): domain Eukaryota; kingdom Metazoa; phylum Mollusca; class Scaphopoda; order Dentaliida; family Dentaliidae; genus Pictodentalium; species Pictodentalium vernedei. Next base: position 78,452,934 of record CM062296.1, on the reverse strand, counting down.
GTGTTGCTGAAATTTTGTGAAAAATAAAAAAAAAAAAGTAAAAAATAAAAATGTTGATATAATATGTGTTGGGTAAATGATTAACCCTTCACCCAATGCAGACGATATCAAAATTATATTATTTTGAATATCATTTTTAAAAAATTTTCAACAAAACTATATCATGTGACCCCCTCATTGGAATGAGCTCATTCCAATGAGGGATCACATGATATGGTTTTGTTGAAATTTTTGGAAAAACAATATTTTTTTAGGTGCAGAATTTGCATATTACACAGGCGGATGTGGCCGATTTGTTGGGTAAAGGATTAATAGGAATTTACTCTGTGTATGCAATTAACAAATTAAATTTAAATTGAAGGTATAGTAAATGGTTTGGTGTGTGAAAATAAAATGGCATTAACATGAGTAATACAGTGGAGCCCACTTAATTGGATATCTCTTAACTGAATAACCCTGTTAATTGAATATAATTTCCTAACACAAAACCATTAACGTACCTCCAGTACAAATTTAACCTGTTAATTGAATACAGGTTATAGAGTAAACTCCTGTTAATTGAATAAAAAATCTTGTAACCTCTCGACAAATTACCCTGACTCTCCCCAGTTTTCCTTTGTTTACAGACCTATTTGGGCTCAGTTCATCTAATACAGGCATTTCGTCTATTATATCTTGTTTGACAGATCTCATGGAGCTCTGTCAAACAAGATATAAGAGAATAAATACCAAGTTTATCTCTAGAAACTCAAAGTGACACAATCCCTATTAATTGAATACTCCCGTTAACTGAATAATTTTCATTGGCAAAGTGTGGCAGCATGGTGGCTCAGTAGGTAGAGGTGCAGGCTGCAAGCCGAGAGGTCCTCGATTCGAATCCCACCTGCGGCAACCGCGTTGTGTCCTTGGACAAGACACTTCATCTCCATTGCCCGCGTGGGGGCACAACAACGCCGTGAACTAAGGCGTACTGCATGTCGATGGTACGCATGTCTTCAACCAATCTAACCCTGCCTGTGCTGCAGTGCGGAGTAACGATGTTGGGGAGTTGGCAGCTGCTCGTCGTTGCTCGGTGGTTCTCTCCGGGTACTCCGGCTTCCTCCACCCGTAAAGCTGTCACGGTCATGATTAGCCATTGTGCATAAATATGTGACCAAAAAACATCAATAAGTAAATTGACAAAGTGGCTATTCAATTAACAGGGTTCCACTGTTTTTGGTGTTACCATCGATATTCTTTATGCTGCATCTAAATAGATGGGATCCACTGTATCGATGTATCACACCAAAAACTAACCTATTGCCTTATCCTTCAATTTGAACTATGGTGGTCGAAGGTTACTTTTCATTGTATTCTTACATTATTTGAGAATTAATAAAAATTGTCTTTGTTTTTGTTATTTAGAAACATCCAGTTAGGCCTAAAAAAATAAAAAATCTGTTTCTCAGGCCCTCCCGCATGGTCATCTTGGCTGCCGCATGCTCTCTTTTTATAACCAATGTAATCTTTAAAAAAAAAAAATTAAATAGTTTATGTCTGATATTTTACCCAAGTTAAAAAATTTGATAAATTTGTCCCTTGAGTGCAAGAAGGCTTTGCAATGCTTTAGCATTGCAAAGCCTTCTTGCTCTCAAGGGATGAAATACACCACCACCATGCTATTCTATAGATTATGAGGCCAAAAACAAAAACCAAGAACATGAACTTTTGATGGCAAAGAAATAATTAGAGAAATAAAAAATAAAATAAAAAAACGCTCACCCGCATACAATTTTACAAATAATGGCCTAAGAAACAGAAGATCTACTTTGTATGGCCTTATAATATCCAATTTTTCTTCATCGCGGTTTTGAATGTGAAAGCAAACTTGATGTTAGGCTTGAGTGAGTGTTTCTTCATAGGGGTGAGTGTTTTTTTTTAAACTTTATTTCTAGCCTCTGGAATTGTAACTGTAAATTGGACAGAAAGTTCACTACACAATTTGAATATTCTTGTAATTCTGATACTTTTTTCAGTGGATTAAAACATTGGGTAGCTGGCCTTTGACCTCAGATGAGTTATCAGGAAAGTGGAAAGCTGAGACATGGGATTTTAATGAATTATTGGCTGTAAATCACAACTATTCCGGAAATGCATTCTTTTATCTCTCCGTATCAGCAGATGATAAAAATAGCTCTGTAAACAGATTAACAGTAAGTTAATATATTATATGTTTGCACTAAGAATATCTGGGACTAGCAAAAATGTCCTTGTCATATTTTTCATTTTAACCAACACAAGACGTTCAAGTTACGTAATGTAAACATTTTCTTCTAACTGTAGGTACAACTCTCAAATCACTGAAACTAGTAACAACTAACATGATATGAACTTGCTAAAGTGTTATGAAACTGAGAGAGGTTAACTCTTTCATGATGAAAAGTTGTTATTCTTATTTGTGGTTTTCAATTAATATAACAGTAACATGATTTTGGAGGGCATTATGATTCATTAGCGGCCCTGCAGCAATGATGAACAGCCCAAGGGTTTATTAAAGGCCTGAGACGAAGTCGAGGGCCGTTAATAAGCCCAAGAGCTGTTCCTCATTGCTGCAGGGCTACTAATGAATCATGATGCCTGACAACAATCATGTTATTAGGGCCCCGCCATGAGGCAGACGCCCTATAGTGATCGCTCTTTCCATACATGCGTGCGTGCATGCGAGCGTGCGTCCGTCCATCCGTCCATCCGTAACAAAACTTGTCCGGGCTGTAATCTTTCTCTCTTAATAGATAAGGTTTTGATATTTGACATGTGGGTATATTATCTCAAGACGATGTGTCACGTATCACGGTTGCCATGCTTTGACCTTGAACTTTGACCTCAAGGTCAAATTATTCTGTTTTCGGGGTTCTTTTCTGACAAATTCGTGTCCGGGCTGTAACTTTTTTCCCATAATAGATAGGGTTTTGATATTTGGTATGTGGGTAGATTATCTCAAGACGACGTGTCGCGTACCAAGGTTGCCATGCTTTGACCTTGAAGTTTGACCTCAAGGTCAAATTATTCAGAATTTGGGTTTTTTTTTCTGACAAGTTTGTGTCCGGGAAGGGATTTTAATCAGATTTTACCTATTGCTTGAAATATTTTAGTATTACGGTTCACATCAGTTTATACCTAACATCGGTTAGTTGCTGCGGGACCCACAGAGATGGATTCCATCTCCGTGATATCTAGTTACTATTATTACCACTCCCTGTTACAGCTAACCGCACGAGGGAATTGCTGGAAGAAATAATCAGTCGGTTCGATATTTCGGTTTCGATCGCGCGTTCGACTTCCATTCGGAAATACAAAGGGACTTCATCCGAATGGGAGTAATTTATTAGACCATGGAATCTAAAAATAGCCGGGCTGCGGGCCGCTAATGGCTATTTATACCATTATCCGCCCGCGGCCCGGCTTCGTCGAATGACGTCCCTGAAATTATGGAGTTTTAACAGCCCTCCAAAATCATGTTAATCTACTAGTAACTTATAGATTTAGTGGTAATAATATAACAATAACATGATTTTGGAGGGCATTATGGTTCATTAGCGGCCCTGCAGCAATGATGAACAGCCCGAAGGTTTATTAAAGGCCTGAGGTGAAGTTGAGGGCTGTTAATAAGCCCAAGGGCTGTTCCTCATTGCTGCAGGGCCACTAATGAATCATGATGACTGACAACAATCATGTTATTACTATTATTACCACTCCCTGTTACAGCTAAGCGCATGAGGGAATTGCTGGAAGAAATAATCACTAAAGTCGGTTCGATATTTCTTTTTCGATCATGCGTTCGACTTCAGTTCAGAAATACAAAGGGACGTCATCCGAATGGGAGTAATTCATTAGACCATGGAATCTAAAAATAGCTGGGCTGCGGGCCGCTAATGGCTATTTATACCATTATTGCCTGGCTCCGTCGAATGACGTCACTGAAATTATGGAGTTTTAACGGCCCTCCAAAATCATGTTAATCGACTAGTAACTTAAAGATTGAGTGGTAATAATATACATTAACTGGTTGAGTGTGAGAAGCCCCTATCAGAGCTTTCTAAAAAATGAGGGTACAAGGTCAAAAGTCAACATTTTCCTTGCTCATGTTTCGTATTCGGACAAATGACAATAATATTTTGTTTATATAAATTTGTTTTATTACAAATTATTGGAGAGTGCCTGTTGGCACTCTCCAATAATTGTAATAAACAAATTTTAATGAACAAATCTAGACCACCAAAAATAATCTAGTCCTCAACCAGTTAACGTCAATGACGATGTCATAGGGTGCCTGGGCCCCCCACTTTTCCCTCAGGGGGCCCCCAAAATCAAACTTCACATTGCTATCTGACCATGGTTTTCCCAGCCAATATCTCACCTGCAAACGGCACACAACAATATACGTTATGTCCCGTTAATCGTTATTCCAATGTCTAACATGCATTTTCTTTATATATACAGAATACAGTGGAGCCCACTTAAGTGAATATCTCTTAACTGAATAACCCTGTTAATTGAATATAATTTCCCAACACAACACCATTTACCATACCTCCAGTACAAATTTGCCGTGTTAATTGAATATAGGTTATAGAGTAAACTCCTGCTAATTGAATAAAAAATCATGTAAACCGTCATGAAATTACACCCACTCGCCCCAGTTTTTCGTTGTTTATAGACCTATTTGGCCTCAGTACATCCAATACATGGATTTAAATCTATTATATCTTGTTTGACAGAGCTCATGGAACTCACTCCTGTCACTTGAATAATTTTCATTGGCGAAGTGGCTATTCAATTAACAGGGTTCCACTGTATTACAATTGTTTGTCTATTTTGGCAGAATTATTATTTACCGATCAAGTTTAATGTGCTTTTAGTGAAAATAGTTCGCTGGTATTGCAACAATACGAGTAATACCTGTATTTGCATGGTGATACATCGTGGAATCATTTACAAATAATGATGTGAGCCCAATTTTAGACACAATCTGAGGGCCTTTGAAGAGCATGTCAGGTGTTGTAGAAATGTGCAGATATCACTCCTAGGGCATCCAAATACGAAAATGTTTCCTGGGGGAGATGTCCCCAGACCCCCACCAACAAGAGGGAGATCCCCCCTCCCATACCCTCTCCCAGCTCAGGCCGGTGGGCTTTGGGAGATGCCTTTGGCATCTCGACCTTGCACCCCCATATCTTACTTAGGCCCCCCCCCCCACAAAAAAAAAAAAAAAATAAAAATCCTGGCACCGCCACTGGCTAAAGTTTCTGTGTAGCCTTCAGTGAAAAGCTGAGGGAACTATTTTATTTTGCAGATGAATAATTTGATAGCTGAAAGTGTTTCTTTGATTATCCTCTGATTGCTTTGAAACTGATGTTTGTAACTTTTAAAGCATTTATTTATTAAACATTATTTTGGGATTAAAATATGATTTCGTTAGAATACGTATTGTTTTTTTGAATGATTACAAAATTATTTAATTTGTGACTAGGAGGTGAAATATATTTGTAGTAACTTGTTGAAAATTCTCATTTCACATGCTCATGAAATAATTATGGTATTAACTCAAAGGCCATATTTATCCTCTATTTATCAAACTGCTGTTCTTCAAACAACATTTTCTGGTATTATTCTGTATCTTTACGGGGACATGGGGATTCTGCAAAATGATGCGAGTCAGTGGATAACCGGATCAAGTAACACAGCCATTCTGAAAGCGGTCAAAGGGGAACTTGCAGGGTTTCTGCTGGGGGAAAGGTAAGGAGGCTGTCCGCGTGGCGACCGATGATCATCGGTACCACAGACCGACCATGCTTTGGGTGGTGGTAGGAAAATTTTGAATTCTGAAATCCCAAAACTCCCATTTCCTTATATCTGAGAGGATATTTTGCATCTTTTACTGAGACATATCTGTCCGATTTTACACATTGACAGCCAGTAATTTCTGATGAATAAGTCGTAAATAAGAAAAAATGGTTGCTCAAAACAATTCATAGTATACGTGACTCTCTATTCGCCCAGGGTGTTTCGTCATAATAAAACTGTCAGGTCTTGGCATTTTCATTGGGACTAAATGTCCAGGGCGAATAGAAAGTGTGAGTAGAAAGGGAAGATTCGCCCATAATTTAAAAATTTAATTTTAAATATGGGCGAAACGACGCTTGTGAGATATTTTAGCAGACACAAGCACTGCGCAAAAATCTCATTGCACGTGCATTGTACAAATTTTGACATTTGCGGCCACTGTGAAAACGAATACTAAAGTACATGTAGACTTGGGTTCGGTAAATCTCTACTTTAGAAAAACATTGCGGGTAAAATAGATAGGATCTTGCAACCAATTTTTCTCGACAACCACACCAAATTTAAATCTGTGCAAAATTTCTCAACTCCTGATTCTCACGGTCAAGTCGAAAAAAGACAGAGGCTGGTCTTCTTCTGTGTTCTCTGATTCCAATTGGTTAATCCTGGTCACATGTGTCCTCAGAATGGTGGAATTCATCTTCACAGCTGGAACAGGTTCCGGAGAGTTCTGGAAGTCTTTCCTGGTTCACAGACTGTCTCTGATGACGTCACGCGAATGGGATTATATAGCAATTCTACAACAATACTCGATATTATTATTGTTTGATGTCTTTGATGTTGAAAAACTGCTTTGAAATCAATTACTGTCCAGGTGCTGTGACAGAATGGTGAAACGGACATGTGCTTTGTTTTCAATGAAATATGTGTACGGAAATTGGCAAAAGAAGTTTAGAAATGGCAATTCTACAGGCTAGGAACTAAATGTATTCTCGGGGGACGGGTAGATCATGGCGAATTTAAAAAATTCTGTTATGTCGGGAAGGTGACCTGGCAGGGGAATGTGGCTGATTGACGGCCACTGTACCGGTATAGCGGAAACCCTGACTTGGTTGGATGCCTGTTAAAGATAGAATAGATATTGGAAAACCAGGTTGTTATTTGAATTACCTTGTAAAACTTGTAAATAGCTGTTAACTATGTATGGGATTCCAACATTCAGACAGGATGGACGAGGCAGGTGAGGCAGTTAATAAAAATTATTTCATGGAGACTGGAGATCTAAAAGGAGGAGTGTAGTGGGGGGGGGGGGGGGGGGGTTGGAGGGCACAGTTTTAGCTCACCGAAGGGAGCTTAACTTATCACTTTCCGTCCGTCGTCATCCATCGTCATCATCCGGCGTGAACTTTACATTATCGACTTGTCCTCACACACGACCAGACCAAATTGAATCAAATTTGGTGTGCATGTTCCTTATCATATGTCAATTCACGATTGTTCAAATAAACTTGCCGCGCCCAGAGGGGGCACCACAGAGTATAACTCTGATAGCACCCATAAATTTTTTTTAAAATTCAAAAAAATCTTCAGATCCACCAATCAGAATATTTTCATATTTTGTTATACAACAGCTCTAGGGGGGAGGGGGGGGGGCAGATTCAAGTCTGTTCAAATCGAGTCCCTGGGTTAAGATTTCTCTCTATTGGAGCCTGCATTTTAACTTAGTACAATATGTGGAATATTATTTTAAAATCTTCTACTTCAGATCCACCAGTTGAAATCTTTTGATATTTGGTATACAACATCTCTAGGGGGGTATGGTTCAAGTGTGTTCAAATCAGGTCTCTGAGTTAGTATTTGGGCTTTCTATTGGAGCCCAAATTTTAACTTGGTACAATTTGAGGAAATTTCTTTAAAAATCTTCTTCTTCAGATTCAGCAGTCTGAATCCTTTCATGTTTGGTATCCAACATCTGTAGGGGAATCAGATTTAAGTTTGTTCAAATGGAGTCCCTGGGTTAATAATTGGGCTCCCTGTAGGAGCCCAAATTTTAACTTAGTGAAATATGAGGAAATTTCTTTAAAAATCTTTTTCTTCAGATCCTCGAGTCAGAATGCTTTCATATTTGGTATACAACATCTTGGGGAGGGGGTTGGGGGGGGGGGGGGTCAGATTCAAGTTTGTTCAAATCAGGTCCCTGAGTTAGTATTTTTGCTCTCTATTGGAGCCCAAAGTTCAACTTGGTGCAATTTGAGAAAATCTTCTTCAGATCTACCAGTCAGAATCCTTTCATCTTTGGTACACAACATCTATAGGAGGGTCAGATTGGGGAGTCTGACAGTTGCTCGCCATTGCTCAGTGGCTCACTCCAGGTACTACGGCTTCCTCCACTCCAAGCCAGAAAATAAGCAGACTGTCACCTGCAAAATGAGGCCCCCAAAGGGTGAATTTAGTGATTCTACCCTGCACAGCAGGGTAGCATCACTGAATTTACCCTCTCTGAACCTCAATCTGAATCAGGGTCTCACAACTAAATAGAAAGAGGTACCCAGAGGATAAATTGGCCCTCTGTATGGGATAGCATCATCAAATTCACCCTCTGGGGACCACATTCTGCAAATGTTAGACTGCTTATTTTCAGGCCTGCTCCACCCATAAAATTGTCCGGACACAAGGTGACCCAAGCTGTCAAAAATGTCATTAAACCCCAATAAATAAATAAATGCGATGAAAATGTGTTGTTCTACCATTTGAGTATAAAGAAAAAGGATTTGCGAATGTAGAGAGAGCATTAAATAGTTCTATATGTACCAAACATATATACTTCAAAATGACTAGTAGCTCACGACAGCAGTAGGTTAACATATCACTGTGAGTTTAACAGCTGACATTCTGGTGACATCACTTTTGAAATTATTGGTTTTGATGATGTCAGGCTGTGTATGATGGGAGAAAAATTATCCTTGAGTGATGTGGTGTTGGAATGGATAAATGTGGAAGGTTTGATTACTGTAGAACCTGTCTTGAGAGATCACCCTTTGTGCCTCACAAAAGTGGTCTCTCAAGACAGGTGGTCTCTCGTAACAGGTTTCAGGTTTTCTCAAGTCCGTGAATAACCAACCACAAAATTCAGAAATGGAGAAGAATGGATTCTTGTAATTACTTTGTAGTTATTCTTTTTTATGAAGTTTTTGTAACAAATTGAAATGGACTGTTATAAAAATTATAAAAATAAATTAGTGTTGAAAATCTTCATTGAAGATTTTCAACACTAATTTATTTTTACAATTTTTATAACAGTCCATTTCAATTTGTTACAAAAAGATTTTCAACACAAATTTATTTTTATTCCCATCTGTCACATTTCAGGTATGTATGAAATTGTTTATTCAGCAATAATCTTAATCTTTTCACAGGGGTCTTATAAAAACATCTCAATCTTTAATGAGTTAGCAATTGAAACCCAATTAAGAGCTTTTAATACTTTTAATTATGTTAGTATAACTACAATGGATTTTCCAATTCCGGAACAGGTAAAAAGTTTTTGTCATGGTCTCAGTCTTCCAAGGGGCAGTCTCTCAAGACAGGTCCATTATTGCATAAAAATACAAGTTGGTACCAGGTCACAGTGGTCTCTCAAGGCAGGTGGTCTCTCAAGACAGGTGGTCTCCCATAGCAGGTCCATTATAGTGTAAAACCAATCGGTGCCTGGCAGATGTGGTCTCTCACGACAGGTGGTCTCTCAAGACAGTGGTCTCTCAAGACAGGTTTTACTGTACAAAATACAAATGATGATGAAATCTTTTACTGATAGAGTGCTAAATTATTATTCAAAGATGATTTGTAACATGGGTATTTTTTTCAAAGATACCCTGCAATCAGCAAGCAGAGCCTTAGTTTAGCAAGATAACGTTAATAAGGCCTAAACAAGATAAAAATCTGTTTCTCAGGTCCTCCCGTATGCTCCTTTTGACTGCTAAATGCCCTCGTTTTATAACTGGTGAAAACTTAAAAAAATAAAAATTAAATAGTGTGACTAACCCTGTGCAATGCCTATAGTTTGTCAGTGTATGTTGGCTTACCATCTAACCTTGTGCAAGGGGGCACGGTGGCTCAGTAGGTAGAGGTGCAGGCTGCAAGCCAAGAGGTCCTCGGTTCGAATCCCACCTGCGGCAATCACGTTGTGTCCTTGGGCATGACACTTCACCTCCATTGCCCATGTGGGGGCACGGTGACACTGTGTACTAAGGCGTACTGCATGTCGATGGCGCACCTGTCTTCAACCAATGCTAACCCTGCTTATTTGGAGTTAGTATGTTGGGGAGCTGACAGTTGCTCACCATTGCTCGGTGGTTCTCTATGGGTACTCCAGCTTCCTCCACCTGTAAAATTGTCGAGGTCATGATTAACCATTGTGCAGAAATATGTGACCCTAAACACAAATAAATAAATATTTAACCCTTAAAGGCCTATTTACAAATTTTCTAACCCCAGAACAGCTGCCCTTAACATGCCATCATGAGGCAATTTGCTGACAAAAGACAAATTATGTGAGCAGCGGTTTCTAGTCAAGTCTTGGCTGCCTTAACAGGCAGCCAAGACTTAACCAGGAATCACTGCTAAGCCATTAGATGTATAGAGACTGTGGAATTGTGGGAATTCAAGACACTTGTCCAGGCCCTTAAGGGTTAAGAGAGCAAAGAATAATTCATCAGCTTGTATATGTTTACTATCTTTCTTAGACACATTGAGGAGCTGACAGTTGCTCAGTGGTTCTCTCCGGGTACTCCGGTTCGTCCACCTGTAAAACTGTCACGGTCATGGTTAGCCATTGTGCAGAAATATGTGACCTTAAACACCAATAAATAAATAATAAATAATCTTGTACAATGCCTATGGTTAGTCAGTGTATGTTAGCTTACCATCTAACCTTGTGTAATGCACTGGGTTTTTTTTACCCTTTTCTTCCTGGTTATAAATAAGATTATCTGTATTATGCAACTAACCCTGTACATTTTACAACCTTATTGAGTATACATTCTCATGTAGTGTGTGATATGGCAGTTACCAATTTTTTTTAGCCAAAATGTGTGACAACCATATTTACTCTATGTTTTGAGACACTCCATGTTTTGAGACACCCAAATTTTCTAAAAAAAAATAATTTTTTTTTCTGCTCTAATATTGGGACAAACATCCGGTTGGACATGACTGAATTCAATAGAACTCATGGCGTGAACAAATGGTTGTCCAGTTTCAGTGGGTTTGAAAAATCAAAGAAATAAAAATGAATATAAAAAAAGAATTAAACAGCAATAATACTGATTTGTGTTGGTTTTCATTCAAACCCACCCTGGAGTTACTGCATTTACAGCTATTTATAAGAAGAAAAGGAACCCTGTGCAATACATTTTCTAGTTCTGGTTGAATCTAAAAATAGGAAATGAATTACATTAGAAGCCACTATTAGGGCACTATTGGAAATTGTTCAAAGCCACTTTGGTGGCTTTGAGCACTTTTCAACTGAGCCCTGATAATGGCTTCCAGCACTTGGCCAGCTAAATTCAGTTGACAGAATTATTCTGATATTGATACTCATGAGGTCCCTACTGTATTGTAGTGTGTGTTTCAGGCTAATAATTACATTGTTAATGTAGTTATACGTTTTGGGTCCAAATACTCAATTCCCATTGGTCAGCTGGATGAAAACGTCATAACCAAATGTAATTCATTTTCAATTGAATACATTTGATCGAACTTTGACCCGCATTTACGGTTGAGCGCAGATGACAGAATGTAATTTGGGCAGTGTTTGGGTGGGTTTTTAACTGTTAGCACCGCTTGCAATGATCAACTCCGCTGCTGTTTCTTTGGTGACATTTCCCAACTGTGGCATAAAGCCCGTTACTAAAATACTCGTTTCCATTTCTAAAGTTGTGAAAATTAAAAATCAGAGTTGTGCGCTTTGTGTGTGTGAGGGTGGTTTTTTGCCTTGTTCGTTCGTACATGTTTTATTTCGTCTTTCTGCTTTGTTGTTTGGTAAAAAGTAGTTTAAACAGTTGCGGAATGTAATTATAAGAATTGAATGCAATTTTTATAATCTTTATTGGAGTATGAACATGTGGGAATGGGTACAAATTGTATGAATCATTTTGGGATTCATACATAATTTGTACCCATTCCCACACGTTCATACTCCAATAAAGATTATAAAAACTGCATTCAATTCTTAAATAATTTGTATTTTGCATCTTGAAAGTTTTGTTTGATCAACTTTATTTGTCAATTTTTTCACACAGGCAGAACAGTCGGGACTAACCCTTGGAAGTTATGAAGAATATTTGAAAGAAAATCTCAAAGACTACCATGATGCATTCATGGCATTTGCCATTGAATTTCTTCATTTACTGCAAGTAGATAATACAACAGCTGTGACTATGATGGAAGCTGTGTGGGATCTCGAATTGAAAATGGCTAAGGTAATTAGTAGTCTTAAAGTAAAAACATACTGGATATGCATTAACCCTTTACCCAACGCAGACGATATCAAAATTTATTATTTTAAATATCATTTTTTTAAATTTTTCAAAAAATTTCAACAAAACCATATCATGTCACTCCTCGTTGGAATGAGCTCGACAAGCTCCTTCCAACGAGGGGTCACATGATATGGTTTTGTTGAATTTTTTGAAAAATAATATTTTTTGCAACTACTGAATTTACATATTACGCGGATGGATACGGCCGATTCGTTGGGTAAAGGGTTAACTAGTTCTGTGTTAACCCTTTACCCAATGCAGACGATATCAAAATTTATTATTTTAAGTATAATTTTTTCAAATTTTTCACATTTCAACAAAACCATATCATGTCACTCCTCGTTGGAACGAGCTCGACGAGCTCGTTCCAACGAGGGGTCACATGATATGGTTTTGTTGAATTTTTTGAAAAATAATATTTTTTGCAACTACTGAATTCACATATTACGCAGACGGATACGGCCAATTCGTTGGGTAAAGGGTTAACCCTTAAAGGCCTGGACAAGTATCTTGCATTCCCACTATTCCACAGTCTCTGAACATCTGATGGATTAGCAGTGATTTCTAGTTAAGTCTTTGCTGTCTGTTAAGGCAGCCAAGACTTGACTAGAAACCACTACTTAGGCCAATAAAAATAAAAAATCTGTTTCTCCGGCCCTCCTACATGGTCCTTTTGGCTGCTGCATGCTTTCTTTTTATGACCAATGTAAACTTAAAAAAATAAAAATTAAATGGTTTATGTCTGATATTTTACTCAAGTTAAAAAATTGATAAATTTGTACCTTGTGTGCAAGAAGGCTTTGCAAACATAAACCAAGAACATGAACTTTGATGGCCAAGAAATAATTACAGAAAAAAAAAAAAAAATTCACTCGCCTGCATGCAGTTTTACAAATAATGGCCTGAGAAACAGAAGATCTACTTTGTGTGGCCTTTGGTAATTTGTCTTTTGTCCGCAGGGCCTTCTCATGTTGGCATGTTAAGGGCACCTGTTCTGAGGTTGGAAAAGTTGGAAATAGGCCTTTGAGGGTTTACAAATATTTGTCTTTGTCTTTGAGTATCCAGTGTTCTGTTTGAGTATGCAGTGTTTTCTATGAGTATATAGGGTTCGCTATGAGTGCAATGCACTATCATTCTCCTACTTAAGATCCTACTGAGAGGAGAACAGATACAGTTCTTCCAAAGATATGAGCCAAGTGTCATCAACTCGCAAAGAATATTTTGGAACGTTTTTGCTACAAAATGGAACTTTGTTTTGTGACTTTGTCTAGAAACAATTACAGATGTACTACACATCCGCCGTGGACTGCTCACTTTCCACAGGTGGGCAATATTTCCATGAATGCAATAATATTAAATTCCAAACACCAATTATAGGCATAATCATCAAAAATTTAATGAACGAAGCAGTGGGTACCACCCAGGGCTTCTGTTATTAAAATTTTGCTGCTTTTTGCTGTTGATGTTTTTGTTATCTGGTAAATGCATGCGAGGACATCACTCTCCATGCATGGACTATGACCAGACGGTGACGACTGTACTGTACTTGAATGTCTCTTCCAAGTTCACCCATTCACTGCATTTTGATGCACACCCACCTGTTCTAAGGCAGTAAAAATTTACTAAAATCATTAGAAGGCCTTAACTGGTAGAGTGCTGGAAGCCCATATTTGGGCTTTATTCTGAAGTGCAGGTGCTGCAACTTAATGGCTTCATATTCTATGGATTTGCGTCATATAATTTTTGAATTGAAATTATTTAGTTTATGAGGATTTGCCTTGTTACAATTTATGGGAGAGTGCCACTAGGCACTCTCCCATAAATTGTAACAAGGCAAAGAGACGTGGACAAATTTGAATGACCAAAAATAATTTAGCACTCTAACAGTTAAAGGATTATGGTAAAAAAACACACCAGGAATGCCTAAACTGACTCTCTGTCATAATACGTGTATCTGTAGTGCAAATCTTTTTTTTTTTACTTACAAATTTCTCGATCAGATGATTTATGTACATGCTGCAAAAAGGAGAGGGAGCCATTATCATATGAGTGTGCAGGGTTCTCTAATAGTATACTGGGTTCTCTATTATGAGTATACAGGGTCCTCTAGGACTATAAAGGGTTCTCTATGATAACACTCAATGAATATAGGGGTTCTCCATGACTATACAGGGTTCTCTATGAGTATAGAGTTCATTTGTTGAGGGTTTGACCTCCGGCAGGGGATCAGAAATGAACATTCTAAAACATGATTGTGTCCTTTGAAAAACACAAATAGGCCTGTGCCTTCGTCTGAGGCCAAACACAGCCTATCTATTCACTATTATGCCCCACAAAGTAGATCTTCTGTTTCTCAGACCATCTTTTTGTAAAATTGCATGTGGACGGGCAGTTTTTAGCTCACCTGACTGAAAGTCAAGGTGAGCTTTTCTGATCACTTTTTGTCCGTCATCTGTCGTACGTCGTGAAGGTGGTGTTTGGGTCATTTTCTCCCAAGCCACTGGCTGCAGTTCAATGAAAATTCACATGAGTAGCGGGGAATTTGGGTTTTTCTTCAAATTGGGTTTCTGCTCATATTGAAGAGGGGGGTGGGGCCAAAATGCACAAAATTTTTTAAAATCTTCTTCTCATGAACCAGCCAGAGCAGAGACTTGATATTTGGTATGCAGCTTCCATTTGAGGTGTAGACTCAAGTGTGTTCAAGAAAAGTTTGATGGGCAATATTTGCCTTTGTTCTGAGAGGAGCAAAAATTTTTGCCCCGCCCAGAATTTTTTTTTTCTGAACCGAGAGGCCAATTTGGACCAAATTTAATATGAGGTATTATTGGGTTATAAGTACTTGATTTATGCCAAAATTATTTTTCCTGCAGCCCCATGGGAACCTCAGGAGCCAAAAATAGAAAAAAACGAAAACGTCCATATCTCCAAAACTGCCTGGCACTGAGAATTTTTATTTGGTGTGAGGCTTCCTTGGGACCAACAGAAAGGAATGGTAAAAAAAAATGCCATCGGTTTTGTCATCAGGTATTTTTTCGTGACTTTTGAAAAAATGCTGAGTCAGCATTTTTTAACACTGTGGGCAATGGGAAAAAATTAAAGAATCATTTGCTTCCAAACCACTGCTCCAAAAGCTTTCAAATTTCACATATAACATCTTTGGAAGATTGTTTCACATGTTTATTGAAATCAATTCCCTGGGTCCGTATTTGGGCTCTCTATGGGAAATTAGATTTTGGGTTTTTTATGCGTTTTGGTCAATTTTAAGACAAAAAATTTTCTTTTCTTTTTTTTACACTGAAAATTTGAGGTCTGGAGGGACTTGGAAAATTTTGGACCAAAATCCGGAAATGAGTTTTTTGTTTTTTTATGCGTTTTGGTCAATTTTAAGAATAAGAAATCAAAATTTTAGTCTGAAAATATTTTGTTTGGGACAGGAACTGAAAATAGAAGGAAAATCCTGTGTATTGTGTGGGCACAATCACTTCATCTAGTTGGTATATGCTTTTCTTAGGAGGGGCGTATGCAGCTTATTCAAGTCAAGTCCCTGGTTTGATATTTAGACTACCATATCAGGTGAGTGCCCTCAGGGGCC
The DNA here is from genome assembly GCA_031216915.1 of Pictodentalium vernedei. Lineage (NCBI taxonomy): Eukaryota > Metazoa > Mollusca > Scaphopoda > Dentaliida > Dentaliidae > Pictodentalium > Pictodentalium vernedei. The sequence continues at coordinate 78,436,983 of CM062296.1, read as the reverse complement.
TCTTGTTTATATTTTTTTTATGCCTCCCGACTTAAGTCGGGTGCCATATAGTGATTGAAGTGTGCATGTGTCCATCCGTGTGTGTTTATGTCCATGTGTCCTTATGTGTGTGTGTCTGAGCCAATAACTCGAAAACTGTTAGGGCCACAGTCATCAAACTTTACACAATTATAAATATTATTATGGGAGGATGTGTCACACACCATAGCCGGGTTCGTACCTTCAAGGTCAAGGTCTCATTTCAAGGTCACACTAAAAATCGGTCAATATTCGTGTCTCAGCCATAACTCAGAAACGAATCATAGTACAATTGTTAAACTTTTTTACAAATGTTAAGGACAGTCAGAAGGTGTGTCACGTGTAATAGTTTCCGCCGCATCTGCAAGGTGAAGGTCACAATTGACCTTCATATGTTCAGGGTCACAAATCGTGTCGCAAGCATTACACCAAAACTGTTAGGGCTAAATCATCTAACATCACTCAATTATAAAGGACATCGGATGGATGTGTCACACACCACCGCCAGGTCTGTAAGGTCAAGGTCACATTTCAAGGTCACACTGAAAATCATCAATATTTGTGTCTCAGCCATAACTCAGAGACGAACCTAAGTACAAATATTAAACTTTTTACAATTTTGTTTGTTTGATGGAGGTCAAGGTCACAAGGTCATTGCCAAGTAGCGGGGCATAGTCACTTCTGAGTGAATCTCTTGTTTATTTTTGTAATTATTTCTTTGCCATCAAATATTTATGTTCTTGGTTTGTTTTATATTTTAGGCCTCATAATCTACAGAATAGCATGGGTGCTGTTGTATTTCATCCCTTCTTTTGAAATTGACCTAACAAATCAACTGTAGGTGTTATGAAACACTTATTCATATTTATTTAAAATATGAAATTATGATAATTAGCTTCGAAAACAGAGAAGTCAAATGAGAACTTTTGATATCCTCTTTGTTGGGTAAAGGGTTAACCCTTTACCCAACATAATGGCCAAAACTGGCCAGGGCTATTCTCAAAAATCATCAATTAATTTTCCATATTTTAAAATTTTTTTATCTCAAAAACATAGGTTATGACCCCTCGTCGAGCTCATTCCAATGAGGGGTCATAACCTATGTTTTTGAGTCAAAAAATGATAAAAATTAGTTATTCAAGAATTTATTTTTCAAATGTAGTCTGCTTTTCAAGTTAGGTAACGGGTTAAGGCAAAATTTGAAAAACTACTAGAATTTGAAAGGTGATTTTTAGCTCAAGATAAGCTATTGCCATCATGCGTGCAGAAGTCTCTTAGTTTGTTAGTCTGTGAGTCTGTTCACATTTTCCTTTAGCATAGGCTGCACCCATAGTTCTTGTCCGATCGTCCCGAAACTTTATATGCAGGTTTGGGGTCATGTCTAGATGAGAACGTTTGGCAGTGCTTGTCTACAGCTGATAGAATTGGAAGCAGGAAGACTTATGATAATAATCATCTGACATGGACACTTAGAGTTATGAATAATATCATGACTTCATTCCTCTGTAGTGTTGATGGACCCAAAATACTTCTTTGAACCACGTTGCTTTGGGGCTTCTTGATAATTTGTAGTGGTTTGTAGTAATTTATGATATTAATTTGCAGGCTTTCGTTTCCAAAGAAGAATTAATGAATGTGGAGAAATCATACCATAAAATGACAGTTAAAGAATTCCAAACTCTTCTGTTTGGTCCTGTATGTATTTTTATTTATTTTTTTTATTCACTTGTCAGCTTCTTGCATTCTTGAGTTTTGCCATGTACCTATTTTAAAAAAAAATTTATTGAAGTTTAACAATACTGTTGACAGCCAGGGTCACCTTGGGTAGGACAGTTTTACAGGTGGAGGAAGCATGAGCACCCATAGAGAACCACTGAACAGTGGCGAGCAAGCCAGAAAATAAGCAGATTGTCATCAGCAAAATGAGGTCCCTGAGAGGGTGAATTAAGTGATGCTACCTTGCATAGCAGGGTAGCATCACTACATTTACCCTCTGTGAACCTCAATCTGAATCAGGGTCTCAAAACTAAACAGAAAGAGGTACCCAGAGGATAAATTGGCCCACTGTATGGGATAGCATCATCACATTCACCCTCTGGGGACCTCATTCTGCAAATGTCAGACTGCTTATTTTCAGGCCTGGTGGCGAGAAACAGTCTGACTCTCCACATACTAACTCTGCACCAGCAGGGTTAGTTTTGGTTGAAGACAAGTGTACTATCGACATACAGTACGTCTCAGGGCACAGTGTCACTGTGAACCCGGGGTGCGGTGGCATATTGTCCACATGGGGAAATGATGACGCCGTGTACTAAGGCGTACTGCACATCGATGGTGCACATCTTTTCAACCAATCTAACCCTGCATGTGCTGCAGTGTGGAGTTCCGATGTTGGGGAGCTGGCTGCTCCTCGCCGTTGCTCGGTGGTTCTCTCCGGCTTCCTCCGCCCATAAAAACTGTTACGGTCATGATTAGCCATTGTGCATAAGTATATGACCTTTACCCAACGCAGACGATATCAAAATTTATTATTTTAAATATAATTTTTTTAAATTTTTCAACAAATTTCAACAAAACCATATCATATGACCCCTCATTGGAACGAGCTCAATGAGCACGTTTCAATGAGGGGTCATATGATATGCTTTTGTTGAAATATTTTGAAAAATTTAATTTTTTCAACTGCTCAATTTGCAAATTATGCGTGTGGATGTGGGAGATTTGTTAGGTAAAGGGTTAAACACCAATATTTAATAATAATAATAAATCACATGTGGGCTGTGGAATTAAGTAACCACTGATCCACCATGCGCCTAACATAGGTGGCGATTGAACTGTGGACCTTTTGGTTTCAAGTTAAGTGCCATAACCACTGAGCCACCGTGTTCTCACAGGGCTTATGTTTTGACGAGAATCCGAGAATCCATTCACGCAAACATTTGCGCAACAAAGCCAAGCGAGAATCCATTTTGATTCTAGAATTTGCCTCTGCTAGTATTCGCGTGAGAACATTTGAGTCCATTTAACCCATTACCTAAAATAGCAACAGTAAATTAACCAATACCAGAGTAACATGACCGGAAATATCCTTATCCTTTTTCAATAAAATTTTACAGATATGGCTGTCATTGGAACCGGCTCAATGAGCCGGTTCCAATGGCATCAATATTTGTAATATTTTATTAATAAAAATTGTTTCTTTTTTAAAACGTTATCAAATTCAGTTTATATTTTAAAAATTAAACTGCCGTGATGGATGAAGGGCTAACGTGTTAGCAGTATACAACAGGGGTTCAACCATGGTAGCCTCATCGGATCCCGAGACACTTATATAACAGGTATGGATTCTCGCAACCATTTTCGCGAGAATCCAAATGGATTCTCACAAATTTACATGAAATTTTAGCCCTGTCTCACAATGTACCTATTGAATTGGCTAATTTTACCCTGCACTGCACAAAACCTGTAATTATTCAACTTTTCTTTTCCTATAAACATTAAGTATTTACCCCTCAGATAAAATAAAGAGGTACGGAAAGCTCTATAAGCACATGTGTGTGTTCATGAGGGCATGCATGTGTGTATATTGAAGGACACAATCATGTTTTCGAAGAATTTGGAATGTTGATTTCTGATCCCCGGTTGGGAATCAAACTCAGCACCGTCTAGCAATCAGGAGTCCAACACCAAAACGAAAAACTTGAAAGTTTTATTTTTTTTCAGAAACTTAACTAGGAAACCTCATCTCCTTAACTTTTATATCAAACGAAAGGGGTGTTTTGTGTGATACAGTTAAAACTAGAAGTCCTCTCATGAAATGCACACAAATAAAATAGCACGTCGATGTGCGCGTTAATCTACATGTATGCTTATGACTATGGTAAGGCTATCAAATTCTGAACACATGGCCTGTGCACAAGCAATGTTTCAGCCAATGGACCTCTGGGTAACCCGGAGGTCCATTGGCAGAAACATTGCCCATGCCTGCTATGAGTAACCAGAAGAACCTGCCGTGCTTTGGATGCCATTCGATATGGCAATTGCGTGCAATTCCTACGAGCAATTAAGCCTAGATAAGAGCACAGTTCATGACAGGACTTCTAGTTTTAACAGTATGTCACAATGCGCGCACAGCTGTTATAATGACCAGAAACATGTTACAGGGCATCAAGAGATGATGAAAAGGCTGTTTCCTATTCTTAAATGGATTTCGGCAGGCAATAATAGTTAAACTTAGAAACTGATTAAAAAACAAATTGAAAAAAGTCAGATAATGTACTTTTATACTACGTGGACAATGCCCGACATTTGTGAAATAATGCGTACATTGATGATACAATTTTGATAACATTTCTAAATTTCAATTTTTATATGCAGTCCCCATACCCTTAGACTTAAATCTACTGACAGCTTTAGGAAATTAAAGGGAGATAACTTTCCTGTAAATCACTTCCATTGACGAAAATTGACAGACATGACACAAAATTTAGAAGAGACAAAAGAACACTATTCCATCATGAGGTATATTTGAAATAGGATTTAACCATTGCACACTGTCAAAAGACGATAGCTGAAATCTAGTTTTTAGCTTAACTTGACAAAGTCAAGATAAGCTATTGCCATCACGCATGCGGAAGTCTGTCAGACTGTTCACATTTTTCTTTAGCACAGGCTACACCCCGGAGTTCTTGTCCGATCATCACAAAATTTCCTTGGCAGGTTTGAGGTCATGTCTATATGAGAACATCCCCTTTTGTCGTGATTGGTCAACCGTGATGGCTGCCCGAGCCCAAAACCCCAAACATTTAGCATAATCTACAGGTCGTATTTCTGAGGGGATTTCACATACATTAACTGTGATGGCCACATTAATCCACCCCTCAGTTCTTTAGTACAGTCTACACCTCATATTATTTTTATTAAAAACATAGCATACAGGGAACAGAAATTAACATATTCCCAGTTATCGCAATTCTTGTCTTATTTCATAATCCTTTCATAAACTTTGAACATAATCCTTTTCATCAAACACAACACACAATCAAGTTAAGCTACAGAGTCATTGACACTTTCATTTTTTTATCTTACAAGAATGTATTTATTATACCCCCACTTTCGAAGAAAATGGGAGGGGGGATGTACTGGATTACATGTGAGTCTGTCCGAGAATATTCATAACTTTCGTAACTTAATGATTTTCGGTGTTGTCAGATTATTTTTTTTTTATTACTTGTTTTATTTTAATTAATTGATGCTTCATGGGTCCAGCACTGCTGTGGGGGTATGAATTACCTTCAGCAATAGCTCTTGTTGAGTCTGTATTGAGGGTAGCAACTGCATATGCGATCATGCAATTCTGAAAGAGGCCATCGTTTTCGTGACAGGACTTCTAGTTTTAACTGTAGATTAGAATGTCCTATCTTGGTTGTGATTGGTCAACCATGACGGTCTCACGAGCATGTGACCTAGATTTGTTTAGCACAGTCTACAGTTCATATTCATGAAGCGATTTCATTGTGACTTGGTTGGGTGACTCAGTGTGATGTCTAGATGAGACTTTCCTATTTTGGTCACGATTGGTCAGCTTTTACTGCTGCTTCGGCATATGACCTACATTCCTTTAGCACTGTCTACAGGTCATATTTATGAAGGTATTTGATTGTAACTTGGTAGGATGACGCGGTATGATATTTAGTTACTCCATCCTGTAGCCCCTGTTTTGGCTGAGATCTGTCTACCATGAGGGATGATGAGTTGGAGTCTAAATTCCTTTATCACAGTCTACACCTCCTATTATTCTTGTTGAATGCATAAACTATAAGGTACAGAACTTAATGTACCGTATTTACTCTATGTATTGGGACAGTTAAAAATAAATATTTTCACAGATGTCCCACATCTTAGAAAATGTGGAAAAAACACAACCTGTTCTTGTTTGATGCTGAATCAAGTTGTGTGTGATTCGTTTTCCATCACTATAGACGAAAATGGCCATCCAATTTTTTTTTAGATTTTCATTTTTTGCTTCCAAAACATAGCTTATGCCCCTCATTGGAATGAGCACATTGCACTCGTTCTAATGAGGGGTCATAAGCTATGTTTTGGAAGCCAAAAATGAAAATTTTTAGTTACACAAAAATTCTTTTTATGAGTGTCATCTGCCACTAGCATTCAGTGAAGGGTTGAAGTCTGTCACAATGTAATATTAAATAGTCTTCCTCATGTCAGTCCGGACTGTAAATATTAAAACTTAGGAACAGATTTAAATAAAAATAACACAAATCGGTATGTATTATCAATTTTTTATTGTTTAAAAAGGAAAATTAAACACAAACTTAGCTTTAATATTGAGCATTTTGCACCGTTTTCAGGTGACTGGGCCAACCGGTAACAAGACTCCTGAGTGTCCCAAACATTGGAGCATAAAAAAATAATATTTTTCTGGAAAAAATGTGTGTCCCAAACTATAGAGTGTCCCAATATATAGAGTAAATACGGTATTGTCAATTGTCACATTTCTTGTCATATTTAATGATCCTTTCATAAACATGGAACCTCCTTTCTTTTTGTGTACTGTCTAGATGGGAACATCCTAGCTGGGTCATAATCTGCCAGCTGTGACAGCTGTGCGGGTTCGAATCCTAAAGCCACCAGTCAGAATCCTTTCATATTTGGTATACAATGTCTCCAGTGGGTAAGATTCAAGTTTGTTCAAATCGAGTGCCTGGTCTCTTGTTTATTTGTGGAAGGCAATAAGTATGTTAGAGGCGCACATTTTTTCCGGACACGGCCATCGCTGAAAAACAAAGTATTTTGTTTGTATGGCCTAAACTTCATTGACTGTAGAATAATGAATGACGATTACATCACAAAAGAATCCAATACCATGATGTCATGATTTTCATTCATAAAAAATCAATGCACAGGCCTGGCATTCTGAAAAATGCAGGAGGGCAAAAAATCGCTCTCCTCAATCAGCTTAGGAGAGCAATTAGCTTTACACAGCATTTTAAGTATCCAATTGAACGAACTCATTGAAACTGAAAGCAACAGACTACATCAGTGATTTTATTAACTTTACTAAGGTAAAGCGAAATCTCTTAGACATCTAGATGTCTCACTCAACAACCGAACACACACTTGTGTACCCAGACCTGTTGTCCAAGAAAGTCATATGCCTAGCACTACCACCTTCAACCCCCCAAGGGGGTTGAAGGTGGTAGTGGTAGGCGTATGACTTTCTTGGACAACAGGTCTGCTTGAATCTACAGTCACATCCTGGTGCAAGTGCTTCAAGTGACAGGATAGTAGTAATGGTAGTATATTATAGTGTCAATATTCCTTGAATAATTACCCCTCAAACTGTGATGTCAGTTGTTGAAATTGAAACTGACAGAAAAAAAAAATATTCTGTGACCCATTTTGCTTCAAATGATTGCAACTGTGTTTGGGTATGGTTGCAGCCATTACCTTTTACCACTAAACCACTTTCAAAATGGAATTACGTGATGTTATGTGACTTCGAAGTTAAATTACATTTTTGCTTTACAACAAAAATTTAATGTGAGCATAATACATGTAATCTCAATCATCCCAGACCAAAATATTTAGGAGGGCAATTTTTCGCTCTCCTTAATTCTTTCAGGAGGGCAGTAAGGAGAGCTAAAAAATCGCTCTCCTGAAATTGCCAAGCCTGAATGCATAGGTGCTGAACAATTGTCAAAATATATGCAAGTCAAGAAAAGGAGGAATACTGTAAGATAAATTGGTTATTACATGTACCACCATCTGGGTTTCTGGGATGGTGGATTGAAGTCTCTCCCTCGCCTCTGGATCTCCTCAATGTATGTCCAGTGACGATGTTTTGTCTTCAACACATCATCTCGGAAACCCAAATGATGGTAACAACGTAATATATAGATTGTTGAGATTCTGCAGTGTTGTTGGGAGAAAAGCAGGCTGCAGATTTTATCTGGATGCAGGGTTCCTGCGGGGCTTTGAAAACCTGGAAAAGCCTGGAATTTGTCAAAAGGTCATTCAAGGCCTTCAAAGCCTTGAATTTCCAATGGGAGCCTTGAAAAGCCTGGAAAATCTGAGAATTTTGTGATGCGTAATTTAATCCGAACATATTTTATGGCATTTACAGCAAATGTAACTGTGTGGTTTATTAATCCGGTCATATTTTGGAGTATTTACGGCAGTGCCAATGCGTGCATTATTGATAGAACTTTGCAATGATGTGACACTGAAATCCTTTGAATCAAGCATTGTGAATGGTTGCTATTGATGTGGGCGAGCACAATGGTGTATTTTTAAGCCAATGGGAAGATTTATTGTAAATTCTGTCTGTTCTAATGCTGAGCGCACGTGCGTGGATAATTTATTCATATTCAAAATATTACAAATGGATGATTGTTCAGTTGAACTATTTGAGTATTTCCGAAGCATGTATGTCTGATGAATTTGCCACAATGTCATCTTAAAGTCCTGGCACGGGCAGTCACCATCACGGTGGATTCCGAGTTTGGATTTCCAAATGAAAGTGTTATTGTCTTATTCACCTCAAATTTTAACATGTGCGATTTTAAGGATGATTCGCCCATGTATGAAACATTAAAAACTTTTCGACACTTATTGCATTTAGCTGAATACCATTCAACTGGAACAGGCAGTAACCAGTTATAGTATGCAGTTGATTTAATCCAAGCTTGTTGGAAAGTACACTTCCCCACAACGGAATTACATTTTGCTTTTCGAATGACATTTCCGGAGACATTGTGGGTTACGAAATGTGTCATTTACGTGTAACATGTAGTTTACTCATTGGGAGAAAGGATGACATCAATTCATTTGCATTCATTAAGTGTTCAGTTAGAATAGCGGTACATGTACAAGAGACATAGCTATTGTGCCACATGGTAATTACACTGCAGTTGGAGGATAAACACAAGAAAATGTCTTTCTCAGGCTCACTAATTCTAATCAGTGATATCATTGCTTGGATAGCTTTCAGAAAGAGTTTTCCAAGAAATGATGTCAAGTGTTAGAATTACCAACAAAGGGAAATATAAGAGAAAGTTTCTAGTCGTTATCTGATAATTTAGGGTACTTTGCCAGCCTCGGCCTTGAAAAGCCTTGAATTTCATAAATGGGGGCCTTGAAAATCCACGAAAATTGCCGAGAAATGGCCTGGAATGGCCTTGAATTTCAAAGATTTTAACCTGGGGGTACCCTGGGATGGTAACTGTGTAACAATCCAGTTGAAACTGTCTGTCCAGATTCATGATTACAGTACTGTAGGTTGTCATGCCGTGCATAATAAATACATTACAGGGCATTTAGTTGCAGATACAGTGTCATATACGGCTCAGAGAAAACAATATTAGGTTCGGCTTCGCCTCACTTGACACTAAATACTGTACCGATCCCAAGGCAATACCATCCAACTCTAAATGATACTTACTGGTCTGTTATAACTCATCAATTCAAACACAACCTCTCCAGCATCAGCAAACATGTACGTGGGCAATGAAAATAAACATGCAGTTAACAACGCATGAACTAAAGTTGCTCCACTCTCCTCAAGAAGTTCAGAAATTAATGTCTGCCTGGATTCAAAATCATTCTTATCCTGGAATAAACAAGAAAACAAGAGATTGCATGGTCTCCAAAAAATATTCTATCTTAACCCTTAAGGACCTAATTCCAACTTTTATCTAACAATCATGTAGATTTTGGCCTGAAAACCACGAGAAACGGTATGTATCACATAATGTGTTCCGATTCCGTATCACATAGACGACTCATTCTGATTCCGTATCATACAGACGACTCGTTTCCGGTAGTGCTATGGGCTATCATAACAGGCACATGGATACATTCTATGTGCGTTTCAGTGATCGACCGAACATTATGTCCCAAAAATGTTTAAAAATAATTTAACCCTTAACCTAACATGAAAAGAAGACGACACGTGCAAAAAAAAAACATTCTTGAATAACTAATTTTCTTCATTTTTTTTTCTCAACAACATAGGTTATGACCACTCATTGGAACGGGCGTGATGAGCTCGTTCCAATGAGTGGTCATAACCTATGTTTTTGAGACAAATAATGAAAATTAATTGGCGATTTTTTTAGAATAGCATTGGCCGGTTTCTCGGTGTTGTCTAAAAATGGCATCACAACTCGCCTGCAAAGCCGGCTCGTTGAGATCCCATTCTGGACACCACCTCCAATCTGATACAAATCATAGGACATGCACATTATCATGATAATCTGTATATATCTGCCAACTAAATGCCCTGTAACTTATAATGTTGTTAAAACTGTTTTAATATGTTACAGATTGATATCATGTCATACCTGGACAAGTTATTCCATAGATCCATACCAGACGATGAAGAAATTATTGTATATACTCCATCATATTTTAAAAAGTTAATAACAATTCTACATGATACACCCAAAGAGTGAGTATAATGGAGTTACTATTTAATTCTGGACAGATTTGAATAATTCAGTGTGCTGAGATATATTTGGCTTAACCCTTTACCCAACGAATCGGCTGCATTTGCCCACGTAATTTTCAAAATTAAGTATTAGAAAAAAATGTATTCTTCAAAAAATGTCAACAAAACCATATCGTGTTACCCCTCATTGGAACAAGCTCATTCCAATGAGGGGTCACATGATATGGTTTTGTTGATTTTTGGGGGAAAATCTTTAAAAATCAATAATTAAAATAATAAATTTTGATATCCTGTGCATTGGGTAAAGAGTTAAAGACATTGGCAATGAAATAGTTCCAACAGTCAGGGAATTTTTAGCCTGACTGTTTTTAGCCCGACTGTTTACAGTAAGGGGTATAGTAATGACTTTTGGCCGTCCGTCTGTCCGTCTGTCCGTCTGTTAACATTTAGAGTTTTTGGTTAAAGTTTGTGGTTAAAGTTTTTTACTGAAGGTTCAAGTGGGTTTTTTTTTTTTTTTTTTTTCCTGTTTAGTTGACATTTGGAGTTTTGGTTAAAGTTTGTGGTTAAAGTTTTTTATTCAACCTTCAAGTACAGGCTATACCGGGTAGTTCTTGTCTGATCGTCACGAAATTTCATATGCAGGTTTTAGGTCATGTCTTCATGAGAACGTCCCCTTTTGGTCGTGATCGGCCGACCAGTATGCCTGCCAAAGCCCAAAACCCGAAAACCATTAGCACAGTCTACAGGTCGTATTTATGAAGGGATTTCATTGCAACTTCATAGAATGCCTCTCTGTAATGTCTAGATGAGAACGTCCCTGTTTGGGCATGATCTGTCAACTGTGATGGCTGCCAAAGCCCGAAACCCAAAAACTTTTAGCACAGTCTGCAGGTCATGTTTAATATGGATGCATTTCGTTGTAACTTGATACGATGACTCCGTATGATGTCTACATGAGAATTTTCCCATTTGGGCGTGATCTATCAACCGTCACAACTGCCCGAGCCCAAAACCTGAAAACCTTTAGCACAGTCTACAGGTCATATTTATGGGGGGATTTCATTGTAACTTGATAGGTTGACTTCATATAATGTCAACATGAGAAAGTCCCCTTTTGGACGTGATTGGGCAACTTTGACGGCTACAGGTGCCCGAAAGCCTTCAGCACAGTCTACAGTCATAGTTATGAAGGGATTTCATTGTAACTTCGTAGGATCAATCCACTTGAGAATCCAGATGAGAATGCCCCCTTTTGGTTGCCATCATTCAACCTTGATGGCTGCCCGAGCCCGAAGCCTGAAAACCTTTGGCACAGTCTACATGTCATATTTATGGAGGGATTTCATTGTAACTTGATAGGTTGACTTCATGTAATGTCTACATGAGAACGTCCCCTTTTGGGCAACTGTGACGGCAACAGGGGCCCGAAGCCCGAATACCTTTAGCACAGTCTACAGGTCATATTTATGGAGGGATTTCATTGTAACGTGATAGGTTGACTAGATATAATGTCTAGATGAGAACGTCCCCTTTTGGGCAACTGTGATGGCAAAAGAGGCCCGAAGCCCGAAAACCTTTAGAATATTCCACAGGCCATAATTATGAAGGGATTTCATTGTAGCTTGGTAGGGCGACTCCAAGTTTGTGGTTAAAAACCCAAACAAACACCACAACCCCCCTCCCCTCCCCTCCCCCCCCCCCCCCCCGATTAGGCTTTTTTTTTTCTTCTTTTCTCCAATTTGCATTTTGAACTATTTACAGTTACTACATGCGGAACCTTTTTTTAAACTTACATACCCCCCCTGCCCCCAGCCCCCTCCACCCCCCCCCCCCCCCCCCCACCTGCAGGGGGACAATTAGGCACTTTTTTTTTCCTTTCATCAAAAATGCTTGATTACAGTTTTGGTAAAAACCCAGACAAGCCCCCCCCCCCCCCCCCCCCCAACCCCCACCACCACCACCACCACCACCACCACTCCCCAATTAGGCATTTTATTTTTTTTATTTCATCCAATATGCATTTTGAACTATTTACAGTCACTACATGCAGAACGTTTTTTTTCCTTTTGTCAAAAATGCTTTTTTTGTTAAAGTTTGTGGTTAAAAATCCAGACAGAAATTATCCCGCTCCTCGGAACCGTCATACCATTTGTTCTATCATAGTTATTTTGCAGTTATTCACTGAAAAGCACAAACCAGTGCTTTCCAGAAAATAGCTGCAATTGTATCATGTTTTAATGCAAATAAATAGACAATAATTTTCGGATATTGTTTGTCATTAAACTGCAGTTAGCACTGTATCAAGCGTTCAGTTGCCTAATAGTAATACAGCAGGGTAGCATTACCAAACTGACCCTCTGTGAACCTCAGTCTGAATCAAGTTCTCAAGCTAAAACAGAAATATGTACCTAGAGGATAAATTGGCCCACTGTATGGGATAGTTTCAGCAAATTCACCCTATGGGAACATCATTTTGCAAATGACAGGTTGCTTATAATCAGACTTGAGTGTGATGTAATCTTTTTTGCCATCAATGGTTTCTCTTCATTCCGCTCAACTCCTGTGGGTGTCAATCCCCAGTACTGTGGTCACAGAACATCTATCAGAGTCATTGACGGTCTCGTCAACAAGATCTCTACTAAGACCACGGCAATATAACAACCTCGTGCATAGTCCTGTTAGTCACCAGGCCAACCTGTCACTGTTCAGTATAGGCCCCTGCAAAGCTTCGAGTATTCGATTTGATGTCGACATCGCTTTGGTATTCGTATATCGATCTCGAATAGTTTGCTGATTTGTTAGACAAATGAAGCTTCGAGGAAAATGAATCAGTGTTCGACAATGTACATTTTGAGTTTTTAGAATGGGAAGTTAAAGTTCATTTTGTGACTTTTGCAAATTGGAGCTGTTTTAACTTGTAACCTGTTCACACCCCATCTATACAACCGAAATATCCAGCAATGGGCCTAAGGCCCGCTCCCAGTCCCAGAATCTTCTAACACAATAATGGGGGCATGTCGCCTGGAGCGCTCCCATTATTATGTTAGAAAACTGTGGGAGGAAAACCTCTTTAGTTTCTTTGCATTGTTTGGTATTGGTACTTGGAAGTTGGAATGAAGTAAAAGCAATTTGTGTGAATGAACACTGCATCAATATTTGAGTTAACTAATGCAGAAACTAACACAGTTTAACGCCTTCGTTGCTTTTGATGTATACTGAGTTATTGAGTTGAGAACGGACCAAAATCTACAAGACCCAAATCCTGATAATACAAAAACAACCATACATTACAATAATGAGGTTGCTATAAGATGTACATAGCCACGCTAACGTACGTGAAGTTAGTGGCTGTAGCCGACTTCAACCCATGGAAATTAATGTGCCACTTGTATTACATTTGTGCTTTTAATTCTCATGTTTCAATTTAGTGGTTTGTCTGAAATGTCTCTTGGCAGTAACACCTTAATTTCTGTCGATATTTATGTCTTGAATTTATTGTTGGGCCAAGTGAACATCTGAATGGCCATTCAACGAGAAAGAAAATTAAAACAACGCCAAGTTGTCAAGTTGTGTCAACAATCTCTTCTCGCAGTGCTTTCCGGACATTTCTGCACAAGATAATGCCAGTTATAGTTATTTCTCAAGTTTATCCCGATTCGATTTGAGATTCAATTTGATGTTGACATCAGTCCCGATTCGATTTGAGATTCGATTCGAACATAAATTTCCCGATTCGCAGGGCCCTAGTTCAGTATCATTGATGTGTCATCAATTGGCAGGCAAGAATGGGAATTATCCAATACTTTATACAGTTAAAACTAGAAGTCCTGTCATGAAATGCGCACAAATAGCACGTTGATATGCGCGTTAATGTACGCGTTATGGCCCAAGTAAAGCTATCATATTCTGTATATATGGCCTGTGCACAAGCAATGCAATGTTTCAGCCAATGGACCTCCGGGTAACCCGGAGGTCCATTGGCAGAAACATTGTATGTGTTTGCTATGAGTAACCAGGAGAACCTGCTGTGCTTTGGATGCCATTCGATATGGCAATTGCGCGCAGTTCCAACGCGCAATTAAGCCTAGATAAGCGCACTATTCGTGACAGGACTTCTAGTTTTAAGTGTAGAGAATTGATGAGATTTCCTCTGTTCATATTAATTTGCAATTATTTTATCAAAGCAGCAACTCGTGCTTTGCAAAAAAATAACTGCAAAATAATTCTTTTAAAGCTTGCTATATTGTAGCATAGATACAGACATGTTAACCTCCAGAATAATTTTTCAGGGAACCTGAGGGTGATTTTCAGGGAAATGGGATGGATTTCAGGGAAAAGTTCGCGTGGGGGCAAAATAAAAGAAAAAAACTTGTGAATTTTCAGCTCACGGACCACTATTAACACGAGGTCATATCCAGAACTAGTTGTCAACTATGCTGATGCATTTATGCTATGTTGAAAAATTTAAAAAATCATAAAATAAGTTTAATAACTGTTGATTTGCCCCCCCCCCACCCCATATCCTCTTCTTCATGAGCCCCCCCCCCCCCCTCCCTCCCCACACTGTCCCACAGAGCACATCCACCTGTGGTTTGCTCTTATCAAAGTCTATTTAGCTAATAATTTCCCAAGTCTGGAAATGTTAAAAGGAAAAGGAATGTAGGACGTTTCGGACACGGACGTTTCGGACCGGACGTTTCGGACTAGGACGTTTCGGACTAGGACGTTTCGGACAGAAATATTGGACAGGGCGGACGTTTCGGCCAGAATGTATTTGGGTGTACTTTTGAGATTGTTCTCTTGTGGGTGGAAGGGAGGGGGAGGGGGTGGGGTGGGATGTAAATTGTAAAATGAAAATGAACAACATTTGAAAGTTTTATAATTTTTTAAAACTGTCATAAAATTTACCTGATATTATACATAGCACAACAAACATGAACATTTAAAAACAGGTTATAACTAATATTACAATAGCAAAACAATAGCACAATACAATTCTAATGTTACTTGTTGTTTCTGATTTATATAGTTTATAGAAATTACAAAGAACTAGAAAAATAAAATTTTCATGCTGGTGGCTGAACATTTCGCTATAAAAATTTAGTAACAGATTACGGGTTATAATTTAGAATGAAAAGTTTGGGTTTTTTTCACTTTTTCAAGTCTCTTTTAATTTATATATAATATAAATTACAAGGAACTGGAAAAAATAAAATTTCTATGCTTTTAAATGAATATTTAGAATATGAATATTTAGCTATAAAATTTAAGTATAGACTACCGGAAATAATTTGTCATGCTACTGGTTGGGTATACTTTTCCAAGTCTCTTTTAATTTATATATAATATAAATTACAAGGAACTGGAAAAAATAAAATTTCTATGCTTTTAAATGAATATTTAGAATATGAATATTTAGCTATAAAATTTAAGTATAGACTACCGGAAATAATTTGTCATGCTACTGGTTGGGTATACTTTTCCAAGTTCTTTTTAATTTATATAATTTATGAATTCCAACGAAATAGAAAAAATACATTTTTCATCTTATTGATCAAATATTTCTGAGTTTATAAATTTGGTTGACCACCACGCAGATTACAGCTTACACCTCGGAGAAATTCTGGTATGCTTTTACAACCAGACAACCTATCCTCACACAAATTTTGAAGACGGGATTGTAATTCAGTGAATACTTTTTTTGTTCTTTTTTTTGGTCTTATACCACGTTCAAGCTGGAGCAACACACCTTTGACACGTGCACATTCAGATTGTAAACATTCAATCAATTTCCAGATACTTGGGTGACTATGCCCAATAAGTCCTTGAAATTTATTATTCCAACCTTCTGAGATATTATTTGTTCTGGGCAGGTTGGCAATAGTGACATCATGGACATTCACCAACTATTTCTAACTCGCGGAGTGTTTGTGGATCTTTGGGTCGATGTTGGGCTCTAGCCCTCCTGAGTACTCGTTTGGCAACGTCTGAATCTGGAAGACGAGCTTTCACTTCATCAGATACTGTTAAAAGCATATTTGTGAATATCTGGTTTGGCTTATCATTAGTTGTACTGGCCATATTCTTCATGTTTTGTCTACATTTAGAAACATCTACTTCTGTTTGGTCAGCTAAGTGAGAATGAATCTTTGTTAGAATTGGACATTCATAACAGTCATTAGTCTTTAAGGTAGCTGCACAAGTTACAGGGGAGTCTCGTTTCACACAGCGCCATGTTATAGATTTCTGTTTCTCTGAGATTGACTTAATAGTGTACATGTGTCCCTCAAAACACAATTTTTTTCCACCTCTTTTTGTTGATAATATTTCCATCTTGAGGCAACTAAGAAGCAACAAATTATGAGGAGACAGTGATAACAGAGAATTTATATTAAAAAAAGCAGAATAGTTTTGAAGCCACATAAGTCAGAAAAAATAAAAGGACACTTTGAAATTAAGTGTTGCAACAACAACAAGAATTGATCTAAAAATTATCTGCCATAAAAATTTAGTATGAATCACTGTAAAAACACACTCAACAATGAGGGAAGCTGAGAAACACTCTTGCTATTAATTGTAGCTGTGGTGAAATTGCTATAAAAACACAAAGCCAGAAGATAAGAAGCTTTGAAGTCTAAAAAGCCTGAGAGAAAGAAAGTAAAACAGATGCCTACAATTGTGTTTTTGATAGTAAACTGAATGAATGGAGTATGATACATTGTAGCTTTATTTCAAAATTTTTCATCAGTTTGCATTACCACTATGTTTTACAAAAAGGCTCCCCCCCCAAAAAAAAAAAATTCCCTAATAAGCAAAACTCTTTTGTAACAAAAATTTGTGCAAAATTAAATAAATTGAAAACCCACTAACAATATCCATATAAAAATATCCACTAAAAATTATATAAAATATAAAAAAAGTCCGAAACGTCCGGGGTCCGAAACGTCCTAGTCCGAATCGTCCATGTCCGAAACGTCCGGTCCGAAATGTCCTAGTCCGAAACGTCCGTGTCCGAAACGTCCGTCCACCAAGGAAAAGATGTCCTGATGTTCAGTTACTTCAAGAACATTAGTACTCAGAAAGTATCTTTATCAAACTTCATGCACATGGGACGCTTATGCCCTAAACAAAACTTTTCTTTTCATCATTGAAGCATTTTTGTTCAATTTCATTCAAAATTTTCTGGTTACAGATGGCCTACAGTTAACAGTTCTGTAGTCAGCACAACAGAATAAATGTGGTGTTAGAAAAAAAGTCCATTGTGTTTAAATATGCTGTCATAATTTTTCGGCATCCTAAGCGACATTAACCTACTTTTAAGCTGTGCTAAATAGTTGATGTTTACGTTTTGATTTTGGAAAAGGGATGAGAATTAAAGCTATTCTATGAAGGAATAAATAAATATATACTATTTAATTCCTTTTCATATATTTTAATTTCCAAAAACTGCATTTAAATGAAGGTGGAGTTTTCAATTTTTTGAAAGTAAGTCACCTATTTTCACTTCGACACTCGCACATTTATCACAAATCTCCGAAGAAAAACCCCAGAAATAAACATGAACACAGTTGAAATATATATCGTAAAATAGCCTTTTCTTAAATAAATTTAACTTAAATCCATATTTTACTGCTTCGTGAGTTTTTACCAGAGTGAAATGCATGTGATTTGACTCCGAACGTTTTTCATAAGTTACAACAGGAATGAAATATTTGACTGTTGTTTTCCGGGATTTTTGGTCCAAAACTTATTCCCGTCCGGGAGGCCGGGAACTACACTGAAATTTCGGGATTTTCCCGGGCATTCCAGGAGAGTTAACATGTCTGCATAGATATTCCAATTGATTTTGTAGTTATGGGGAGGGAGGGATGTAAAATATTGATAATTTCCATCAGTTTATAATATCACAGTATGGCCCTGTATGAGATAATAATGAATATGAAATAAATTTAATTGTTAAAAAACAAAAAACAGTTGGAATTTCAATGGAATCAGAGATCTGCATTCATTGAATTTCAATCCTTTTTTGTTTGCTTAATTTGAAGTGGCCCCTGACATTGGAAATCTCAAGAGTGCATTCTTCATTCAGATTGTTTCCAGTCATTAAATGTCTTGAAAACAGCTTGAATGAATACACTCCAAAAACCTTGAGCCCAACAAGGCTCTTGGGCCCTTCACATTTTGGTCCATCATTTTACAGCCTTGTGTGTTGATGCTTTTGAAAACTTGAAAGCCTCAACACATGAGGCTGAAAAGAAACAGGTTAAAAAGCAAAGTGCGGAAAAGTGCAAAAGTGGGAAAAATCGATGACTCGGTCTTTTTGTCAAGTTTGTCCTGTGTGAAAACTGATAACAATGTTAGCAAGTAAAGCCTGCAGATCTAATTCTTACTCAGTTCAATGGTCAAAACCCTGATTAATTGTGGCAACATGGATAGGAATTAGTGTCCGATGCTAGGACGTGATGTGATGTTACATTCCTCAGGGCATATTTTTTGGCCACCCCCGTACACGCAATCAGTATGAATGATTTTTCACCTGAAATCCTCATTGGTCATTATTCACCTGCAATTACCGGTTCTCAGAATGTGAAAACCTACATATATATCGCTGTGAGAAACCTAAAAATATCCCTCAGATGCAAGGAAATGGGGGTATTTTTATACTGTACCAATGACCCAGACATAGCTGGTGCTAACTCTTAAAATATAGGGCCAAACACAAATTTTGCCCCCCAATCCCCAAAATTTGCATCTAAAACTAAAGAAAACATGTCCAGAGAGGCCCTCCACACCTCGCCCCCACTGCGCATGCGCAGTGTCAAGGACGTTCCGAAATTGGCGCCATTTATCATTCTAAGTTTGGCCCTTCATCAGTTAACATCTGACTGATCTTTGTGCTTTTAAATCTCAGTTTAAATGATGCCAGACAAATAAATATTAGTGAAATGGTGATTCTAAGGAGGATAGAAAAGGAGGAGAGGAAAAGAATGTGTGACAGAATATTATCAGGGCTGTAACTTAAAATTTTTTAATGAAATTATGTTAAGTTACCTATTTTCAAGGCAGCAGCCATTTTGTTGTCATTCTGATTATTTAGTGACACTGTTTTTACAAGTGTTTTTCCTCTCTCCCTGTCCTTTAAGTTCCCCCTTGCTATTCTCCCATGCTTTTGGCATAATTTCTGTAATTATTATTACTAAAATTTCTTGGGAGTTTAGCTGAATAACAGAATGAATTCTGTTCTTTCCCCATGTTTACGTCTTCACCTACGGGTGGTTAGGCGTTGTGTTCTGCATCTACCATCTGATGTTCTGCAGTTTCTTCCCTGGAAGTCTCTGTTTTGCATCAGATGGTGTATTTTTGGTAACTGATTTCGGGCCTGGGTGCCTGGAGTCTTATTTTAGTGTTTTTACACTCATTGTTTACATTTACAACAGCCCTCTGTGTGAGGGGGGGATTTCTAAATAATAATATCTTTATGTTATTTCAATCATAACTAGATACATTATTATTGTTCGTAAGTGTTGAATAAATTGTTTAAAATATTTTTAAAATTTTTTGTCCACACTTAGGCTTGGGATCCATTGGGGCTCAACGTTACTTTTCAGAAACTTGGGCTGTTCTGAAAAAATATTTTTTCAAAATATTTTGATTTCAATTATTTTTTCTATATTAATGGATCATATTATTATTATGTATTTTGATTGCCAGGGGTTAGTGCGAGTACCAGGACTTGTTTTCTTTTCACATTGAAAGGATATTGATCTATTGTTTTAAGAGGAAGTCTTCCTCTGACCTTATTATCATTCTATATGTGGTCAGTGTACTCGCATTAACTCCGGTTCTGTATCGTATGATTTCGATGACAATATGGGAAGCGTATGTCACGGTATGTTGTTGGGGATTTGGACACTCCGGTCCTTTCCCTGCAGGGTCACTCTACTTTATCAATTTCTATTTCAGACGATCAAGATTAGGGTGATGTATCTGTGATGTCTTCCAACAGTGTGCCTCCGTCGTCACAATTAATGAAGGGCTAGCGGAAAAGTGCTCATGTAATACGCCAATTGCCTAAGAGGACCCTAGTAGGTTCGACGGCCTTTGACGTCCGCTAGCTCGCCCGGTGTAGCGTCCATTCACCGAATGGTTCGGCAGCCGGGTTCGTCCGTTGCGGTCTAGAAGGAATTTTGGGGTGATGCGAGCACTATAAAATTAACTTAATGCACACCCAGTGACGGCGGATCGGAGGGAGAACGGAGGAAGCCTTTTAGTCCGGTTCATAGCTCGTTCCGGTCCATCCGGACGGCAAGCGAGAGAGGCCCCTCTCTCGTTCAACAACATCTGGCCCCAGATGTTGTGGTACAAATGTGTCGTTAGCGGAGCATACGTCCGTCGCTCGGGACGCTCCGTTGTATAGGCAGTCCGCTGAGACTGCTAAGGCTTCCTCTTCTCGTCAGCGCACACGACCGCACCTTGGCTGCGTGACCGCCGATATATTACCAGCTTCGCCGATCAAGGATTCTTCGGCGACCAGGTCACACCATCCGGCAGCCAGGGATTCGAGACCGATGGACTCCGGACGTTCGCATAGGAAAAGTATGCGGGAGCCATCTGATGCGGAGCTGCCCTCGGCGAAGCAGCGATAGACTGCGCCTCCGCAGGTCTCGACGCCGGACATTCTTGTGCACATAGCACAGCTTATCGCAGCATCCCAGCAGCCGACAGAAACGGTGTCGGATCGAGAATTATCCGACAGCGCTGGGTCGGTAGCCGGGGACTCGAGGTCTGCAGACTCCGGACGTTCGCATAGGAAGTATGCGGGAGTCAACATACACGGAGCTTCCAGCGGCAATGCATCGTAAGTCCGCTACTGCACAGGCCTCGGGAACGAACGTGCTTTCCTTAATAGCACAGTTTATCGCAGCATCCCAGCATCAACTGAATCTGTCGCATATATTTTATCCGACGATGCTGGGTCGGGACGCTCCGCGGAAGCGGGTACGGACGTCCGAAAGTTTCATCCGGTCCGACGGGATACCGAAAGGGATTCGGTGGATTTCAAGCTTTCCCTTTCGGAACAACATATGCTGCGATGCCGGATAAGAAACTGATAGCGTCGGTGGACTTAGAAATTTTTGGTTCGGTTCAGGGACATCGTCCCTCAGTTCCGACATAGTCCAATAATGTCACACAAACTTTCGAATTATTGAACGACGCTATATATATTATTATTTTATGCTTGCTATCCAAGCATTTCTGGTTTCTTGTTCGAAGAGTTATGGAGATGTCTTTCAAAAGTGTGCCTCTGTCGTCATAGTTAATGAAGAGTTAGCGGCAATAAGTGCTCATGGAATATGTCTATCGCTTACGGAGTGACATTCGCTAGCTCACCCGGTGTAGCGTACATTCATCGAATGGTTCGGCTGCCGGGTTCGTCCGTTGCGGTCTAGGAAGGAGATTTGGGTGATGCGAGCACTTTAATTACTTTAGTACTCACCCAGTGACGGCAGATTGAGGACAGATCGGAGGAAGCCAACAACATAGGGGACCGCATGTTGTGGTTCAGATATTTTACATTCGGAGCATATGTCCGTTGCTCGGGACGCTCCGTTATATTGACAGTCCGAGAGACTGTCTTTAATGCTTCCTCATCCTCACAGCAGGGCACACGACCGCACATTGGCTACGTGACCTCGAGTATCCGATCAGTTTCGGCATTCAGTGATTCCACAGCGAATAGGTCGCGCCATCCGGTAGCCAAGGGACACGAGGCCTATACACTCCGTTCGCTCGCATATTGGAAGTATGCACGGGGTAACGATCTCGGAGCTTCCTGCGGCAATGCATCGTAAGACCGCTGCTCCTCAGGCCTCAGTGACGGACGTGCTATCCGAGTTAGCACAGTTGTTTCGCAGCATCCCAGCAATTGACGGTTTCTCGGTCGAATCAGGAATTATCCGACGGCGCTGGGTCGGTGCGGTCCGCGGTTGCATCAAGCTACGGACGACCGAACGCTTTATAGGGTCCGACAGGATGGCGAAAGGGATTCGAAAGATTTCGAGTTTTCCCTTTAGTAGTATCGGAAGATGCCTTTCATATCTTCTGGCATTTCTTCCAGTGATTATTTTTCGGACTTCATTGCTGCGATCTTGGATAAGAGACTTATAGCGTCATTGGACTCGGATTTTTCGATCGGTACAGGGACTTTGTCCCTGACTTACCGACGCAGTCCAATATTGTTATTACAACATGTGTTTTATTTTTCGACGCTATATATTTATATATATACAAGACGGCTACTAAGCATGATAGTTTAGTTTCTTGTCCGCGTGGCTCATTTCTGCCATTTTATCTTTTTTACATATAGTTTATTTTGGCAGAGCAGGGCATACCGAGAGTTCATATGCGTCTAGACGGTGTGATTAAAGACTGCATATATTCTTTTTCACCGTTTATGTCTTTTCCAATTTCAATGTTGGGAACGACATTATGTATATTAGACTTAACTTAGACGCTTTATTATACGTAATCCGCCTTACTGAGGCGTTATCATTACGTCTTCAAGAAAAGATTTACGGGATATTATTCTCAATGTAATTTCTTTTGAGGGCAGTAGTTTGTTCACGTATAACTCCGCCCTTCAGTGGCTGATTGGAGTTGGTTAGACGTGAGGCAGCCCTAGCTACATCCACGCGTGGATAGTAGGTTAAGAACTCTCTCAGAGTCGCTTCGTTCTCGGAGGAGCTTCTCTTCGACGGCAACTTTCCGGCAATCCATGAATTGCTTGATTTATACATTCTCTTGTCTATCTAGTGTTACAAGAGATTCAGACTGGGGCAAACATTCGGTGGTTGACTCAGAGAGTGCCGCCGCAGTTGCCGGACCCGAGTGTGGCTGTTATGACGGTTGCCAGTCAAACAGATTGGGATATATACTGATCCCTACGGATTCGAAGTGCCAGGGTCTTTGGGTTCCGCAGTCTTTTAGCTATCAGTTAACTTCCGCGGAATAATGTTTTTTAGGCTTGCTTTATGTCATTGCATGAACATTATTCAGAAACGCATGCCCAAATTCCTGTCCTTTAATTCGACAGTAGTGGCGTATCTCCGGAACCAGGGAGGCACTCTTTCGTTTCCGTTATTCAGTTTAATGGAAAGAATCCGTCTGTTGGTTATAGTACACCAAGTTCAGTTTTGGTCCGTCATATTCTGGGTCGTCTGATTGTTTTATCGCACTCCCGTTCTCTTACGGGTCGCTTGTTGCTGTCAGAATGGACTCTCAACAAACAAGTATTCAATCAGATTTGCTATCTATGGGAGCGCCCAATGATGTTTTATTTATGACACAGTTGGCTAATCAATTGCAGACGTATGTGTTGGCTTGTCCAGATCTCTGAGCTAATACTGTTAACGCTCTATTGATCTATAGGACAGAATGATAGGATACGCGTATCCTCCGGCGCTGTTGTTTTTAGCAGGTATTGCTAAGATAAACAACCACAATATATTTCTGTTGATAGCATCTCTATCTTCACAGAGATCATGAGTAATTTACTCTCTTGTCTACTGTGGATCTTAACGTGAAATCTTCCTCTATGTGAGGATCTTTTTTCACTGGGTAAATCGTGTCATTTTTATCACAACCAGCAAGGTCGCAACCTTCATGTTTTCCGTTGTGTGGTCCATATTGCATTGTAAGCACTGTACTGGACGAGCTTTGGACGCGATTTCTTACTATAGGAGATCCTCTTCTTCGCTATTCTATGCGACTAAAGTGGAGGCTCTTCCGTCGTGGTGTAGGGATCATTATGTTCATATGGTTGATCCCTCCATACTACTCATTGCTATTTTTTAGTATACTTGTTTCACAAGATCTACTGCAGCCTGTTGTTATTTAGGTTATAGGTTTATGTTACCTCATACCTATGCACTCTACGATAGTTTACAATTGAGTCTTTTGTCTCTTTATCTAAGTCAGTTAGTAACTTTTTGATAAATAGACTTAGAATCTTTAGATTAAATTCCTATACGGATTTTAACTTCAGGTTCTTATTTAGCTAAGTAATCATTTGAGCCTCTGGAAACAGTAGTTTTCAAATTCTGACCTTTTAGACAGTAATTCTGTTGGTTTCTCTTTTACTGTAGAGTCAGTGAGTTTCATGCACTATCGATGGATGATTTTCACTTTCATAGTTTCGGAATCAATACTTCCGTTACTATTTAGGTTGGATTGTTGCATAAGAGTTAGGCTCCTATTATCCGGAACCTATTATTTTAAGGTCCTTCCGTCTTCGTATGGGCATAGGCCTTTACTCTTTCCGGGTACAGTTTATGTATTTATAAACAGATATCTGTTTATTACAAGGGCGTAAGCTTCTTCTGTCTTTGATGTCTAGTAGAAGGACGTTACGCTCCATTTTATTGTTAATGGATTCTATTAACTAGCGTACTGCTTATGGTATATCATTGGCTTAGCAGTTGTGCTTAAGATTTCGGCTCATGAAGTAAGAGTTCTTCTACTTCTTGGGCTTACATTAATAGTGTTCTATTATAGATTTTTGAAGGCTGCTCATTGCGCTCAGCCATCCATTCATGAATTTTATCTCAGAAATATCGAGTCCATTTCTGGAGGCCTCTATTGTTAGGTCTATTATCTACTGCTCAGAATGTCATTCACTTAACAGTTGCTACTATAGCTAGGTAGGCTGTCTGTTTCGGCAGTGTCTCCATTCGGCTGCCCTCTTCGCTCTGGGCTATTTGACCCAGGGCAAGAAAAAGGGGGGGGGGAGGGTGTTCCCTTGGGTCACCTGTTTTTACTATGAAAACAAGGGGATACCTCCTCCGGAGTTAGTAATTCTGAGCTGTTTTTAGGATGGTTGTTTAGTGAGAAGTTTAAGTTTATAAAATTCATTCAAGTCTTAGTTTTTAAAGTATAGCTTTTGAATATTGCATATGTCAACGGACATGATTATGCAATTCTCACACACTTTTAGGAGTATAAGAGTCTCTATTCTCTAGACTTACTTTATTATTGGCTTACTTTAAAAATTATTAGTATAAGGATTATTGGATATTAATAGAGTACATGGATGTATGAAGCTCAATTTTTGGAAGGTGTTGTATCTTTCTAATTTATCATAAATAAGAAAGATACATGTAAGGCCTATTACTTCTTTTCCCTACAGGGGATGACTCTGTTTTATTTTATTGAGCGTATTCCATTTTGCTCTATGTCCTTGGCCCTCCAGCCTTTTTACTATTCAGCTATGTCTGGGTCATTGGTACAGTATAAAAATGTTAAAAAATTTATAGTAATTTATATATTTTTTATACTTACCAATGACCCAGACGGGGATGGCCCTCCCAGGAGTTGGGAACTCTTGCCTCCCCGCTGAGTACATAGCGCTTACCAGGCACTGGTTATTAGAATGATAAATGGCGCCAATTTCGGAACGTCCTTGACACTGCGCATGCGCAGTGGGGGCGAGGTGTGGAGGGCCTCTCTGGACATGTTTTCTTTAGTTTTAGATGCAAATTTTGGGGATTGGGGGGCAAAATTTGTGTTTGGCCCTATATTTTAAGAGTTAGCACCAGCTATGTCTGGGTCATTGGTAAGTATAAAAAATATATAAATTACTATAAATTTTTTAACTTTTGGACCTTGAAATTTAAAATTTTCCTGCCACAGGTCGAACCATGGTCGGTCCGTGGTAACGACGAAAATCTTGGTCGCCACATTATGGCCTCATTTATTTTCCCCTATCGGAAACACTGATTTCCCAGAACTGTAACAGAAAATCTCAAGTATTCGTTTCTAACGTATTTCACATGTGCCATTAGCAATGGGGGAGGGGGCAGGTATAATGATGGAGGGTGGTCTCTAATAATCAAAGAAGGTATGGAAGCGGCGGGGCGAGTTCTAAAGCTTTTTATCATCCTTTGAGCGCAACAAAGCATTGCAGATAATGCCTGTTTGCACTCAAGGGATGATATATATATAATGTCAATACTATTGAGTGTCACATTACAATTTGTGATTCATTGTAAAATCCCGCTCATAACTCATGCCCACCACAAACGCTTCTGGTGCCCTTACCAAAATGTCATTGCAAAAGGGACCCTTATTTGTTTCCCCTCCTCCTCCTCCCCAGTTGCAGACACCTACAAGAATCCCTACTATTCCAGTGCTCTAGACACTTTATAAAATGACGTATTTACTCTATATATTGGGACATTCTATAATTTGGGACACACATTTTTTCCAGAAAACTATTTTTTTTTTATGCTCCAATGTTTGGGACACTCAGGAGTCTTGTTTCAAGTTGGCCCAGTCACCTGAAAATGGTGCAAAATTCTCAATATTAAAAGCTAAGTTTGTGTTTAATTTTCCTTTCTAAACAATAAAAAATTGATAATACATACTGATTTGTGTTATTTTTATCTGTTCCTAAGTTTCAATATGTACAGACCGGAATGACATGAGGAAGACTATTTAATATTACATTGTGACAGTCTTCAACTCTTCACTGAATGCTAGTGGCAGATGACACTCATAAAAAGAATTCTTGTGTAACTAAAAATTTTCATTTTTTGCTTCCAAAACATAGCTTATGACCCCTCATTAGAACGAGCGCAATGTGCTCGTTCCAATGAGGGGCATAAGCTATGTTTTGGAAGCAAAAAATGAAAATCTAAAAAAAAATTGGATGGCGATTTTCGTATATAGTGATGGAAAATGAATCACACACAACTTGATTCAGCATCAAAACAAGAACAGGTTGTGTTTTTTCCCCATTTTCTAAGATGTGGGACATCTGTGAAAATATTTATTTTTAGCTCTCCCAATACATAGAGTAAATACGGTAACCGTAGAACATTCAAGATTTGACTGAGGCAATACAAGGCATCTTTTTGAGAGTTTTGTGGGGGAATTCTATTTTGTTAACGCGAAGTTCTAGAAAGAAAATGAGAGGTCATAATGTTTTTGAGACAAGAATGAACAGAATGATTTTAGGTATTCAAGAATTCATTTTAGTTTTGTCTTCTGTTCATTTTGCGAAAAAGGTTAAAACAGAAGTCTGCTGTTGGACAGGCACATTGGGGAACTATTGAAAGGGGAGAGGGCTTTTAAGACCCTGAATTTTAGCCCTTCATCTAACGAAACTTCCCCTTTGGAACCTTGGGAAAATAACTGATAGAGTGTTGGAAACCCATATTTGGGTTTTACTCGTAACCCTTTCAACACTGGTGGAATCTTCCATGACAGTTAAATGGAAGACATTGGAAAAGTCCATATCCATTATTTGGGGGTAGAGCAATTAATATTTTCAACGTGCAGCCTTCAGGCTGCACGTTGAAAATATTAATTGTTCTACCACACACATTCACTAAGCATCCATCCTACTTAATGAAATTATGATGTGTCGTGTTCCTGGACCGGAAAAGCGGCCTCTTGTGTTGAAAGAGTTAAGTACAGGTACCACAAATTAACCATTTACCTAACATGAAAAGCAGACGACACTTGCAAACAAAATTCTTGAATAACTAATGTTATTCAAAGAGGGGTCATAACCTATGTTTTTGAGACAAAAAATGAAAAAAATATTGAAAATTAATTGGCGATTTTGGAGAATAGCGCTGGCCGGTTTTGGCCGTTACGTTGGGTAAAGGGTTAAAGGCCTCATATTCAGTGAATGTGCTTCGCTTTATCTTTGAAGTGAGATTATTTAGTTTGTTAGGATTTGCCTTGTTACTGTTTATGGGAGGGTGCCAATTGTTACAAAGTATAGACAAGTGAACAAATTTTGATGACCAAAAATAATTTAGCACTATACCAGTTAAGCAGTACTTGTTTACTTTTTAAACAAGCTCTGTTTTACTCGTAAAATAGGGCCCAGTCACCCTTGAGGTGGAAGTCCTATAAAAGGGGAAAAATTGGTGTACACGATTGACTAGACTTTGCTTGATATCCTTGCTGCTGTCATGATCAACGATTGTGCAGAAGTATGTGAGCAGTTGAAAAATACCGAATGTTGTTAAAACATTTTTTCACTCAAACCATATCATGTAAGCTCATTCCAATGAGAGGGTCACATGACATGGTTTTGTTGAAATTTTTTGAAAATTTTTATAAAACAGTAATTAAAAAAATAATTGATATTCTGTGTGTTTGTTAACCCTTTACCCAACGAATCACCCACATCTGTCCGCGTAATATGCAAATTTAGCATCTGAAAATGAAAAAATATTATTTTTCAAAAAACTTTAACAAAACCATATCATGTGACTCCTCTTTGGAACGAGCTCAATGAGCGCATTCCAATGAGGGGTCACATGATATGGTTTTGTTGAAACTTTTTGAAAAATGTTAAAAATTGATTTTTCAAATAGTAAATTTTGATATTGTCTGCATTGGGTAAAAGGTTAAAGGGTTAAAGCCTAGTGACCCAAGACTAGTTTAGTATATTTTCAATATTCTGGTTTATGGATGAAAAATAGTTGTGTTGGGTTAGAGATAAATGGAAGTACATCATTTTAGATGTGTCTTATCTTGAATTTTTTTCAGTGTAATTGCTACATACATGGTGTGGAGTTATGTAAATGCACTTACTGGCTATCTTCCATCAAAGTATATTGATGCATCCATGATATTAACGAAATTAGAAAATGGGGTGTCAGTTGTGAGTCCACTGTGGCAGAGATGTACGGGTAAAGCAGAATCAGCATTTGGTTTTGCCATCGGGTCCGAGTATGTGAAAGCCAAATTCTCCAAACAACAAAAAGTTCAGGTAAATTTAAACTATATTTGCAATTGTGTCAGTAGCTCAAAACAGTCTCTGTGTATATCATTAAATACCTTGAAAATTCTGAAAATTTAGGTTTTAAAATTCAAGGCTGGAAACTCAGAAATTTCAAAGGTGATTATTAACTGGATGAGTACTAAAAGCCAGTCTCGGGCTCAAGCCAGGAAATAAGCAGACTGACATTTGCAAAATGAGGTCCCCAGAGGGTGAATTTAGTGATGCTACCCTGCGTATCAGGGAAGCATCACTAAATTTACCCTCTGTGAACCTCAATTTGAATCAGGGTCTCATAACAAAACAGACAGAGATACCCAGAAGATAAATTGGCCCACTGTATGGGATAGCATCATCAAATTCACCCTCTGGGGACCTCATTCTGCAAATGTCAGACTGCTTATTTTCAGGCCTGCTCGGGCTCCATTGAAAAGTGTTGAAAGCCACTTTTAGTGGCTTTATGCTAAATGCATAAGCTTGATGTTTGTTCAGCAGAAGAAAAATTTTTGTATAAAATTGTTTGGTTACAATTTATTTGAGCATGCCAACTTTAGTGGCTTTATGCTGAATGCATAAGCTTGATGTTAGCTCAGCAGTAGAAGAAACATTTTTGAACAAAATTATTTGGTTGTAATTTATTGGAGAGTGCTTACTTTAGTGGCTTTAAGCTGAATGCATAAACTTGATTTTTGCTCAGCAATAGAAAAAAAAATTTTGTACAAAATTGTTTCGTTGCAATTTATTGGAGAGTGCCTACTATAAATTATAACAAACAATAATTTGTGAACAAATCATGCTCTACTAAGGCCATTCTTGCTGGCAGTGTGGTATCTTTGAAAAAAATACCTGTGTTTCGAATCACTATTGAAAAATAATTTAGCACTCAACCAGTTAAACACTGGAGAAAACTGTAACTGATTTTTGGAAAGCTTCCCATAGAAACCTTGCGAACTGGTGCAGAGCTTGTTGACTAGTAAACTGCTAAAATACAGTACGTGGAAAGTGTATTATCACTGAATCACCTGCAGAGTGGAGATTCCACCCAAGGAATAATTGCAAATTTGTTGCAAAGCATAACCAGCACCAGCAAAGTTTCAGCCAATGGACCTCCGGGTTAAACCCAGAGATCCATTGGCTGAAACATTGCTTGTGTGTTTTATCGATATGTACAAAATTTGGACGTTATAACTTGGGTGATGACTCCACTCCGTGGGTGATTTAGTTACAATCCACTCTCCACGTACTGTAGGACTGTGTAAGCAATGTCTGGGTTGGAAGGTTTCTAAAGTGGGCAGATTACGTATAAAAGACGGGATAAAATTTAGGGGTGTAAAAATACACTCATGTCGTGATACGATACATATCTCAATACACTGTTCATGCTATGGATATGTATCTACAGTACGTGGAGAGTGTATTATCACTAAATCACCTGCAGAGTGGAGATTCCACCCAAGCAATAATTGCAAATTTGTTGCAAAGCATAACAATCACAAGCAAAGTACCATTCAATAGAGGTCCATTGGCTGAAACATTTCTTGTGGTTTTTGTCCATATGTACAGAATTTGAAAGTGATACTTTGGGTGATTATTCCACTCCATGGGTGATTTAGTTACAATCCACTCTCCACGTACTGTAGATTAGGGCTGTCGCGATTATTTATTAGTCGACTAACCGTCAACTATTGAAGTAGTCGACGTTTTTTATTTTTAGTCGATCGTCGTTCATTTTCAAGGTGGTACACGTCTGCTACACGTCGGGGCTAAATTGCATTGTTTTGTGAGGTGAATGATCAATGAAGGTGAATAACTTTAAATATCTAACCATAGTTAACATTCCTATCCAGAAGACTGTACGACTGTCACTGACTGTGTAAGAAAGAACACTCACAGTTACTCGAGAAGAATAGATTCTTCTGAATTTCTCCAGTCTTGTACACACGAATGCACCCATTGGAAAACCCAAAGCGCGGAAGTGACAAAATTATGACGAAAGTCAGAACGTCAGATCACTTCTCAAAGTTCGGAACTTCAGACTAAGATCCAATTTTAACAACTGACGAGGGAATGCATAGATCTCAATGTTCAAAATTTCGAGAAACTTATTGCAGAAAGGAAACATATGCAGGAACGTTCTTTGGTAAATTCATTTTAATTCATCGGCTTCAATCTAGTTCAAACTTGGACCCGCAGTCAGTAATATTATTTTGGGGGTTGGTACGTCCTACAGGACGTACCAACCCCCAAAATTATATTACGGACTGTGGCTCCAAGATTGGACTACATGTAGCTTCAATCGGGACCGATTTGTTGTTCCCACAACCCCACTTCGTCTGAACACACTGGTGCCATTGTCATTTTCAGAGTTTTATGAACAGAAGAATGATTTGCTAAAAAATCATGGGAAGCGACTATTAATCGACTAACCGTCGATTACTGGTCATGATTAGTCGATTACAAAAAATGATAGTCGCGACAGCCCTACTGTAGATATGATGTGCTAAAACTTGATTCCACATAGGCACAGCAGTAATAAAACAGAAGGCCATCTATGGACTACTCAACAAATTGTTATTCAACAATTTAGAATCCATTATAAGATAATTTTTTATTGTAAAACAGAACACGATAAACGTTCAGATGAGTAATATATGCTCCACCCACTGTACTGTAATTTTTATTGTAAAACAGAACACGATAAACGTTCAGATAAGTAATATATGCTCCACCCAGTGTACAGTTCTAACATTCAGCGCTGATGGTTGAGTTCAGTTTTAATTCTTCAAACTCATCATACACAGTTATCATATTACGAAATTAGGTAATATGAAACTCATAACCCCCACATATTATCTTGTTGAATCTGATTGGATAGACAGTGTTATCCCTGAAACACAGATGTAACGAGATGTTGCCCAAAATCCCCCATTTTTATTCAAAATGACCCCAGACATTGCTCAAAACTTCCTAACTGCTTGGTTAACCCTTTACCCAATGAATCTGGATC
Organism: Pictodentalium vernedei; assembly: GCA_031216915.1. Taxonomy (NCBI): domain Eukaryota; kingdom Metazoa; phylum Mollusca; class Scaphopoda; order Dentaliida; family Dentaliidae; genus Pictodentalium; species Pictodentalium vernedei. The sequence goes on along the minus strand of CM062296.1, from coordinate 78,404,691 downwards.
ATCTGCCCACGTAATATACAAATTCAGTAGCTGAAAAAATATCTTTCCAAAAATTTCAGCAAAACCATATCATGTGACCCCTCTTTGGAACAAGCTCATCGAGCTTGTTCCAATGAGGGGTCACATGATATGGTTTTGTTGAAATTTTTTGAAAAACTAAAAAAAAATGATATTCAAAATAATAAATTTTGATATCGTCTGCATTGGGTAAAGGGTAAACTGCTAGAGAGCTGCATTTTTCTTGACTACAAATTTCATTTCATAATATATTGCCCTGTTACCTTCAATGGGATAGTGCCAATAGACACTTTCCAGTCAAATGCGACAGCTATGTGTCATTAACAAAATCTGCTTCTTTCCAGGGTCAGTATGAAACCTCCTCAAACAGATATAGGTATTTTATTATATGCTAGCCTGTGAATTATCACGAATTATCTAAAAGGTATTTCTCCATATCTATCGACTTGATGGCTATCAAGAAATATTCCTCAGTAGTTTCCTAAATGAAATCATGCTATGCTGCATCATGACGCCATGAAGGAACAATCAGCTGATCTTTGTTATTGTTTTGAAACATACGCATTTGGGGTCAAATTGGGCTGAATATTGTGCAATACAATGTCTCGTAGCATATAATAAAAAAGAAAATCTGCTCCATTTTAGTCACTATCAGGAATTATCTCATGAGTATGGACCCGAAAGTTTTATTTTTATGTGTACCCATACTATGTATGGTAAACATAATGCCGGCATCCGGGGTGACCATCCGTAATTCGTCCATCCTTTGTCCGTCCATCTGTCTGTCCGTCCGTCCGTCTGTCCATCCGTCCGTCCATCTGTCCATCTGTCCGGCATCCGGCGTCCGTATCCATTTCTTTGGCATTCAATAACTTGAAAAATATTGCTTGGATTGTCAAGTTACTTTATATTTGTGTTCAGGTTACTGATGTGCCGAGCTGTATAGTTTTTGGTGTAAATCGGATAATTTGATCCTGAGATATTAACCCTTTATCCTTCAAATTGAAAATTCCTCCAGTCCCTTTGGCATTCGATAACTTAAAAAATATTGCTTGGATTGTCAAGTTACTTTATATTTGTGTTTAGGTTACTGATTTGCCGAGCTGTATAGTTTTTGGTGTAAATCTGATGATTTGATCCCGAGATATTAACCCTTTATCCTCCAAATTGAAAATTCCTCCAATCCCTTTGGCATTTGATAACTTGAAAAATATTGCTTGGATTGTCAAGTTACTTTGTATTTGTGTTCAGGTTACTGATGTGCCGAGCTGTATAGTTTTTGGTGTAAATCGGATAATTTGATCCTGAGATATTAACCCTTTATCCTTCAAATTGAAAATTCCTCCAATCCCTTTGGAATTCGATAACTTGAAAAATATTGCTTGGATTGTCTACTTACTTTATATTTGTGTTCAGGTTACTGATGTGCCAAGCTGTAGAGTTTTTGGTGTAAATCTGATGATTTGATCCCGAGATATTAACCCTTTATCCTTCAAATTGAAAATTCATCCAATCCCTTTGGCATTCGATAACTTGAAAAATATTGCTTGGATTGTCAAGTTACTTTATATTTGTGTTCAGGTTACTGGTGTGCCAAGCTGTATAGTTTTTGGTGTAAATCGGATAATTTGATCCTGGGATATTAACCCTTTATTCTTCAAATTGAAAATTCCTCCAATCCCTTTGGCATTCGATAACTTGAAAAATATTGCTTGGATTGTCTAGTTACTTTATATTTGTGTTCAGGTTACTGATGTGCTGAGCTGTAGAGTTTTTGGTGTAAATCTGATGATTTGATCCCGAGATATTAACCCTTTATCCTTCAAATTGAAAGTTCCTCCAATCCCTTTGGCATTCGACAACTTGAAAAATATTTCTTGGATTGTCAAGTTACTTTGTATTTGTGTTCAGGTTACTGATGTACCGAGCTGTATAGTTTTTGGTGTAAATCTGTTTTTTTTGATCCTGAGATATTAACACTTTATCCCTCAAATTGAAAATTCCTCCAATCCCTTTGGCATTTGATAACTTGAAACATATTGCTTGGATTGTCAAGTTACTTTATATTTGTGTTCAGGTTACTGATGTGCCGAGCTGTATAGTTTTTGGTGTAAATCTGATAATTTGATCCGGAGGTATTAACCCCCTTTATCCTTCAAATTGAAAATTCTTCCAATCCTTTTGGCATGAGATAACTCAAAAAATATCAATCCGATTGTCATGTTACTTTATATATTTATTCAGGTTACTGATGTGCTGTGCTGTATAGTTTTTTATGTAAATCTGATAATTTGCTCCGGAGATATTAACCCTTTATTCATCAAATTAGACACTCCTCCAATCCATTTCTATATGTACCCATACCTTGTATGGTGTACATAATGTCGGCATCCGTGGTGGCCCTCCGTCATACAGCTTTCTACTAGTTGCGCGTATGGGTGCACATCTGATGATTTCATCGTCCTATTTTTCACGAGTGCTTGCGCGAGTGAAAAATAATATTTTCAGGTCCACATGATGAATTTTTTCAGTAGCATTGCAAAGCCTTCATGCACTCAAGGGACGAAATACACTACCACCCATGCTGTTCTGGACTGTAGATTATGAGGCCTTAGACATAAAACAACCAAGAACATGAACTTTTGATGGCGAAGAAATAATTACAAAAAATAAAAAATAAAATAAAAAACCGCCCACCAGCATGCAATTTTACAAAAAATAGCCTGCGAAAAAGAAAATCTACTTTATGAGGCCTTAACAAGACAAATTTGAATTGGCGGTAGGGTAACTGGTTTGGTGTTTGGATATCATATTCAATTAACTGGGATATTCAATAAAAAGATATCCACAGTGGCTCATTGGTAGACTGTTGGACTTCTATGCTAGAGGTCATGAGTTTGATTCCCGTCCGGGACAACCCACATTGTGACCTTGGGTAAGGCACTTTATCCCGGTTGCCCACATGGGGGCACGATGACGCCATGTACTAAGCCCTACTGCACATCGATGGTGCACAGGTCTTCAATCGCTGTAACCCTGCTTGAGCGGAGCTTGAACAGAGTTAGAATGTTGAGGAATTGACAGTTGCTTGTCATGCTTGGTGGTTCTCTCCAGGTACTCCGGCTTCCTCCACCCATAAAACTGTCACGGTCATGATTAGCCATTGTGCATAAGTATGTGACCTTAAACCTTTACCCAACATAACGGCCAAAACCGGCCAGCGCTATTCTCAAAAATCGCCAATTAATTTTCAAAATATTTTCATTTTTTGTCTCAAAAACATAGGTTATGACCCCTCGTTGGAACGAGCTCATCGAGCTCGTTCCAACGAGGGGTCGTAACCTATGTTTTTGAGACAAAAAATGAAAAAAATTAATTATTCAAGAATTTTTTTTGCAAGTGTCGTCTGCTTTTCATGTTAGGTAAAGGGTTAAACACCAATAAATAAATAAATGGGTATGAGAAGAATTTATATTTACATTGGGACATTATTTTGTTACCACTTTTACAGGTTGAAGGAATATTTGATGCCATTAGGAGTGCTTTTATTTCTAATATACCAATATTGGATTGGATGGATAGTAAAACTAAAGAAGTTGCTATTGATAAAGCTAAAGCAGTTGTGAAAACGGTCGGGTACCCTGACTGGATTCTTGATGACAAAAAGGTCGAGGAGTATTATGATAATGTAAGTTAAAATATTTTTTATTTTAATCTGATTGGCATACAGGGAAAGTTAGTCTGTCAAGCTGTCTGTCCATCTACCCATGCTTTTGTCTGTCAACTACTGAACATATTTTAATGAAACTTCACAGATAAGTTCATCATGTTAGGAATTTACCCCACCAATGACTTTCAGCAGAATTACCAACAGTAACTTTCACTGGTGTGTATCCATGGTGACAGTAAACAATGCTCGCTGTTCAAAGTGTGATACTTGTTTACAAAATAAAATGTATTGCTACAAGCATATCTGAAATACCCTGACATACATTTTCTGTCATTACCACCTGACAGGTGTTCACAAAACACTTTTGAATGTTCAAAAATCACTTTTAATCTGTTGAGTAAACTGTATAGAAAATGTTCACTTCACTCATGCCTTCAGCATAAAAAATTGATAGAGTCGTAAAAACAACAAAGAACTTTTGGAAGTACAAATAGTATTTTCTGTCCCATGTTTTAAATATTTAATGTATTAAATCAATGAGTACAGTAGCTTGAAAATATTTTTGGTACTTAAATTCTCTGTTTTTAGCTCAACTTTGGCGAAGCCAAATTTGAGCTTTTGTCATGGCCTGTTGTCCGTCTGGCCATCTGTCCATCTGTCTGTCTGTCTTGGTTGTAAATTCAAGATGGCCACCAGCAGCCATTTTGTACCAAAATTTGTGCAATCAGTCTTTTGTACAGAACTTCTGTATGAAAGTTCTGATTTGAATAAACTTTTGTATGAATGTTTAGTAAAATGGAATACATCACATGCAGTACAGGTTTTTTTCTTGTGCAGAAATTATGCAAATTAGATGAATTTTGATTTATTTAGTGCTGCTTATACACTGTAAGTGCACATGTCAATACGGCTCAGGCCAGAGGCTGTATTTATCAACCGATCTTCACGAAACTTCTTGGGTACCTTTGTTATCACCTTGAGATGAGAATGAGTGTTTCTGAGTGCGGTCCAAAATTCAAGATGGCTGCCAGTGGCCATTTTGTACTGAAATTAGGTCCAATCAGTTTTTTGTCACAACTTGTATACAGCTCGTATTTATGAACTGATCTTCATGAAACTTTTTGGGCACCTTTGTTTTCACCTTGGGACAGGAATGAGTGTGTTTTGGGGTGCCTTTGTTATCACTGTGCTATGAGAACAAATATTTTGGGGTTCAGTCAGACCCATTCTGAGACTCAAAGATTTCTTTTCTAGTTTAGCATCTGACTGTCACCCACCTTTACAATACTTTACCTATACATTTGTTAAGGCTGCGGTCAGTATTTATGTACAGACCGTTACAATACTTTATATGTACCTTTGTTATCAGGTCATTACCTAGATGTTTGTCATTGCTGTGTCACATACTATACATGTACATGTCTTGACAAGTTGAGCTACAGTGTCATTGACACTTTCATTTGATTTAATTCAAATTTTGAAAATTCGAAGCGAGTGGAAATGCATCAAAATAGTATTGGCGGCAACTCACCATGTATAAAAGTGACACCCATCTGTGTGCGGGATTTAACACCGGTATGTATGTGACATTCTTAGCCAATACAATTTGAGGATATATCAACAAATTTGTCTTGTGTACTGTATTCATACCTTGGCAGTTAGCACATGGGTCTACAGATTAACTTTATATCAATAAACCACCGTATATACAAGTACTCCGCTTCAGGTGACTTAACAGTGTTTTAACATCATTGTTGGCTGCCTCTTCAGGCAGCCAACAATGATGTTAAAATACTGTCAATATAAATGGATCCTACGTGTAAAGTTATCAAGAAAGAATACACTTGGGATAATGTTTTCAGAGCAATATAAAAGGGGTTGTTTGTAGCTATATGGGGACATAACCCTTTGGAACCTGACGGTATATTCCAAACCAATTCAGAGCCATTTACTAGCAGATAGAGTCTATATTCGTAACTTGGGGGAAGATCAATCAATATTTTCACTGTACCTTTGGAGCTGCAGTTTGAAAATCTTAATTGGTTTACCACACAAATTCAGTGAGCAGCTATCTGTATCAGTTTGTATCATAATTCTGGACCGTAAAGTGGCCTTTTGGGTTCAAAGGGTAAAGATAACAGCAAGAATCAAATGTTAACCCTTTATCTAACATGAAAAGCAGACGACACTTGTAAAATAAATTCCTGAATAACTAAATTTTTTCATTTTTTGTCTCTCAAAAACATAGGCTATGACCCCTCGTTGGAATGAGCTCGATGAGCTCGTTCCAATGAGGTGTCATAACCTATGTTTTTGAGACAAAAAATGAAAATTAATTGGTGATTTTTTAGATTAGCGCTGGCCGGTTTTGACCGTTACGTTTGGTAAAGGTTTAAATCACTGTACTAGCTTCTGCAGACCTAACTTCTTGGCCCATAAAATAGATTAGTTCCCGTTAACTTTGAAGACGTGAAATCAGAAAGATTTAACCCATCAGGGCCTGGACAATTGTCTTGAATTGTCACATGACCACTGCCTGTACAAGTCCAGTGGCCTAGCAGTGATTTCCTGTCAAGTCTTGGTTGCCTATTAAAGGCAACCAAGACTTGACTAGAAACCACTGTCTAGATAATTTGTCTGTTGTAAACTAGACCTTCTTTTGATAGCATGTTAATGGTACCTGTTCTGAGGTTGTAAAAGGCAACCAAGACTTGACTAGAAACCACTGTCTAGGTAATGTATCTGTTGTAAACTAGACCTTCTTTTGATAGCATATTAAGGGTACCTGTTCTGAGGTTATAAAAGACAGAAATAGGCCTTTAAGTGTTAATTATTAGTCTTCACTATTTTTGTAGATAATAATTAGAGATGGGGAATTCTTTGAAAGCCATTTGTCTGTTCTACACACCAAAAAACAACGGAAGCTTAAAAGGCTTGGTAATGCTCCTGACAGAACTGAGTGAGTAATTGTCTTTTTCTGATGTAATATTTGGTGATTGAAATATTGGCTCACTTGAGTGAAGCTCAAGAGGAGCTTTTGTGATTTTTTTCCATCCATCATCCATCCAACTGGCGTAAACTTCTCACAAACTACTGGACCAAATTTGATACGCATGTTTCTAGTGATATGTCAAGTCAAGTTTGTTCAAATAAAGTTGCCACACCCATGGGGTGCTCCACAAGTGGCCATAACTCACCAAATTGGTACCCCCTAAAAATTAAAAAATCTTTTTCTCCACAGCCACAAAATACAACATGCTTAGGAAGGTCAGATTCAAGTTTGTTCAAGTCAAGACTCTAGGTTGATATTTGAGCACCCTGCGGGAGCCCAAAGTTTAGTTAGTGCAATAGGAGAACGTTCTTAAAAAATCTTCTTCAGATTAACCACTCTGAACCTTTTGATATTTGATATACAGCATCCTACACCAATTTGGAGCCCAAATTTTAACTTAGTGCAATAAGAGGAATATTCTCTGGTGTTGAAAGTTGAATTATCAGGAAATGTGTGCCACAGTGGTTTTAATTGTTTTACTTAGGAATGATGATTGTGAAAATATTGAACTGTGAATGCATTCGTCTTATGCTATATGCCATGACGTTTCCTAAATACCATGCTAATACTATATGAATATCGGCATAATGCCCAAATATGGTATTATTGAAAAAAAGAATATCACCTAACGATACACTTTGTTATAGGCTGTACTGAAGATTGTGAAAAATATTTCCAGCCTTGGACTCCCGAGTGTCATGAAATAAGATGGTTTATAGTGCATTGGAACCTTGTTAACCATATCATGTGATGTTCATTGAACTGAGCTCATTGAGCTTATTCCAATGAGAGGTCACTTGACATGGTTTTGTTGAATTTTTTTTTTATAATTTGACGAAACAAAATCAGAAGTTTTGATATCGTGGCATTGGGTAATGGGTTAATAGATCGAGTAGTCACTACTCAAAATTATTCAATTAACAGAAGTATACATTTAACTAGAATATGGCCATTTTTCTGTATCCTAGTGATAAACTAAGCATTGAGGCCACACAAAAAAGATCTTCTGTTTCTCAGGCCATTATTTGTAAAATTGCATGCGGGCGAGCAGGTTTTTATTTTATTTTTTATTTCAGTAATTACTTCTTTGCCATCCAAAGTTCATGTTCTTGGTTCAAGTTTTAGGCCTCATAATCTACAGAATAGCATGGGTGGTGGTGTATTTCATCCCTTGAGTGCAAGAAGGCTTTGCAGTGCTGGAGCACTGCAAAGCCTTCTTGCACTCAAGGGACAAATTCATCAATTTTTTCAACTTGGATAAAATATCAGACATAAACCATTTAATTTTTATTTTTTTAAAGTTTAAATTGGTTATAAAAAGAAAGCATGCTGCAGCCAAAAGGACCATGCGGGAGGGCCTGAGAAACAGATTTTATATTTTTTTAGGCCTTACTCTATTTTATTACTTTCCAAAGTGTGATTTACTGGGATTTCCGGGTTTGATTATAAACGATAACTTCACAAATGAATTATGCAATCAACAATTGTGTCATGTATCCATGCGTGCAAATGAAGACGCTTTGCTGTGGGTGTAATGGGGAATTCATTGGGTTTTTTTTGCTTTTTTTTTTAACCCTTTACCTAACATGAAAAGCAGACGACACTTGCAAAAAAAATCTTGAATAGCTATTATTTTCATTTTTTGTTTCAAAAACATAGGTTATGATTCCTCATTGGAACGAGCTCGTTGAGCTCGTTCCAATGAGGAGTCATAACCTATGTTTTAGAGACAAAAAATGAAAAAATAATGAAAATTAATCCACAGCTACCTAATATTTCTTTTGTTCTCTTTCATGAAAATAAGCCCTATAAAATCACACCAAGTACGGTTTTGATGAGAACAGCTCAGTCAAACAGTACCAATATCTGTATATTGGGACGGTTTTGAAACAGTCCCGATAACTAGATATTTGTACGAGTGTCACGATACTGTAATCATAACCATTCAAAAGTAAAGATGCTGTACAGGAGGTGTGAAAAACTTTCTAACACATGAATTATCGACAAGCTTTTCTCGACAGAGCTACTGAAGTGAGTGTGCATCGTGTCCAAATTATAATGTACTTTTTAATTTTTTGTTGCTTTTAATAACCAACAGCCCTGGTAACCTAAAAAGGACTTCTGTGGAAACCTCGGAAGTGAAGCAGTGCTTGTTTGCTGTGGTAAACAAGTTCAGTTTTACTGGTAAAATAGGACCTGGTCACCAGTGCCCGGGATAGAAGTCCCCTAAAATGGGCAGCATAGGTGTAAACGATTGGCTAAACTTGACTTTACATCTTTTTTTTGCGGTCACAATTAGCCATAGCTGCAGAAAAGTGACCTTAAACACCAGTAAATAAATAAATAACCTAAAAAAAACACCCTTTTTCAAATATTAAGATGGCAATCAGGCACCACCACCCGCCACCCATGAGGGAAAGCGAACCTCTTCTTCAGATAAAAAAAAGAATTATTCTTCCAAATGCTTTAAAAATGAACGATTATTAAATTTATCTGCCACACTTTCGATGAGGGATTGAATAAGTGTTCCACCCTTGAGCTGAGACATTATATTAGTGGGAGAACAAATTATGTCATGATGTGAGTTCACTTCGAAGCCACAGACCTGTTCACAATATCTGAACTCCTGATGCGTGTCATAACTTCAATAGACTTTCTAGCAAGCAAACAATGGGTTATGCCCATTTTGTTTTTCGGGGGTAGAGCAAGCAAAAAGTGTTTTAAATGTGGTTTTACTTGTGTCAAACTTTCTAAAATATAATTTTTTTGACTTTTGTTAACATTGAGGGGCTGTGGATTAAATCACATATATCACTACTTCACCTCGTCCAAAATATCTCCGGACACTTGCACAACTGTACAATTATTTACCCATATAGTACACAAAATAGTGATATATCTATTACTTAATTGGTGAGTTTTGAGAATAGCACTGGCCGTTTTTGGCCGTTGCGTTAGGTAAAGGGTTAAATAATATAAATATCGATAATAATGAAAAGTAATAAACAGAGTAATCGCTTGACTGGACTGGTTACGTGAAATAATTCATTCAAGGTGAGGGACTGTATTGTAAAACAGTTGTGAGCATTCGCGCACTTGTGTTTGTACAACGACCCTCACCTCTCATGAATTATTTCATGTAACCAGTCCAGTCAAGCGATTACTCTCTATATATTTTGCTTGGCAGAGCTGTTGGAGCTCTAGTTGTCAAACAATTGTCAAACAAGTTATAATAGATTCAGTGCAAGATGCTATGATATAAACTCAATATTCATTTTCTGTTTTTTTTACAAAATGAATCAGTTGTCTTGTACAGTACGGCCGCCATGGACTGGTCGTTTTCCACAATTGGGCAATATTTCCACAGACGCAATAATAGTAGATTACTAACTTTAGTTATAGGAATAATCTTAAAAATTAAATTACAACCTGGTGCTTCATTAATTAAAATTTTGCTGATTTATGAATTTTATTACCTGGTAAACGCATGCATGGACATCTCTACAGACACATGGATTATGACCAGTCCATGATGACAATACTGTATGACTAATAGGGTTTCAGCCACTCATCATGCAGGGCAAGTAGATTTTGAGAAATATTTCTGGTCCAGGATTGTGCGCATCATGAAGTAAAATAAGCTTTAGGCGAGTAACAAGCAACTCTCCAAAAATGACTCAAAGTTATTGAATTACAGATTGTCCTTTGAGTACAATAAGATATCATCTGCAATGCATTGCAGATGGCATCTTGTTGCAATCAAGGGATGAAATAATATTGAGTGAAAAATTATACAAGTAACACACAGAATACAGCATGTGTATGGGTTAATCAATATGGCACGAGTACTAGCACCAAAGGATAAAACGAGAGGTTGTAGACCTCAAGTTTTATCCTTCCGTGATGGCACAAGTGCCATATTGATTGATCCATTCACACGCATGTGTAGTTTTGTGTTTATTACATGCCTTTACATCTATAAAAGCAATTATTAGAAGGACACTCAGCAATTCATTTGACAACTATCAACAAAAAGAAAACATTTTATCACCAACCAAATTTGCAAGGAGAACCTGTGTTACTATTTCGTCTCCTGACTTCCAATTTGTTCTATGTGCCTACTGGCACATAGAACACATTGGAACTCGGGGACAATTTTCAGCTATCGCTAGCTTTTCAAATTCTAATTGCATTGCACGATTTGTAGAAAATTCCAGTGAAATTTTGCTTCTATTTAAAAATAGTCTGTCAACTATTTCCGTTCCACACATATGTGCAGATTTTCATTTTCTGCATGGTTTAATGTTGCTGTAGATGGGAACTTAGGGGGTGCGGTGATGTTGTGGTAACCGGTTCTCATCAAATCACCAAAGTTAAGCAACATCCGGCCCGGTTAGTCCTTGGATGGGTGACCATCTGAGCGATCGATTTGGATTTCTGCGTTGTGTCCTTGGGCAAGGCACTAAACCCTGATTGTCCACATGGGGTCATGATGACGCCGTGTACTAAGGCATACTGCATGTGGATGGCGCACATGTCTTCAACCAATCTAACCCTGCCTGTGCTGCAGTGCAGAGTTACAATGTTGGGGAGCTGGCAGCTGCTTGTCGCTGCTCGGTGGTTCTCTCCGGGTACTCCGACTTTCTCCACCTGTAAAACTGCCATGGCCATGATTAGCCTTTGTGCCCAAGTATGTGTCCTTAAACACCAATAAATAAATAAATAAATAAATAGATGGGGATTTCATAGAACAGGAGTGTAATAAAAAGAAGAAAAACTCATGACCAAAGACAAAATTCAAGGAGTTTCAAGAAATTTTCAAAGAGTATTTAATGGAAAACAAAAACATCACACCAAACAACTTCTCAACCTCCTGGTGACTCAGTAACTGCCAGAAGGTAGATTGTTGTATTTTATTTTGGCAAAATGATAGTCTTTGTAAATCTTTTTGTCTGAAAGTTCCTCAACTTCTCGTAGGATAAAATTGTAAAATTTGTTATATCCATGCTGACACCTTCACATCATAGCTACTTTAAATTTCAAGATAGGCAAGTGGCAAGGAGCTCTCCAGAAATTGAAACTAGGCAAAAAATAAGTGAGTGCGATTGCTTGCTCACTTCTTATATCCACATCTCTAGCATATGCTATGGGTATCATGTAGGGTTCCCGCGGGGCCTTGAAAACCTGGAAAAGCCTGGAATTCGTCAAAAGGTCATTCAAGGCCTTGAAAGCCTGGAATTTCCGATGGGAGCCTTGAAAATCCTGGAAAATCGGAGAATTTTGCGACACATAATTTAATCCGAACATATTTTACAGCATTTACAGCAATTGTAATTGCGTGTTTATTAATCCGGTCATATTTTGGAGTATTTACGGCAGTTCCAATGCGTGCATTATTGATAGAACTTTGCAGTGATGTGACACTGAAATCCCTTTGAATCAAGCATTGTGAATGGTTGCTATTGATGTGGGCGAGCACAATGGTGTATATTTAAGCCAATAGGAAGATTTATTGTAAATTCTGCCTGTTCAAATGCTGAGCGCACGTGCGTGGATAATTTATTCATATTAAAAATATTACAAATGGATGATTGTTCAGTTGAACTATTTGAGTATTTCCGAAGCATGTATGTCTGATGAATTTGCCACAACGTTATCTTAAAGTCCTGGCACGGGCAGTCGCCATCACGGTGGATTCCGAGTTTGGATTTCCAAATGAAAGTGTTATTGTCTTATTCACCTCAAATGTTAACATGTGCGATTTTAAGGACGCCCATGTATGAAACATTAAAAACTTTTTGACACTTACTGCATTTAGCTGAATACCGTTCAACTGGAACAGGCAGTAACCAGTTATAGTATGCAGTTGATTTAATCCAAGCTTGTTGGAAGGTACACTTCCCCACAACGGAATTACATTTTGCTTTTCGAATGACATTTCCGGAGACATTGTGGGTTACGAAATGTGTCATTTACATGTAACATGTAGTTTACTCATTGGGAGAAAGGATGACATCAATTCATTTCCATTCAGTAAGTATTCAGTTAGAATAGCGGTACATGTACAAGAGACATAGCTATTGTGCCACCTGGTAATTACACTGCAGTTGTAGGATAAACACAAGAAAATGTCTTTCTCAGGCTCACTAATTCTAATCAGTGATATCATTGCTTGGATAGCTTTCAGAAAGAGTTTTCCAAGAAATGATGTCAAGTGTTAGAATTACCAACAAAGGGAAATATAAGAGAAAGTTTTTAGTCGTTATCTGATAATTTAGGGTACTTTGCCAGCCTCGGCCTTGAAAAGCCTTGAATTTCATAAATTCTTGAAATCCATGAAAATTGCCGAGAAATGGCCTGGAATGGCCTTGAATTTCAAAGATTTTAACCTGGGGGAACCCTGTCATGGTAATACCAATTTATCATATCAAGGGAAACTCAAAATACCAAAATTTCAGTAGTGAAAAACAGTGAGCCATAAAGCCTCACAAAGTAAATCTTCTGTTTCTCAGGCCATTTTTTTAATAAAATTGCATGCAGACGGGCAGTTTTTTATTTTATTTTTTTATTTTTTTTAATTATTTCTTTGCCATTAAAAAGTTCATGTTCTTGGTTTGTTTTATGTTTTAGGCCTCATAATCTCCAGAATAGCATGGGTGGTTTATTACATCCCTTGAGTGCAAGAAGGCTTTGCAATGCTAAAAGCAGTGTAAAGCCTTGTTGCACTCAAGGGTCAATTTTATTGACTTGGTTAAGATATCAGATATAAACCATTTAATTTTTTTTTTTTTAAGTTTGCATTGGTTATAAAAAGAGAGCATGCATCAGCCAAAAGGACCATACTGGGGGACCTGAGAAACATATTTTTAATGTTTTTAGGCCTAAGCTAAAAAAATATAGTATAACAGAAAATTAATTCAAAATAGCTGAGAAGAAGAGACCATTAAGTATTTATTTCATTGGCTGTCGTCACTGGTCAACAGGTGTAATAAAACAGCTGAGAGAAAATACTACCACCCCCCCCCCCCCCACCCCACCCCAACCCCCAAGGTGTATATTCTCTTTAATTTTATTACATAAAATGACTGACTGCAAATGCCTGTATTATTGTCAATGCCTTGACAAATACTACATTCTTTATTTGTTAAATCTGTCATCTATTATCATCCTTGCAAGTCTGTTGTTGAATATGAGGTCTTTGTGTTTCTGCCCATGTGAGAACCCTGGGAAGTGAAGCAGTGCTTGTTTACTGTGCAAAACAAGTTCTGTTTTACTGGTAAAATAGGACTCAGTCACCAATGCTTGAGGTGTCCTCTAAAATGAGTAACATGGATATGAACAATTAACTGAGCTTGACTTTAACTCCATGTTGTGGTCATTCACGATAAGGCAATGTGCAGAAATATGTGACCTTAAACACAAATAAATAAATGAATAAATTATCAAATGACCGGTGGCAAGTACCTGTGTTATTTTCAGCATATTGACAAACATTACATTCTTTATTCATTAGATCTGTCATCTGTTATCATCCTCGGGAGTCTTTTGCTGAAGATGAGTTTTCTGAATTTCTGTTACACAACAGTGACCTATAGTTGGACAGTATCACTGAATACTGTTGGGAGATTTTAATTTGTCAGATTCGGTTTCAGAGAAAAACCTCAGTTGGGTTTTTCTGTGTGTTAGGAACAGATGGCTCCTTAACTTGAAAAAAAACCCCCACCCACTCACCACAAAAGCCATGCCATATCTGTATTGTGTTGAGTCTAACTTCCCTTTGGGTTCTAGGGGAAAGGGGGGGGGGGTGGCCAGGGTTCGCACAGCCTTGAAAAGTCCTTGAATTTTAGTCAAACTCCTTGAATTTGGAATATTCAGAAAATGCCCTTGAAAAGTACTTGAAAATCAGTCAGACTCCTTGAATGTCCTTGGATTTTTCCTGCTTTCATTGTAGTTTGTTTATTTGAGTCCACCCTTTTGCTAAATTTTCAATTTTATTTGGTTTTAATTTTTTAAAAAAGATGAGGAAAAAAAAACATGCATATTGAAAATAACTGGTGGAGTGCTGAAAGTCACCATCAATTTAACTGAAAAGTGAGAGTACTTTAAACAAGTCTGTATATTCTTTGTGCAGACTCACTGCGCAGTCAATGGCAAATGACACTTTCTTCTTATCAATTTACTTTATTTTAAATCATTGGAGATTGCCTGTAGACCTGTGATTTGTGCCTGCAGGCACTCTCCAATGATTTATAATAAAATAAATATTGAATAAATTGTAACCACCAAACAGAATCTAGCAGGTGAGATTTTTGAGAAATAACAATCCCATCAGAAAAGTGCTGCTTAATAAATGCTATTTGTCCTTGAAATGTCCTTGAAAAATCCTTGAATTATTTTTGGCCTGGGGTGTATGAACCTTGGTGGCAGTTGCTAAACCTATTCAGTCAGAAAAAACAGAAAGTTAGCGTAACAAATGAAAAAGGTTCATCAAAAAAATGTGCTCTCATTATCAGATTTTCTCCCTTATTGTTTCGTCCTGATAGACAAAGTGACCAACACACCAAAACCATTCCGCCAGTTTTTGCTGCGTCTTGCGGTTCAGTTTTCTGGGTTTGTTGCAAAAACAAAAACCGAACCGAAAAACCTCCCAGCTCTAACACTGAAAACACAATTCTGTATTGGTACTGGTGTCGGTATGTTGTCAATGCCAAATAGTCAGAGTTGAGATTGGTTTAAGTTTTTCTGTACAGTTCAGATTTTGGAGGCACGCCAGTCCTAGCAAAAAACAACCAAATGGTTTTACTGTGTTTGTGCATAAACTGATCAAAATATCTTTCTGGGAGGGAACTGGACTAGTGTCCCATATGGGGGGGGGGGGGGGGCATGGTGGATCAGTAGGTAGAGGCGCAGGCTGCAAGTTGAGAGGTCCTCAGTTCGAATCCCACCTGCAGCAACTGCGTTGTGTCCTTGGGGAAGACACTACACCCCCATTGCCTACGTGGGGACACGGTGGCGTTGTGTACTAAAGTGTACTGCACGTCGATGGTGCACTTGTCTTCAACCAATGCTAACCCTGCTTGTGTGAAGTTGGTATGTTGGGGAGCCTGACAGTTGCTTGCCTCCTGCATTATCCTTTTGGCTGCTGCATGCTTTCCTTTTATAACCAATGCAAACTTAAAAAATTCAAATTTAAATGGTTTATGTCTCATATTTTACCCAAGTTAATAAAATTGATAAATTTTTCCCTTGAGTGCAACAAAGCATTGCAAAGCCTTGTTGCACCCAAGGGACGAAATACACCACCATCTATGCTATCCTGTAGATTATGATGCCTAAATACAAAACAAAGTAATTAAGAACATGAACTTTTGATGGCAAAGAAATAATTACAAAAATAAAATAAAAAAAACACACGCCTGCATGCAATTTTACAAAAAAGGCCTGAGAAACAGAAGATCTACTTTGTGGGGCCTTAGATGAACGTTATTTGTTGTAATTAGAATTTATTTTTTTCTGACTCAATAGATTTGGCAGCTGATTCCATAAGAATGATTTAACTCTTCACCTAACATGAAAAGCAGACAACACTTGCAAACAAAATTCTTGAATAACTAATTTTTTTCGTCTCATGAAAAAATAATGAAAATTAATTGGCGATTTTTGTAAATAGCACTGGCTGGTTTTGGCTGTTACATTGGGTAAAGGGTTGAAGGGAAGAGTTAAACTGAACCCAATGGAGATACTTACAGACAGGGCTTTTTGTGATGAGTTATGTCATATAAACTTATGCAGAACCTGAAGAGTTGTTCACTGTTTAAGGTATAGTGCATGGCTTGGAGTTGACTACGCCCATAAACCTTGGTGTACCAAATGTTCACCACTCGTGGTGAACATTTGGTACACCAAGCCACTATGGGTATATTCTATATTTACACATAGAAAAATTGAACAGAAACAGGTTTTTCCTGAAACCGAATCTGAAAAATCCAAAGCACCCAGCACTAGAAATAGTGTACCATTAGCGAGGTAAATCACCCTAAAAATACCAATACTGAACTTGAAATGTCAATACCGCACAACTCTAATATTTTGTTTTTATTTATAGATGGTCAATGATACCAACTGATGTTAATGCATATTACGCGGCATCATATAACAAGATTGTTGTACCAGCAGCTATTCTACAGAGACCATTCTTTGATTCTGATTTCCCATGGTGAGTATGTCATGTTAGACACTAGAATCTGGTGGAATATGAGATTCCAGTGATAGAAACTAGAATTCCATTTTCTACTCGTAGAAACTGGAATGAGACATTTCTCCTGAAGTAAACACTGGTATGAAACATTTGTTCCTGATGTCAAGACTTCAAATAAAGTTTTCTCCTGAGGTAAAAACTGGAATGAAGCATTTACTCCTGGTGTCAAATCTGGAAGGAGACATTTTTGTCAAGTGTTAACTGGTAGAGTGCTAAATTATTTCTGGTCATCAAAATTTATTCACCAGTCTTTGCCATGTTGTAATTTATGGGAGAGTGCCGAAAGACACTCTCCCATAAATTGCAACAAGGCAAATCCATACAGTTGAAATAATTTGACTTCAAAGCTAATATGAAGCACTCCCATAGAGTACGAAGCCTTCAAGTTGCTGTACCTGCACTGCAGAACAAAGCCCAAATATGGGCTTCCAGCACTCTACCAGCTAAAAGCAGAATGAGACACTTCCTAGTGGTAAAAACTGAAATCAGCTTTTCAGAGAGCTTGATTTGAATTTCTGCATAATATGAAAGTCCATTTGATATCGGTAGAAACACAGACTCCACCTGACTTGTTTATTATTGCTAAAGCTGTTGCGTTTTTACAGCAAACCAGAAAATTGTCCTTTTCTTTTACAGCTCACCAAAAACTGACCAAACAGTTTTGGTGTGTTCGTGCCAAAACTGATCAAACTATCTTTTTGGGAGGGAACTGCATTAGTGGCCTGGATGGACTCTTGTCACTTAGTCTATTGGGCAAAGAGGCATATACATGTATTCTCACTGTCACATTTTTTCCCTTATCAATCCTTTACCCAACGCAAATGATATCAAAATTTATTATTTTAACCCTTTGCACTCTGATTTCAAAATGGCAAAGTTTTCAGTGGCAAATATTTCCCACAATTCAGGTTGCTATTTAACCAAATATACCCTGTTTGACAGAGCTCAGTGTGCTCTGTCAATCAAAATATCATTGGATAAATTCATAGTTTTCCAAGAGAAAAACAGAGTGATTGGAGAAAATTCTGTTGCATTACCAATGTGCTAGGGGTTAAATATCATTTTTTTTTAAATTAAAAAAAAAATGTTAACCAAACCATATCATGTGACACCTCATTGGAACGAGCTCAAGAGCTCGTTCCAAAGAGGGGTCACATGATATGGTTTTGTTGAAAATTTTAGAAAAAAAAAAAAATTTCAGCAGCTCAATTCGCATATTACGCGGGTAGATGTGGCCGATTCGTTGTGTAAAGGGTTAACTTATCCACCAGTTGAGTCAGTAAGGGAGAAAATGTGACATTGAGAACACCACATACCGTAGATGAACTTTATTAGTGTTTACCTAAATTTAGGGGTTTTTTTTACTCAAGTGTCACCATTCATCTTGTCAATATAAACTAGAGCTGGGAGGTATTTCGGTTTTCCATTTCGGTTCCATTTTTTTTGCGGCAAACCTGGAAAACTGAACCTCAAGGCCCAGGAAAAACACACCAAATGGTTTTACAGTATGTGGGCATAAACTGATCAAAGTTAGGGCTGAAACGGTTGGCTCATTTTCATAACCAACTAACCGAGAGCTATAACCTGATAATATCCGATTATCCGTGGCCATTATTTCACTGAATATGGGATCAAAACTATAGGAATTGGAAAGCAGTATTCTCAAACTATTCTGTAGTGTGTATATGAACGAACGTTGTCGAGTACTCGACAACATTCATTTGTATATACACTACGAAATAGTTTCTGCGATTACTCATTACTCACGGAAACTGCCGATCATTAACGAAGTCGTGAAGGCCAAAGTCGATTATTTCTCAATATATACAACACGGCTTCAATGTATAATCTATCACAAAGGAGAAGTGGCAGATTTACTACGTTTTAAATGTGGAATGACGATCACTATCAATATTTTGGATAACCGGTTGATGGTTTTTCTAATCGGTTAGGTAGCTAACTGGTTTAAAACTGATTATCCAGTTAACCATTTCAGTACTAATCAAAGTATCTTTCTGGGTGGGAACTGGACTAGCGACCACTGTGGGACTCTCATCCCTTAGCCCATCTGTCAAAGGGGCGAGTGCGTCGTGTATTCACTGTCACATTTTCTCTCTTATTGACTCGTCCACCAGTTGAGTCAATAAGGGAGGAAATGTGACACCCAGAACACCATACCATAGATGAACTTTATTACTTTTTACCCAAATTTATTTTTTTTTTACTCAAGTGTCACCATTCATCTTGTCAATATAAACTAGACCTGGGACATATTTCGGTTTTCCAGTTTGGTTCTGGTTTTTGCAGCCAACCGAACCTCAAAGCCCACCAAAAATACACTGAACGGTTTTACAATATGTGTGCATAATCTGATAAAAGTATCTTTCTGGGAGGGAACTGGACTAGCGACCACTGTGGGACTCCAGGCCTGGCAATCTAGAAAATCAAGGAGTGCAAAACAATTGCCTTATTCAGATTGTTTGGGAGTGCAATTGCACCTGAAATTTTCAATACAAAAACTTGTATGCTATTTCGGTTATATTCACTTCAAAGTATTAATATTGTTACTGAAAAATTGTACTACATTCAACTACACAGTGGAAAAATTGGCACACACATCTTCTCATTATTCAAAATGTTGCATACAATTCTTATGTGACTGTCTTCTACACTCAAAATGTATCGAAATGAAACACAGAATGGGTCATGAATTATTGCGAATCATTGCAACATTGACAAAGCATCCCCTGAGTTCCAATGTGTTCTCTGTGCCAGTAGGCTGCCAGTAGGCTCAGAGAACAGATTGGAACTCAGGGGATGAAATGATAATAGATTTTATTACACACCCATTTAAAATTAACCCTTTACCAAACATGAAAAGCAGACGACACTTGCAAAAATAATTCTTGAATAACTAATTTTTTTCATTTTTTGTCTCAAAAACATAGGTTATGACCCCTCGTTGGAACGAGCTCGTTGAGCTCGTTCCAACGAGGGGTCATAACCTATGTTTTTGAGACAAAAAATGAAAAAATAATGAAAATTAATTGGCAATTTTTGAGAATAGCGCTGGCCGGTTTTGGCCGTTACGTTGGGTAAAGGGTTAAGGTTTGTCCACGGCATTCTAGGATGTGTGATAAAAATAAACTTTTATTGCACACGTGTGGGATACAGATTTTGGCACTTTTTTTAATGTAAGAATGGAACCAGTCATATTTCTGAGGATACAGTACATGGGCCCGTTTCGATGCGATGGGTCATTTATTTTGATGTTGTAAAGTGGATGTTCGCAGTCTATAGTATCTGAGTTTATATTGTTTCTGAAGAAACTCATGTAGTAATGACTGTCCGACCATCAAAAGAAACTTTCTAATTTATTTTCTTAACGTGAACAATACTGACTGACTATTGATTAAATAACCCGACGGGTTAAAGTGTGACATGGAAATGACTCACATACAGTTCAAACTAAAGAACAATGTAAACAGAATATGAAAGCGTCTATGAGTGACGTCATTTCGAATGAATGACGTTGCGCGAGCAAGTTTCTAGGTCACCAAATCGAAATCCAAAACAAATTGCCTGTCGATATTCACTTGAATTCGTATGGATTCTGTACCCCTGTTAAAGGCTATAACACGAACTTTAATACCTTTTGAGCAGGAATAGTGAACAACACGATAATTTCTCTTGGACAATAAGGATATAAATTTAATTTACGTGGGATAAATTGACAATGGCTACTGTAAATAGTGTAATCTTGACTAAAATCTTAACCGGTCTGTCAACAAGTCGAGTAACAACAGTCGCAGGGAATTTGGAAGTCAGATAAACATGTGAGTTTTTTTTATAATTTTTCATTGATGGATTTTCCGAATTTACACCTATTGTTTTTTGTGAATGTGTGGTAACTTTTTTGGTGGGGATCACATCAACCGTTCAGAATTCGCGCTGTAAAATTGAGGCACAAAAAGACGGTGAACTGTATTTCAGATGAACAGTGTTTCATCGATCGAAGTGGTGACGCATTACAATTTGCAAGTTGAAACTATGAATGAAAGTTCAATCAGCGTACGAAATAACAATAAGACTGGTCTCCTGCTTGTGAAGAATAATTTGGATTTTTGTCTTATTTTATTTCCTTTACTTCTCAGAAGGATAGGTTAATTCTCACTTAGTATTACTGTAAACGGCCTGTTTTAGAAATTTGCGAAGGTGTGTAATAAATACAGAACTGCACAAGCGTTTGAATGGGTTAATGTTTATCGCACTCATTTGGTTTGGCGCAGAATACCACTCGAGGCTTCGCCTCTCATGGTATTATTGCGCCCAACCAAACTCGTGCGATAAACATTAACCCATTCAAACACTTGTGCGGTTCTGTCTATTTAAAGGCATTCCCAAACAGGTCTGGCATTCCAAAAAATCAAGGGGTGTAAATAATTGCCCTTCTCAATTTTTTCTAGGCATGCAGTAGGCTTGCTTCACTCCTGCACTCTTAAAGAATGCCAGGCCTGGGACTCTCGTCATTTAGTCTATCCGGCAAAAGGGCGAGTACGTCGTGTATTCACTGTCACATTTTCTCCCTTATTGACTCATCCACCGGTCAAGTCAATAAGTAAGAAACTGATACTTACTTATGACTCGGTAGTCTTGGCAACTGATACCCTAAAACAGGGTGTCCCATTGGATCTTCCCTTGGCCAATCGCATCCTTACTGCGGATTCCCGCAATTGGGGTTGGGTGCGACATTGGACCCTCTCGCTCTGTCTACTCACGGCGAGAGGGACAGACAGCAGATGGCCCTTCATATCAAGCAGAAAGAGCTCCTTGCTCTTCTGTTGAGTTTTCAGCAATGGATCTCTCACCTGTCGGACCACACAGTCTTGCTTCTTTCGGACAACTCGACAGTGGTGGCCTACAATCGGAATCAAGGTGGCACACATTCGATTCCCATGTATCGGCTATCTTCAGATCTTCTGCTGTTGGCGCGGGATGTAAATGCTTGGGTGGCCATTCAGCACATTCCTGGACATCTCAACATCCTAGGAGACTTCCTGTCCCGACGTGACAGTGTCCTTCCCACCGAAGGGATGCTGCATCGGTAGGTGTTTCAGGCGATTTGCGAGCGGTGGGGGCGTCCTCTTGTCGACCTTTTCGCCACTTGCTGGAATCATCAGGTAGAGACCTTTGTCTCCCTTTGTCCGGATCCACTAGCCTTTGCAGTAGACACTCTGTCTCTGGACTGGACTGGTTGGATCGGCTATGCCTTCCCTCCTGCACCGATTCTTCCTCAGGTGTTGGCGAAGATTCGTGCTTGCAGTTGCAGGGTCATTCTGATCGCACCCCTGTCTCCACAGAGGGTGTGGATCAATCTGCTGCGGCCTCTGTTGGCAGATTGGCCCATTCGTCTACCTCTACGCCACGATCTTCTTTCCCAGGATCGGCCCAGGAAGTACCACAACAACCTGGCAAGCCTGTAACCTTCACACCTGTCTTTTATCTGGTCCTGTCTCCGACGTAGAGGTTTTTCGAGACGAACAAAGGAGTGCATTTCTGCATCATGGCGACATTCCACTGGCATGACTTATGCTGCTAAGTGGAAGGTTTTCTGCCACTGGTGTACGGCTCAACATGTGGATTACCGTTATCCATCAATCGCTCAAATTGCAGATTTTCTGGTATACCTTTTTGACTCCAAGGGCCTCCAGCCTGTTACTATTAAGGGCTATCGGTCTATGCTGTCAGATACTTTCTCTTAAGTAGGAAAGCGGTGCATCGGTCATAATCTCTTTCTCTCCAAACTGATTTGGCACTTTTCTCTGAAGAGGCCTCGAGTTTTGCGTCTTACACCCAAATGGAACTTGGCATGGGTGTTACATTGTTTGGAGGAAGCACCATTCGAGCCTTTATCTGAGACCGATATGCATTTTCTCACATATAAGACTGCTTTCTTTCTAGCCTTTGCTTCTGCCAGACGTGTCAGTGAGCTTCATGCACTTTCTGTTGATTCAGCTTTCTTCAGGAATGAGGCTAACAGTGTAACCTTCACTACTGATTGCTCTTTTCTGGCCAAGAATCCACTTCCTGATTCGGTACCTCCTCCCATCTGCATTCAGGCTCTCCCTGCTGTCGATGGCCGGGAGCCTCTTCTTTGTCCTGTTCATGCGATCAAGACTTCATTGCATGCTGTTCATTTGGAGGGGTCGGAAGAGATTCTTTCTATCTCTCATTCCTGGGATGCAGTCTATCTCTTCCCATTCTATTTCCAGATGGATCTGTCTTGCAATCAAGCTGGCTTATTCCAGTTTGTCTGCTTCGGATCTTGTTTCGAACCAGTTCAATGCTCATGAGGTTCATGCCATTTCTACATCCTGGGCGTTCTCCAATTCTGTTTCGCTCAGGGATATTATGAATGTGGCTTACTGGAGGAGTGCTTCTACTTTCTCCTCCTTTTATCTCTGCCATCTACAGCAGCAATCTGAGGACTTTTTTTTTTAGGCCCTCTTGTTGCTGCTCAGGCTGTTGTGCACCTCCTTAATATGTATTTTCAGGTTTGTGCATCGTTCAGCATTGTTCTTTTTAGGTGCTTCATTGTTTCTTCTTTTACAGGTTTCGCTGTCATTCTCTGCCCTCCTTGCATTTCTTTCTGCTGCTCTTGTTAGCCCGACTGTTTACTGTGAGGGCTATAGTAATGACTTTTGTCTGTCCATCTGTCCGTCTGTCCATCTGTCCATCTGTTAATTTTTAGAGTTTTGGTTAAAGTTTGTGGTTAAAGTTTTTTACTGAAGGTTCAAGTGGGTTTTTTTTTTTTTTTTTTCTTTTCCTGTTTAGTTGACATTTGGAGTTTTGGTTAAAGTTTGTGGTTAAAGTTTTTTATTCAACCTTCAAGTACAGGCTACACCTGGTAGTTCTTGTCTGATCGTCACAAAATTTCACATGCAGGTTTTAGGTCATGTCATGTCTACTTAAGAACGTCCTCTTTTGGTCGTGATCGGTCAACCGGTATGGCTGCCCGAGCCCAAAACCCAAAAACCATTAGCACAGTCTACAGGTCGTATTTATGAAGGGATTTCATTGCAACTTCATAGAATGCCTCTGTATAATGCCTAGATGAGAACGTCCCCGTTTGGGCATGATCTGTCAACCGTGATGGCTGCCCAAGCCCGAAGCCCAAAACTTTTAGGGCAGTCTGCAGGTCATGTTTAATATGGATGGATTTCATTGTAACTTGATATGCTGACTCCGTATGATGTCTACATGAGAATTTACTCATTTGGGCGTGATCTATCAACTGTCACGACTGCCCGAGCCCAAAACCCGAAAACCTTTAGCACAGTCCACAGGTCATATTTATGGAGGGATTTCATTGTAACGTGATAGGTTGACTTCATATAATGTCTACATGAGAAAGTCCCCTTTTGGACTTGATTGGGCAACTGTGATGGCTACAGGTGCCTGAAGCCCGAAAACCTTCAGCACAGTCTACAGGTCATATTTATGAAGGGATTTCCTTGTAACTTTGTAGAATCAATCCACATGATGCCCAAATGAGAATGTCCCCTATTGGTTGCGATCATTCAACCATGATGGCTGCCCGAGTCCAAAGCCCGAAAACCTTTAGCACAGTCTACATGTCACATTTATGAAGGGATTTCATTGTAACTTGATAGGTTGACTTCATATAATGCCTAGATGAGAACATCCCCTTTTGGGCAACTGTGACGGCAACAGGGACCCGAAGCCCGAAAACCTTTAGCACAGTCTACAGGTTATATTTATGGAAGAATTTCATTGTAACTTGATAGGTTGACTTCAAAAAATGTCTAGATGAGAACGTCCCCTTTTGAGCACCTGTGATGGCAACAGAGGCCCGAAGCCCGAAAACCTTTAGAATATTCCACAGGCCAAAATTATAAAGGGAATTCATTGCAGCTTGGTAGGATGATTCCAAGTTTGTGGTTAAAAACCCAGACAAACACCCCCCCACCCCCCCACCCCCCCACCCCCAATTAGGCTTTTTTTTCTTCTTTTTTTTCTCCAATATACATTTTGAACTATTTACAATCACTACATGTGGAACCTTTTTTAAAACTTGCGTACCCCCATCCCTCCACCCCCCCCCCCCCCCCCCCCGGGGCCAATTAGGGACTTTTTTTTCTTTCGTCAAAAATGCTGGTTTACAGTTTTGGTTAAAAACCCAGACAAACACCACTCCCAACCCCCCCCCCCCCCCCCCATCACCGCACCCCCCCCCCCCCCACCCTCCCCTAAATTAGGCACTTTTTTCTATCTTCAAAAATGATTTTTTAAAGTTTGTGGTTAAAAACCCAGGCAAACACCCCCACCCCACCCCCTACCCCCCCCCCTACCCCCCTCACCCCACCCCCATGGTGCCAGTTAGGTTTTTTTTTTCTCTGCTCAAAATGCATTCTGAAGCATTTGGACTGACCACGTGGAAAAAATGGACTCCCCTGACACACCCCCACTCTCCCCCACCCCCTCACCCCCACCCCACCCCACCTCCTCCTCACCCAGGGCCATTCATGCAATATTTTTTCTTTGGTACAAAATGCATTTTTAGCCTGACTGTTTATAGTCAGGGCTATAGTCATGACTTTCGTCCGTCCATCTGTCGGTCCATCCATCTGTCTGTAAACAATTGGTTCCTGACTGATAACTCCAGTTTGGATTATTTGATTTCAACCAAAGTTGATATGTGTATTTTCCAGCTAGTAATACAGGCTAGGTTTGAATATAGGTTCCACAACTCCCCCCCCCCCCCCCCCCCCCCCCCCCCCCCCCCCCCCCCCACCACCACACACACACACACACACACACAAATGTGTCACTTGGGCAATTATTCCCAAAATGCATTTTGAAGGATTGGGAGTTATTACATGCAAAAAAGAAATTTGACTCATATAGCCCAACATTGCTTTATGTACTGCATCTTTAATCCTTTACCTAACACAAGTTGAAGCCAACAGTACAAATTATTTTTCTGAAACATCAGATTTTTTCATTTTTTACTTCTAACCATGGTTTATTAGTCCTTATTGCAACAAGCTCATCAAGTTTGTTCCATTAATAGGTCATGAGGTATGTTTTGAAGTAGAGAAATGAAAAAATAAAATTTGAATAGCAAATTTTGTATATCACGAGTGCAGATATGGCAGATTCGTTAGGTAAACTGTTAACAAAAAATGGTTCTGACTATTTTGCGTCTAAGCATTGCCATTCCTGGGACAGTCGGACTGCATGCGTGACATCACTCTAGTTAGTATTGGTTATGTGATTCACCTCCTCCTATTGTTTATTCAGCCAATTGTATACAACTGTGAGTAGGTTGAGAAGAAATTAAAATTTTTTAGTAAATTTTGTTTCTTATCACACCTACCACAATTGTTTACCGGAGGCCCACCCTCCTTGGGGATATCTTTGATATCTATGCTTCCCCGCTAAATCACAAACTTATCGTTGGCAGAAATACGGAATTGACGTCACGGTTGTTGCGCATACGCTTGGTAAATGCAAGAGGTATGCAGAGAGAGTACCTGTAATGTTGAGCGCCGGTCTCGCTCTACCCCTTTTCGATCTTTTTGTTTTGTTGTGCTTTTGCACTCTTCCACTTTTCCAACCCGTTTGGAAAAGTTTATTAGCTTGAGTTAGTTCTGAAGTAGTGCTTGTACTTGCACTACAGCCAGTTGTAAACAATTGTGGTAGGTATGTTATGAAACAAAATTTACTAAAAAATTTTAAAATTTTTTTAATCTGCGAGGCAATGTAATATATAACCAGAGTTTCTGCTTAGGTAAAAATGTTGGGGCTGGTAATTTGGGGAAAATCATCAGTGGGGCAACCAAGAGTTGTAACCACAGGCTGACCATGGTTCGGTCCGCGTTATGAAAAATTTGAATTCCGGGGTCCTCAAACTCCCATTTCCTTGCATCTAAGGATTATTTTGAGGTTTTTCACAGCAATATTTATGTAGGTTTTAACATTCCGAGAGCTGGTCATTGCAGAAGAATAAGGACCAGTGAGGAGAAATTCAGGTGAAAAATCATTCATACAGATTACAGTACTTACCGACAACACGAGTCCATGGTGGCATGGATGATCCATTTCAACAACAGTTGCGTGTACTACGGTGTCCAAAAAATAAACCCGGAATAATAACCTTCCTTGTGACTCATTTTTAAAAATTAAAAAATTTGTCTCACCGCTAGAACAACTTAAGGTCAAAGTTTCAGAAAATTCTTTTTCCTTTCATGAAATATAGTGAAATTTAGTACCATCGTAAATTTAAATTTTTTCCTCGCACAACCGCATTGTGTGCTGGATGGATCCATGTTGATTTTGAGTGCTAAAGGCACCAATACAGGCCTGAAAATAAGCAGTCTGACATTTGCAGAATGAGGACCCCAGAGGGTGAATTTGATGATGCTATCTCATACAGTGGGCCAGTTTATCCTCTGGGTACCTCTTTCTGTTTAGTTTTGAGACCCTGATTCTGATTGAGGTTCACAGAGCGTGAATTTAGTGATGGGACCTCATTTTGCAGATGACAGTCTGCTTATTTTCTGGCTTGCACCAACATGTTGAAAAAATCTATGTCGTTTGTAAAATCTGTAGTCAGAAATAACATGAAGCCACCTGGTGGACAAAATCACACGAATTATGGAAGTGAGTCCAAAACATCTCAAAAGATTTTAGATAAATGAATTACAATATCGTAATAATCAACTTAAATGCGATATTGTTCAGGCATGTAGTTCATGCCTGTAAAATCAGTATTGGTAAGCAGATCAGTTATTAATGTTCTTTCCCCGCAGGAACCCCGGGAAGTGAAGCAGTGCCTGTTCACTGCGGTAAACAGGCTCTGTTTTACTGGTAAAATAGGACCCAGTCTCCAATGCTTGGGAGGTGCAAACCCTCTCTGAGATAGGCAACATGGCTTATTAATGCTCACCCCTGGTCTTGAGTTGATACTCATGTTGTGGTCATGATTAGCCATTGTGCAAAAATATGTGACCTTAAACACCAATAAATAAATATTAATGTTCTTAAATCCCACAAGTAAGAAGCCGTCACGTCTCCCCAAACTACAACTACAGAAGGGTTATAGTTTCAAAACAAATGAAGCATACCAAACCATGTATACAAATGAATTAGAATCCATGCTTTGTAACTTAGCAAAGCCGATTAATGTAAGTATTCTGCATGCAGGGCAAGTCATTTTTGTTGTTTTGGCTATACTTGAGCATTCAAAGGATGCCCTTGGCAGCTGTCATTGCTCCTGCAGCACCAGAAATGGTCACAGATAATACCAAATGAGGAAGATGGCATTACGTGTACACTCTATACGAACAAAATATCCAAAAATCGACTGAGTGTGTTATGTGTAATTACATAATGTAAGACGTCCACTTGCTAATCAGTGTTGATTGGACTGTATTGGGAAAAGATTTGCCAATTAACTTATTAATTTCTGTTCACTAAATCTTTTTTTTTGTACCTGATACATTTTGTTTGGGAATTTTGTATAACATGTAAAATCTTGAAAGGTGAAAATCGGTTCGGTAAATCCGGTTATTTTGTGTGATAAATTTGACCCCAAAAATGAGAATTTCGCTGATCACGTGTCATATATCAGCGAAAATTTTATTTTAATATGAAAACAAATCGAAAATCTCACGAATTAACGAACAGATTTTTTCAATTCCTATATTAAACCGCAGTACAGAGTTCTGGAAATGAAAGATATGGCATTTGTATCTGAATATTTTATTAAATGTAGGTTTTAGAAATTTTCTGACTGAACAATATAATTGCTAATCAGGGACAGTCTCTGAAAAATTTTTCTTGCGAAACATTAATTGGTTATGTATTCCTTCTCACGTGACCTCACTAAAACAGCTTTTCATACCCAGTCATTTCTACACAAACGACTGGGTATTAACAAGTGCGGTTTTGTATGTAATGTACACGTAATGGGTAGTTTTCCTTTTTTTGGTGTATCAATCTCATCTTTTTTTCCAATTTGATAGAAATCTCATGCAAAGTAGCACAGAATTATGGGGGTATGATCACTGCAGACTGACAACAGCCACATTGGCCATTCTTCATTTTACACTGACACACTCTCTCATTACACCATACTTTTTCTTGTGAACTGTGTGGATTTGACCTTTGGTGACCTTCATAAAAGGTAAACAAACACAAAAAAATGGAGCCATTGTGAAATTTAGAAACCCTAAATTACAATTAGTCTTACTGTCCCTTGCATGCAAGAATGAGAAAAAGATTTTTCCGAGTCTGTACTAGAAGGATTTCAGAATATTATTTAGTAAATTTAAGGTATTTTATTGTACAAAATCTGGTCTCTTACTTATGCCATAGCAGACTTTCAGTCAGTGCTTTCTACCACCATGGTAACAGTTCCATGGCTGATATTAGTTTCTGCATGATCTATGTTTCATTCCAAAAATATTGATGTATAATTTATTGGGGTTATTCCCTTCGGTCGCCGGACATTTCCCCATCGGACATTTCCCCATCCAGACATTACCCCATACCATTTAGGCCGGACATTTCCCCATCAGACATTACCCCATTCTGCTTAATAGAAAAACGGACAATTCCCCATGCGGACTTTTCACCATCCATTTCTTAATTTTTTGTGGGTCCGTCTGTTTGAAATTTTCCTATTGATTTGTTGTGTATCATTCCCTTTTTGTTAAGCTGACATGGGTAATGTTGTTTGAATTGTTCGATTAATGTGTTTTTATCACTATAATTGACGGGATTAAACCTAATCAGGATTTAACAGTATTTATATATTTTTATTTGTTCTCTCTGAGAAGCTACTTTTGTTCAAAGATATTGTCGAGTTGATTGATAAACAGTAGTGTCTTCATTAAAGGAAATGTCAAACAATGCATCAGTGTTTATCAAACAACTCTATAATTTATTTATTTATTTACTGGTGTTTAAGGTCACATATTTCTGCACAATGGCTAATCATAACCAAACAACTCTATAAAAAGTGTTTATAAGACGTTTGTGTTCTGTTTTCGTAGCAATTTAGAGTTAACTTTTTTGTTGAGATGATTGATAAACGGTCATGTCTTCACCGAGGTGAAATTCAATGAATACATCACTTTTTATCACACAAGTGGATTGAACAATATGGATGTTTTCATTGCAATTTTAATATTTGTTCTTTCTGTCAAGCTACTTTCGTTCAAAAATATTGTTGAGTTGATTGATGAACAGTCGTGTCTTCATTGAAGTAAGTGTCAATGAATGCATCAGTGTTTATCAAACAATTCAACACGAATGTGTAAGAGATTTATAAGCAAACATATTTATATACATATATACATACACTTGTAACCAGATAGAAATTCGTGTTTTTTATTATTGATGTTGTGTTTTCATTGTTGTGAAATTCAGATTCTGCTAAAATGTGCTAATGCCTATACCGTATGCCAAGATTTTGTTTTTTTTGAGTTATAAAAGAATAAAAAATGAAAACATTTTAAGAGTTACTTGTCACTCATTCATATGTGGAAGCTGTCAGCTACATTGGACATGGGGTAATGTCCAATGGGGAAATGTCCACCTCCGATAGGTAAAGTCTGATGGGTAAAGGCCCGCCCTCGATGGGGAAAGGTGTTAATATCCGATGGGGAAATGTCCACCTGCGATGGGGAAATGTCCGCCTCTGATTGTGGAATGCTGATGGGGAAATGTCTGCCCTCGATGGGGAAATGTCCGGATGGGGAATTGTCCGATGGTGAAATGTCCGGATGGGGAAATGTCCGATGGGGAAATGTCTGCGCACCATTCCCTTCTGGCCTTTTTATGACTTTAGAGAAAATTACCTGAAATTTGACCAAAGTTAGGTTGGATGTCCCCTTAATCTCTCACTTATGCCATAGCAGACATTCTGGCAGTGCTTTCTGCCACATGGTAACAATTCCATGGTAAATATTAGTTTCCACATGATCTATGTTTCATTCACCAAAAAAAAATATTGATATATAATTTATTGGGGTTATTCCTTTCTGGCCTTTTTTAGACTTTGGAGAAAATGACCTGAAATTTGACCAAAGTTAGGTTGGACATCCCCTTAACAACCTAACTTTGGTCAAATTTCAGGTTATTTTCTTCGAAGTCCAAGAAAGGCCTGAAATTTTGACACATAGAAACCAAGGTTTTTTCCGGAAACTAAACCGAAGAATCAGAAATGTCCAGCACTACTCACACCTCCTTGCATTCAACTATTAACAATTAGCAAACACAAGAAAAGAATGGTTATTGATGAGAATGGATGCCTTTTCCTGGTTTTATGCTCTGCATGCACAGACGTCATCTATGGAGCACCATACTGTGTGTTAGTTTTGTTGTTTCTTTAACTTAATTTTGGAGGTTGGGATGGTGGGGGGGCTCAAAATTTAAGTGTTTGACCGATTCTTTTGATTACAGTCGCCAGCATGTCTGGGCCATTGGAAGGTATGATGAATATAGACATTATGTTAGGCCTAAAAGTTAAAAATCTGTTTCTCTGGCACTCTTGCATGGTCCTTTTGGTGGTTGCCGCATGCTGTCTTTTTCTAACCAACGCAAACTTAAAAAACTGAATAAAAATTATTGTCCGATGTTTTACCCAAGTTAATAAAAGTGATAAATTTGTCCTTTGAGAACAACAAGGCATTGCAATGCTTTAGCATTGCAAAGCCTTCTTGCCCTCAAGGGATGAAATACACCATCACCCATACTATTCTATAGATTAAGGGCCTAAAACATAGAGCAAACCAAGAACATGAACTTTTGATGGCAAAGAAATAATTACAAAAAAAAAAAAATGAAAAATAAAAGAATGCCCACCCGCATGTAGCTTTATAAAAGATAGTCTGAGAAACTGAAGATCTACTTTGTGGGGCCTTAGATTTCTGTTTTTTCTTGTTTTATATCAAGTGATAAATAGAATCTTCCCCTTGTCCGCATATTACTGTAAAATTTATGAAACCAGTCCAGTTAATTAGGCATGAACCTCGGCAAAAGATCGGGCAGGATGAAATTAACTGAACACATATTGTAAAATTTCACTATAAACAGGTAATTCACTGCAGATCCTCAGTCTACTCTCTGTGTGCAAAACAAAAAGAAATGAATTTTAGAGCTACTTTTTATTTTTTCAGGTCCTTCAATTTAGGTTCTATGGGAATGGTGATGGGTCATGAACTGACACATGGCTTTGACAACAAAGGTAATTCTATAAAGACATTGGTATTATAAATAAACTGGTTGAGTGCAAGATGCCACTACAGTAAAACCTGTCTTGAGACCACCTGTTTTGAGAGACCACATCTGCCAGGCACCGATTGCTTTTACTCTATAATGGACCTGCTATGGGAGAGCACCTGTCTTGAGAGACCACCTGTCTTGAGAGACCACCGTGACCTGGTACCAACTTGTATTTTTATGCCATAATGGACCTGTCTTGAGAGACCACCCCTTTGAAGACTGAAACCATGACAAAAACTTTTTACCTGCTCTGGAATTGGAAAATCCACTGTGGTTATATTAACATAATTAAAAGTATTAAAAGCTCTTAATTGGGTTTCAATTGCTATTCAGTTACATAACTCATTAAAGATTGAGATGTTTTTATAAGACCCCTGTGAAAAGATTAGGATTATTGCTGAATAAACAATTTCAAACTTAGTGCATTTCAGGCAAATTTCTTAAAAAATCTTCTTCTCAAGATCCAGCAGGCAGAATCTTTTGATATTTGGTATGCAACATTGTGGGGTGGATCTGATTCAAGTTTCTTCAAATCAGCCCCCTGGATTCATATTTGGGCTCACTATAAAAGCTTGAATTCGAACTAAGTGCGATTCAAGTTTGTTCAAGCCAAGTCCCTGGGTTCATATTTGGGCTCACTGTGGTAGCCGGAATTATAACTTTGGTCAAAACACAGGTACTCGGCACAAGCTGGGAAATCGAAAGAAAAATTATATTTGATACCATTTTTGAATCTATGCTGACGTGCCCCTATAATGGTATGGTAAAATTGCATGTGGGTGGACAGTTTTTAGCTCATCTTGACAAAGTCAAGCTGAGCTAATCTCATCGCTCTCCATCCATCGTCCGGTGTCCGTCATCTGTCGTCCGTTAACACCATGTTTTGGTCTTCTCCTCCAAAGCCACTGGGCCAATTCAAGTGAAAGTTTGTGTGAGTGATGGTCCCAAAAGGGCATTGCATTTTTGTTCAACTCGACATGCTCAGCCCCATAGGGAGGGAGTGGGGAAAAAGCTCCAAAATATTTTTAAAATCTTCTTCTCATGAACCAGTGTGTACAATGACTTGATATTTGCTATGGAGCTTCCTTTTGAGGTGTAGAATCAAGTTCAAACGAAGTTCATGAAGCAATATTTGGCTTTGTAATGGGAGGGGTAAGATTTTTGGCCCCGACCAAAATTTCTATTTTCTGAACCGATGGTCCAGTTTAAACCAAATTTGGTATGTGCTATTATTGGGTCATAAGTACTTGACCCATGCAAAAAAAAAATTCCCGCACCCCCATGGGAACCCTGGGAGCTAAAAATAGAAATATTTTCTAATGCCCATATTTCCCAAACCACACGGAACAGAGAGCTGTTATTTGGTATGAAGTATCCTTAGGACCAGGAGAACTGAATGGGAAAAAAAATTGTCATCGGTTATGTTAGAGTGTTCTGTAATGGGCATCGAAAAAATGCTGAGTCAGCATATTTGCAAAAATTTTAAAAAAATTTTTCTCCAGAACCAATCATCAGAATCTTTTGACATTTGGTATACAGCATTCATAGAGGGGTCAGATACAAGTTTGTTAAAATAAAGCCCATTGGTTCATATTTGGTCTCATTACAGGATCCCAAACTTTTTACATAGGGTAATATGGGGAATATTCTTTAAAAATCTTCTTCTTCAGAACCACCAGTCAGAATCTTTTAATGTTTGCTATACATCAGATTCAAGATTGTTCAAACCAAGTCCCTAGGTTAATATTTGGGCTTCCTATGGAAGCCCAAATTTTAACTTTGTTCAATATGGGGGAAAATTTAAAAAAATCTTCTTCAGTTGCACCAGTCAGAATGCTTTCATATTTGGTATGCAACATTTCTAGGGGGGTCAGATTCAAATTTGTGCAAATCAGATCCCTAGGTTTATATTTGCACTTGCTATGGTAGCCCAAATGGTTACTTAGTGCGATATGAGGAAATTTCTTTAAAAATCTTCTTCAGATCCACCAGTCGGAATGCTTTCATATTTGGTATACAACATCTCGAGGGGGGTCAGATTCCAGTTTGTTCAATTCGAGTGCCTGGGTTAATATTTGGGCTCCATATGGGAACCTGAAATTTAACTTAGTACAATATGAGGGAATTTCTTCAAAAATTTCTTCTTCAGATCCTCTAGTCAGAATTCTTTCGTGTTTGGTATACAACATCTCTAGGGGGAGGGAGGGGGGGGGGGGGGGGCAGATTCAAGTTTGTTCAGATCAGATCCATAGGTTAATATTTGGGCTTGCTATGGTAGCCCAAATTTTAACTTAGTGCAATATGAAGAAATTTCTTTAAAATTCCTCTTCTTCAGATGCAACAGTCAGAATGCGTTCATATTTGGAACACAACATCTCTGGGGAAGTCAAACTCAACTGTGTTCAAATCGAGAGCCTGGTTTAATATTTGGGCTCCCTATGGGAGCCGGAATTGGCCATTTTGCTGAAGAATTGAAAATTTTGTATTCAGTACCCTCTAGAGGTGTGTAACTAAGATTAATCCACACAGGTTGTATCAAGGGGCTTCATAGGGGAGCTCTATATTTTACATTAAGATCAACTGAAGAAAAGGCATAATGCCGGATTATTTTTGTCACTCTTGAGGGACTCAAGGATTGACAGTGTAGCCTATGGATATGGATTGCTTAATGTAGACTCATTCTTGGACTCTGTTTATAAGGTGTTCTTTTCAAGATGAGTGCTTCAGGCCCCGTGGGGCCTCTTGTTTTTTTAAAACTTGACAATATAATTAAATGATTTACTATGTACTTGTTTATTTTATTCTGTATATATTTTTGTAATTATTTCTTTTCCATCAAAAGTTCATGTTTTTGGTTTGTTTTATGTTTTAGGCCTCATAGTCTATAGAATAGTGTGGATTGTGGTGTATTTTGTCCCTTGAGTGCAAGAAGGCTTTGCAGTGCTGAAGCATTACAAAGCCTTGTTACACTCAAGGGACAAATTTTATCAATTTTCTTAACTTGGGTAAAATATCAGACATTTAAGTTTTTATATTTTTATACTGTACCAATGACCCAGACTTAGCTGGTGCTAACTCTAAAATATTTAGGGCTAAACGCAAATTTTACCCCCCAATCCCCAAAATTTGCATCTAAAACCGAAAATTACATGTCCTATATGGTCATCCATACTTTTCCTCCACTGCGCATGCGCAGTGTCAAGGAGGTCTCGAAATTGCCCCCAAAAGTCATTCTTTGTTTGGCCCTCAATTCAGTTACAACTGACTGATATTTGTGCTTGTAAATCTCAGTTTAAATGATGCCAGATGCATAATTATAAGAGAAATGGTGGATATATGGTGGAAATAGAAGGTGGAGAGGAAAAAACAGTGGAAATAAATGTTCAGGGCTGTAACTTATAATTATTTTATGAAATTATTTATGTTACCTATTTTCGAGGCATGACCTTGTTGTGGTCATTCTTGCTATGAATGTTCCATTGTTTAATCAGTGTTTCCTCTCTCCCTTTCCTTTATTCCCCCCTAGCTATTCTCCCATGCTTTTGGCTTATTTTTTGTAATGTTTATTACTAAAATTTCTTGGGAGTTTTGGCTTGGTAACAGAATTATTTTCTGTTTTTTCCCCATGTTTACGTCCTCACCCCAGGGGTGTTTAGGCATTTTGGTCTGCATCTGCCATCTGATGTTCTACAGTTTCTTCTCTGGAAGCCTCCGTTTTGCATCAGATAGTGTTTAAATTGGTAACTGATTTCGGGCTATGTTTGTTTCAGTGCCTGGAGTCATGTTTCCAGTTTGTTGACACTTTTGCTTATGTTGACAACTGTTACTTCTG
The DNA here is from genome assembly GCA_031216915.1 of Pictodentalium vernedei. Lineage (NCBI taxonomy): Eukaryota > Metazoa > Mollusca > Scaphopoda > Dentaliida > Dentaliidae > Pictodentalium > Pictodentalium vernedei. The sequence continues at coordinate 78,368,546 of CM062296.1, read as the reverse complement.
ACAGTGATTACTTGTCTTCTGCTTAATTTAGTTCATAGCAAGATACATTAACATTGTCCATAAGTGTTGCATTAATTTTTCAAAATCATTAAAAAATTTTGTCCACACTTAGGCTTTTTTGGGATCCTTGGGCTCAAGGTTCCCATTGGGAACTTGGGCTCTTCTGAAAATTTTTTCAAAAAATTTTTTTTTTGAAAATTATTTTCTTTTGAAATGTTATAATGAATTATAATATATATGTATATTTATTTCAAGGGTTAGTGCGAGTAATATGACGGTGAATATTTTTTTTTGGTTGGAAAAAATATTCTTCATTCGTAATGCGAGGATATCTTCCTCTAATTCACAAGTTCATTGTGTTTCTTATAGTCAATGTATCGCATTAATTCTTGCTCTGTGTGTGTTGATTGATATAACATCGTTGGAGATGGGTGTCACAGTATTTTGTTAGCGGTGAGGGGTCCATTACGGTCCGCTCTCCATAGGGTCACTATATACTATCAGTTTCTTTTTCAGAATTCAGAGTGATGTTTCCGTGATGTCTTCAATAAGTGTGTCTCCGTCATTGCAATAGTAGGGCTAGCGGGAAGTTCTGAAGGTTTTACGACAATTGTTGGGAGTTAGCTAGTTCTATCGAAGTCCGCCCGGTGTTGCATCCATTCACCAGGAAAGAATGGTACAGCACCCGGGTTAGTCCATTGCGGTCCAGGGAAGCAGATTGGGTGATGCGAGCACTATAAAACTTCAGATGTGCACACCCAGCAACGACGGATTAGAGGATAGTACGGAGGAAGCCTGTCCGTCCGGTAGCTAGCTCGTCCAGGTCTCCCGGACCGCGAGCGAGAGAGGCCCCTTCCCTCTTGCATCAACATCTGCGCCGTCATGTTGTTGTATGTTGTTCGCTTAGTCGGAGCTTACGTCCACTCCTCCTGCTCGGAACGCTCCGTCGCATGACAGTCCGACGCGGCTGCTATATTGGCTTCCTCATCCTCATCAACACACGACTGCACCTTGGCTATGTGACCACAGATTTCCAGGGGATGTTCGCATATTATATAAATGCAAGACTGAACGTCCCTGGTGCTCCTGCTTCGCCGACCAAGGAATACACGTCGACCAGGTCACTCCATCTGCTAGCCAAGGATACGAGACCTTTCCAGTCGGGACATTCACATATTATATAAATGCAGGAATGAACATCCCAGGAGCTTCCAGCAGATATTTCACGTAGGACCGCGGCTCCACAGGTCTCATAGGGTAACATGAACTAGGTATTGTTACCGTGAAGTCTTTGTAAGTGTGCTTCCATTGTCACAGTCAAATGAAGAGCTAGCGGTAAAGTGCTCATACAGATACGTCAATTGCCTAAGAGGTCCCAAGTTGGATTGATGGCATTGGCGTCCGCTAGCTCACCCGGTGTCGCGACCATTCACCGAATGGCTCAGCACCCAGGTTTGTCTGGTGCAGTCCAGGAAGGAGATTTGGGTGATGCGAGCACTATAAAATAGAATGTGCACACCCAGTGACGACGGATACGAGGATGGTACGGAGGAAGCCTATTAGTCCAGTTCCTAGCTCATCCAGGTCCATCAGTCTGCAAGCAAAAGAGGTTCCTCTCTCGTATTACAACATCTGGGCCCAGATGTTGTGGTACAAAACGTTGCTCAGTCGGAGCATACGTCCACCGTTAGGGACGCTCCGTTATATAGACAGTCCGGAGAGACTGCTCTTTCGACTTCCTCATCCTCACGGCAGCACTAGCGACCGCACCTTGGCTACGTGACCTGTGATATTCAACCAACATCGCCGACCAGGGATTATATGGCGACCAGGTCACGCCATCCGGTGGCCAAGGATACGAGGCCTTCATACTCCGGACGTTCACATATTAGATGTATGCAAGAGTGAACGTCCAAGGAGCTTCCAGCGGCTAAATCCTATAAGACTGCAGCTCCACAGGCCTCTGTTACGGACATGCTATCGCAGATAGCACAATTATCGCAGCATCCCAGCAACCGACAGTAACTCTGTCGGATCAGGAATTATCCGAGGAAACTGGGTTGGTATGTTCCGCTGCAGGTTCAGACACTGACGACCAAGAATTACAAGTGGTCCGACAGGATGGCGAAAGGGATATGGATGAGTTATATTTTCCCTTTTCGGAACAACATAATTGCCGTAGAGTGCATCCGGCATTGTCATCTGACGTTGTTCCTCCAGACCAAAATGCTGCGTTGCCGAATAAGAGACTGATAGCGCCACTGGACACAGAATTCTTATCGGTTTAGGGACATCATCCCTCAGTTTCCGACATAGTCCAGATATGTCTCATGGACATTTGATCTGTTGAATGACGTTGTATTATTTAATTTGCTACCTAAATGGGCAGGTCAGGTTTCTTATCGGCAATATGCTCTACATCTGCCTTTCATAAATTCATTGAATATTTTGAAATGGCAGGACAGAACATTCTGAGAGATCTCTGCGTCTAGACAACCAGGTCAGGACCTAGTATTGTTTTTTTCTGTCGTCTATGTCAATTCCAACCACGAGATTGGAAATAACAATATTAGCTTAGACGCATCATCGTACGCAGATCATCTTACCAGAACGTTATCATTACGTCGCAAGCAAAAAAGAATTCTAGGATGCTCAATCTCCTTAAGAGGTCTTTCAAGGGCCTCACGTAAAACTCCGTCCTTTAGTGACAATATGGAGTTGGTTAGACGTGACGCGGCACTGGCTACATCCATGCGTGTAGATAGTTAGGTGAAAAACTCTCTCTGAGTCGCTCCGGTCTCCGGAGAGTTTTCTTCGACGGCAAGCTTTCCACAGTCTATGATCAGTTAACTAAGAAAGCTTTAGACTCTCTGCTATTAAAATTCGCTTCCATATAGTCGGATTCAGCAGAGAAGAGTAGGACAGGCACTTCTGGGACGAATACGTCCAAGGGAAGTTCCTATAAAGGTTCCTATGCGTCCTCTAGGTCTTATTCTAGAGACCATCAGGGTAGCGACTCATATAGTTAGGGTCAAACGTCCCTAGGTTGACGGGGCGAGGTGCGGACCGTGGAGGACATGGCTTCTCCTTCTGCAAGCCTCGCAGAACCAGGAGGTAATGGTTTTAACCTCTATCGTGTACTCGTAAGCGGTAGACTGTCGAGTTTCTCAATTATTTGGGAATAGATTACGGACGTCCCTTGGATTCAAGGGGTGATTTTGAAAGGACTATATTGTTCCTCAAACGAAATCCTCTGTCAACTCGGAGTCCAAGATGGACTCAGCTTCTGCCAAGTCAGTAGGATAGAGGCTTGCTTCCATCAGAAGTCTAGTCTCTTCTGGAATGATTGCGATGGAGATCGTAGAAATCCAGGAATTTCCAGGTTTCTACAACCACCCTTTTCTGGTTCAAAAACCAGACGGCTCATTCCGTTCACTCATTATTCGGAACTGGATAAACAAGCTGATCGTGGCTCCAAGTTTATATATGGAGTCCACCCGATCGGTCAGACTGAGTATTCGGGTTTACGATTATGCTACATGCATAGATCTCAAGATGCGTACTTTCACGCCATGGTACATCAGGCGTCAGAAAGTATCTTCGCTTCCTTATCATAGGAGTCGTATATCAGTTCCAAGCAATATGCTTCGGTCTGAATCTAGCCCCCTGGGTCTTCACTCGAATAACGGACTCGGTAATGACTCATTTCCGAACTTATTCGTCTGCGATAACATCGGCC